>OZ001259.1:13043994-13531494 GCA_963924015.1 Macrophya annulata | reverse complement strand
TTAGTGTATGTCAGATGAATGTTTATCTATCACATATGCATGTGCTATATTATATCGTGATAAATATATATCTATATACATATATTATGTATACATAATATTCTTAATTCATTCAACTGATATTATTCAAAGAAATGAGATTCTCGGTTTCTTCTTTGTTCTTAGAACGATTCATTTCGGAGTGGTGAATCAAGCTTGATTAAATTTACAGATGGAAACGCCAATTTGGGACACAATTAGTGAAACCGCCAAGGACCTTCTCAAGAGAATGCTTTCTACAGACGTGAACCACAGAATCACGATTCAGGAAGTTTTGAACCACAAATGGCTCAGGGTGAGTAAACACATTTCTTATCTCAGTTCTTATTCGACTCTATACTTATTATACACAGTAATTACAAGCATTGGATGAAAATAATTTCATACTCAAGACAAATTTTCATTCACTGACAATAAATCGTATCGTTTTATTCAAATGAAAGGAAAAAATTATTTTTCAAAACTTAGCAACAGTTTCTGTGAATTTATCATTCGAATTTCAAACGTTAAACTTCATACATTATAATTTTTGTGCGTTTCCTACTTCTTCTTCATGATATCCTTACTTCATCCGCAATGTATTATATTCTATAGAAATTTAAAGTCCCGTATGTTTTGTGCGCAACAGGACCGTGACAAGGGTGCGGCTCGAGCACATTTAGGAGACACAATAGAAGAACTGAAGAAATTTAACGCAAGACGGAAACTGAAAGACGCGGTAATAGCTGCTGTCTCTTCGCCAAAGTGGCATGCTCACTACCCAGAGACGAATGCCGACAGTTTTTCGGACGTCGGTGACGACGAACTTACTACCACAGGTTAGTCAGATCAACATATGTTAAGTATTGATTTATTGTTAATTTTATACAAGAAAATTTGGTACAATTTGGGGTAAATTTACTTCTTGTTTTTACGAAACTTAATGCCACTTGTTCGTGCTGAAAGCCCTGTTTATTATTCAGAAATTAGAAACCCTTCAAGCTGTGAAAATTCAAGCTTTCAGAGAATATATTCCGTTGTAACTGAATCGGACAATTAATAAAGTTGAATTTTCGAATATTTTTACAATGAATTCACATAACGTAATCTCCGTCCGTAGAAACGTAAAATAATTTTGATTATGACTGGAAATGCAAGTAATCAACTGTGGAAAGAACTGAGTCAATAAAGTAGTTCGTCGAAAGTGTAGAAGTGATTTGAAATGAAATTATTTCCGAGGTTTATATACCCCCTTAACCCCGTTCCATTGACCCAGCCAATATACATACATACATATAGTAACGACTAGTAACCTGCCATGAAAATGCTTGAAAGTTTTCTCAAGGGAATTAACCCTGACTATACGGGATGAAAATATCTTCCAATTCGTATAATGGAATTTAATTAAAATCTTATAAACGTTGAATATTCATATATTATACCGATGCGATATGAATATACCATATACCTTCACATTACTCGTATGTAACTATATTCCGCGAGTTTCATAACTTTTTTAAATGCATCCGTAAATTATTTCCATATAGGTATGTACTTTTTATAAAATAATAGCCGGGATTACACGTATGTACCTACACACATATTTCTTCAACGAATTTTAACATCTCTCGGTTAGTTCTCTTAAAATTTCTCTCCATTTTTTTCTATACAACTACGTAATAACCTAATACTAATAAACCACTCGATTCCGATTAATAAACAAGTCCGGACTGATTCAGGGGATTTCACAATAAAATGCACGTCTGTCAATTGCCTGAATCTCATTCATCACTCAAAAATTCAGGCAATTTTTGATTGCAAGAATAAAAAAATCCAAATTCCACGTTTGGAATTGATTGTTTCATTTTGAAAAATTATACGTATTGAGGAGTAAATTAGGTATCTAGGGATATAGTTTCTTATTAGTTTAACTGATTGTGTAAATTTTTTATTTCAGGAGCTGTAGCGGAAATTTTAGACTCCTTGGACGACATAGAAATTCTTCAGGAAAGTGCTCGACTTTCACGTCCTGAGATATTGTCAACCGTTGACGATCTTCCACTTCGAGCGATATTGGAGGTAAGACGACGTCGGGAATAGCAACGGACCAGACAAGTTCGCCGATGTGTTCGTCGATTTTTTTTATACTTTATTTTTATTTTCATTTTTTAAGGCTATGATCAACGATCCAGCGTTCACTCCGCTTCATCCTGAATCATTTTCTGAATTCCTGTTTTCCCCCCACAAAAAAAGACAAAAAAAATGAAAAGCTATTTCAGAAAATTTCACTCCTCGAGTTCTAGAAAAATCTAAAAACGGTAAATATCGAAATTGAAAATCTTTCAAAGGATTCAATTTTCGACTATTCTCGTTGGCAAAATTCTCGCTAAGGCAAACTTTTGATAATTTTTTAAAAATATTTAAACTTGGGTATTGAATAATTTCTTAAAGATTGTGAAGTCAATTACTCAAAGCAAGAATGAATGCTAAGAATTCTGCATTCGAAGAACAACGAGTAATAATAGTAATTGTAGTATTATGATACGAGATTTGTCAAGGGATGAATATTTCCTTCAAATTTCCGATATTGCAGATTCACTGTTTGTCCGATTCTCCTTGTTTAATACTATATGCATATCCATTGAATATCGAAATGAGTGTAATCAATTAGCAAAACGATAAAATTTTGATCGTATTTGCATTAGAAAAAGCTTTTATCACAAATTGAATAACGATTCGTGTAATTTTCTAAAGCGATTGATTATATTATAGGTAGGTACTGTAGCAAAGTTTATGAAAGAAAAATTAAATCATGAAATTCACAAATCGAAGAAGAGAAGTTGCCATCGTCTGCCTTTGACAACTTTCGAATTAGGACTTTTATCCAATGTTACGATAACTGCGGTTATTGAATGAATGAAAAAAGTTTACTGCTTTCAAATCTGAAATTGAATACTAAGACCGTAGGATTATCGATACAAATATAACTGATTCAGTTAATTTATAATACGGACGAAACTTGTTTAACTAAGATCAGCGTGTTCTAAAAAATTATACTCAAAAACGGTATTTCTTTTTCTTTTTGTTTTTAATGGCACTTCTCATTAAGTCCTTTTGGATCCTATGTAAGTACTGGGAATACTAAGTAAACAAGTAGTCAGTAAAAAAAATTTTTAATCCAATCTGGTTTCTCGTTAAAGCGAACGTTCGAACGGATAGATATATGGTAATTTTTTATGTCCATCGTCTGAATGTAAAATCCTGTAAATTTCGAATTCTTTTATTTTTATACAGTGATTTTTGCGATCATTAGTCGAATTTGACTTTATTAATTTCAAAATTCGATAAAGAATATTCTATGATTGAGATGCTTACTTAATAATACTGTTTTGAAATCGGTAAAACATCGACTTTCATTTGAGATGAGAAGAAGAAAAAATCTACATTCTTGATAATAAATAAAAATTCGAATTTTTCTTCCTTAGAAACGAACGTTCAAATTAAACAAGGCCTGGCCCCAGCATCTAAATAAAAAAAATCTAGTAAATTTCGGCTTTTTTTTCGTCTTTTCTTAAATAATTTGGCGAGATTTTTGGACGTATCTTGATCGTTGTTTTCACCTCTGTTTTGGATACTAGAATCCCAAAATCGTGAAAATTTCTTGGAATTAGCAAAATACGTTTTCCAATAAAAATCAATGAAAATAGGTTCATTTTTCCAGCGTGAATAAGAAGTACACAAATCTATTTAGTATCTATTCTTCGTAACATTTATGAATCCTCATTTTCAACCACTTGAATGGTTCTGCAAATTCAAAGACTATTCGCTTCAATTCCAAATAATTTATACTCATTTAATATATTATATACATTTTTTTTCTCTTTGTCATTTACTAGAATTTTATCACTGCAATTGATAATAGGGTATGTGTTTATGATAATTGATGCCTTATGAAAATCTTGCTTAGTTGTTTATTGACTACAATTTTTGTTCTTCAAAAATAATGTAAACTTTGTTCATTATAGGTACATCTATACCATACTCGAAGTTTGAAAGGTGTTTCAATCGAAAAGAATTTATTTTTCAAGGGATTGATCAAAAAATATTCGGAAGTCTGATCCTTCAATTAAATGGTAATTCGCATTTTAATAAATTCGAACATTTTAGGAAGCCAAAATGATTATGGAACTGAACCTATTTCACGTCCTCTTCAAATTTTACGGACTAAAAATTGTACAACTCTTTACAAGATTATTCAAAGGATGAAAATTTAACTCCAAAAATTGAAAACTCTGTTTCTTTTTTGAGATAGATTTAAAAATGGCGCGATTTTCGCTCTTGAAAAGTGAATATTAATTCTAAGACAATTATAGATTGTTGAATAACAAAATTTTCTAATTTATACACCGTCCACAATTATTGGTACTCGTATCCTAGTGTTTAAACATATTATAAAAACGCTACAGCGTGAGATATATGGCAAGAAAAAAGAAGCGTGTAGGTTGGCAATTGGCAGATAGCATAAAATGAATAATTATACGTAATAGCAAGCTATTGCAGGTGAAATAGGAACAGGGAATATCACCGAATCCGAAATAGTGGTCGTCACGTAACTGAGATCGAACCAGAAGCCCAGGTTTTGGGAAAGGAACGGGTGATAAGGGGTATAGGTAGTTCGTTTATCGTCGATTGGACGTCTTAGGGTTATGAGGGTACTTTGTTGGGGTAAATCGACCCTCCGGATACCCGGACGCGTAGATCTCCGATACGTGGGTCAAGTAATTTCCGTTAGTTCTTTTTTCTTCTTATAGTCGATCTATCTCGATGTACTGTTGCAGGTTGTTTGAATAAGTATACCGTGAATGGAAATATATTGATAAAAAATATATAACAAGTAGCTTTCCACACTGAAACCGCATAATCAATTTCAGAAACTAAAAATATATAACGTTTTTGAAAATTTTCATTCATTTATATAGTCAGATTTATTTTCAGCTCAATATTTTTGGATAAAGTATGTATTGATCGATTCAAGCAGTTTTGACTCAAAAAAGAAGTTAAGTTTTGTCTGAATTTTTGTGGATTAATTAATTAAGAGTTTGATATCAAGTCTTTCGACAAAATTTGTTAAACTGTAGTTGGGAAATGAGAACATTGATTTTTCAAAAAATTGCAATCATGCCCAGCTCTGACGTTCCAGATTTATGAATTGTTCGAGTTTAGATATACAAAAATCGAGATTTCACAGACTCAAGGCTTTCAGAATTTCAGAAGATACATGATATTCAAAATGCCAATTTCATGATTACAAAATTCGTTTAATTATCAGGAGGAACGTATACATATATGAGTAACGCGAATTGAACTGACTTAGAAATTCTCCAGTGAGAACAGCATGTAGTTCAATAATTAAAAATCCATATAATCTGTTGATTAATTTTATAAAACTGTGATTAGTAGGTACCTTAGAATTGGTCTTTTAGAAAAAAGTGAGGCAGTTAAATCCACAGAGATAAGCAAAGACTGCAAATAGCCAAGATTAATCTGCATTGTCTGCTCATACATGGATGACCTTTCGAGTTCATTTTGGAAAGGTTTTGTAATATTCATGGACTCCTAGATTTGACGTTATATTTTTATAAAGAAATGCCGTTACGAATAAACGAGATTTTGTCGATATTTATGCGTCGAGGAGGAAATATTTTAGTAGAAGTTTATAAGGTAAACGGTTGGAAATCGTTATTTAAAGAAACTCCGAAGAATGAGGATTTGTAAATTGTCGATACGAATAATTCATGGGGTGTTTTTGATGTGCAAACCCTGATGGAAATTGATTTTTCTTTTTATACTCAGTGAAAGAATCTGAATTGTTTTCCAAACACTTTTGTCAACTTTTGAAACTTTGTTTAAAATATGTTTAAAAAATTTTAATAATTAGTTTGAAAAATTGACAATTTTCGAAATTAATTAGAATCAAAAATGAGCGAACTGAATGTAATATGTTGATTTTTCTGAAGAAGTTTGAAATCAAAATAAAACCGAAACGGTGAATATTTTTTTGGAAAGTATTATGAATTTAGTTTCTGCGTGAATTTTCCGGAATGAAAAATTATAATTAAATAAAATAACATCTAAAGATTTGGCAAAATCGAATTTTTTAAAGTGAATCAAAAAATTTGCAAATAAATTTAACGGAATTGAAAAATTTACAGATAAAAATTTTTATCAGGAAATTAAAATGGATGAAAAATTAATCACAGTGAATCTATATAATTTATATGAATAAACTTTATTTAAATTTTATATAACTAATTTGTATAAACAATTAGCAAAAAATTCTACATCGATACCTACTGACGATATGGTTAAAATGTCAGTTGAATTGGGAGGGATCCGATTTTATAGCAAAATTGAATGACAAACGAAAAATAAACTAAAAAATCCAAAGAAATAAGATGAGGTTCGGTAGAATTTCCAAAGATTTTTTCATTCGAAACATTATAGAGATTTTTGCGGTGAGAACTCGAAATTATTATATATTTATTTGTTTATTGATTTTGGCCAGCTTAGACTAAAAATTTAGTTAAAATTTGGTCAATCGATAAAGTTCTTTGCAAACTTTCTTACCGACGATGAATTGGAATGACATTTTCCAAGGAAAAAGCTGTGTTAAAATCTTGTTTCAGAAGTGTTAAGCTTCTGTGCCTTGCGATTGTTTTTTCTTCAATTTTAAAAGCGTAAATATCTAAAGTAAGAGAAACTTTTTTGGTGATATTTTGTTTTTTATTTTCTCGTGATTAAGATTGAAAAAGTCGTTTCGTAATTTATTTAAAAATATTCCCCGCTACGACATCGTAAGCCATTATTCCGAGAATTTCGCATTTTACAAAACCCGGAAGGCTAATCCAGACGGTGAATTCATAACGTAGTATTGTAGACGTAAAGAATTTTTAAGCTTCAAGCTGCAACTTCTCTTGGCACACGTACCCATCCCTATAATAATAACAATAAAATTGCTAGAGGTATTGTTAAACGTAAATCTCTGTACGTGAATAATAATATCTAGATTTAGGTATCCATGCCTGCATTTGAATTCACTGAAATATATTTCGATATTTATTGAATAAACCATTTGAAATTGACACGGAAAATATAGTTCTGACATATTTAAGGCGAGACTGGTTCACCTCATTTTACCAATACTGTAAAATAATTTCTACTATCAGAAGTCATGAATTCTGATTTTAATAAAGCTACGTCAATCTCTTCAAATAATATCCACAAATTATATGATGAAAAAGTTTAAGCTAAAGAAAATAAGATTTGTGACGTAAGAAGTTTTTTCAAACCCCAATATTTGAAATGCAATGACAAAAAGGCTCCTCGTATTACAGATATCAATTTTTTCAATTCAAAACTTTTCTGGCTCATTTGTAGATCCAATTTGAAGAAATTCCCACAGCTTAACTTTAAATTCAGAAGCTTTATTCCTATAGTACAAATTATTTTGCGATTTTTGAAAAGCTATAATCTTTAAAGTACTAGAAATTATTTCAAATTTCTAGAATTAAAGCAATTTCAAATCTACGTGTAGTCAGTATCGTTTTCTCTATTGATCGTCTTTTTGCTCATGAATAATTTTCAAAAAGAATTTTTCAAATTGAATATTGTATATTTTCCATTGTAAAGAACTGCTCGTTGATCATAAAAGAAAAAAAATATGCAAGAGACTTGTGTCATTTTGTATCGTAGGTAAATACAATACCTATACCTATCGCATGTTGTTTGATCATCGAATTCAATTTCGGAGACAATTTTCCAAGGAATTTAGTCCGACAGTTGAGTAAATTGAGTAAATGCCTAAGATATCTCATGTTCTAGTTGTTTCTTTGAAACGATAGAAATTCTTGCCGAAACTCGTTCATCTCTTTGTCCAATCCTAAATAGTTAACAGCCTAAAGAATCTTGAGGAAAATTTCTCATATCCAAGTTTCGATATTGTCTTTTTATCGGCTGTAGTAATAATTGAAATTGGCATACAAAAAAACGTTTCTGATCAATATGTTGATCGATTTCGAACGAAATGACGAGGACTTTTTTATGATTCAATAAACTTCATAAAAGCAAGAAATTCGGACCACAAAAATACAGACGCATGTCAATCGAGATCAGAAAATGATCCCGAACTGTTTCCTTAATTATTCAAAATTCTATTCTCGTAGTAAAAAGACTTTCCAAAAGGTTGAAAACCGTCATAAAGTGATATAAAAGCAATTCTACTGTATCATTCTTTCATTTTAACAAATAGCAGAAATATATCTTCGAGTTACAGAATTCTGTCCACTTTGTTTCGCGCTCGAATAACTATCAGCATAAAATATTCCTTGGAAAGAAAGCAGATTAATATTTTCTGTGGAGATACATAAAACTAGTCAAATAAGCTGTAGATAAAAATACGTGATTCGGTTAAACAAATTCTATGTCATACAAACTGGCAAAAAAGATACTTTTTCTTTTTTAATTTCAATTCAAGGTATTTCACAAGAAAATTTTCATTTTGACACAACCTCATGCAGACTGAGGTTTCCTTTTAACGATTTCTTTTACTCATCCGGACTATAAGTAACAGATTTTATTCTTATTTTTGAAAAATCATTTTTGTCAAACGGTTCATAGCGGGCAGTTGAATAAAATTTTTGCAGTTTTCGATAAAAGTTTGAAATAAAATTTTCAAGTTTTTAAAATTTTTACAGTCTTCGCCATTTTATTCTATTCTTTCGAAGTTGATTATAAAATAGATAAGATTAAAAAAAAAAAAAATCCTAATTCACTCGCTGAAAAATCTTGAATCACGCTGCTAAAAAGATGGCAATTATTTAGGTCTTACTACCATATAATGTAACCAATAAACTACATCTGCCATGTAGTAAATACGATGAAAAGTAACAACATCTAAAGTCTTTAGTTCGGGCATTAAACTCTTAACGACAGATCTTGTTTCTGCTCTAGAAAGCCGGTATTTACGATGAAAGATTTTGTGAATGGTCACCGTTTACGTACGTATATAGAGCCCTACTACAGTTTTGACGTGTATACAACAAGGTTGGCCACGAGGGTGCGAGGTAACGATTTATCCGAATCGTCGTAGCGCTTGCGCTTTCGTAACGTTTAGGGCTGTACGAGAAGGGAAGCTTTTCTCCGCGTCGTGTCGGTCCAGGGAAGAAATATGGGATAAACTGTTGCGCGCCAAAGGGGATTTAATCCCAAAAAATTTTCCTTTCATCCCCCTGAACAGTACGACGGTTTCCCAACAGAGGCGGTAACCTCGAAATAATAACTAAAATTGCTGCCGAGTCGCACCCCATCGCGTCGCGAGAACGAGCAAGCGCAGAACCCCCAAAGATGGCGATCAAAATATCGTGACAACGATAAACAATATTTTTCCAATCAAAAAAGTTGCTCTCCGGTTACAGACGCTTCATAAAAAAAATAAATAAAAAAAAAAAAAAAAACGAAATCAAAAATGGAAATCCCTATCATTTTATAAAGCGAGGTAACGACGACGGGGAGATTGACACATGCAGTATAGGTACAGATTAAACACACAGGGAATTATTGTGCGCGCTGTCATGTCCCGGGAGTGATAGTATCATAGCCAATATGCACCTTTACCAACTCATGTTCATCAATGACGCCGAGTTAGCCGGTGATTTGCTTGAAATCGCGGGTCTCCTGGTGAGTTTCGTTAATATTCACGAATAGTACCGATGGGAGATTCAAAATTTACGCGTTCGGTGATTTAAAAATTGGATAAACCATTCCAGGGATGAATGTTGATGTATTTTATTCACTTTATCGTATTTTATGTTTGTCACGTGTTCGAAGTTGGTTCTATATAAACGTGTGCAGAGAGTATATACCTACAACTATACATATACCTATCATTGGTATTGAAACAGCTGACTCGAATTAGAAAATTGTTTTATAAATGCGACACTAAAGAATTGTGACAAGAGCTAGAGAAATTAAACGACCGATTTTCCTTTACATCTATGTCCTGGATGGAAGGTTTGGCAAGGTTTTTTTCTATTTTTCCAAACCATTTTAAGTCAGGGGATAGCAGGGAGCTTTCGTATCCTGACTCGAGGGATTTAGTCATTCCAGATGGCCTGGGACAATGAAACTTTGCCAATTTAGAACACAGAGTATATACTACAAGACCGCCGACGTAGTGATACGAAGACTATGGTCACAGGTCGAGAAACTCACTCGAATAACCTCTCAGAAGGTTAGGCATCGTCCTTTTGTCTCGTCGCATTAATCTATATCCAAGTTCCATTGATAATGGGCATAGTAGTTTACAGTTTTGGTTGTAGTTCTGGTATTATTGAAGCGTTTTTTTTTAAATTTTGAAAATAATATTCCAGTGTAGTAGGTATGTACATACCTATTTACGCTTGAACTACCTCGAAAAAATTATAGACTTTTGTTTTATCAATTTGAAAGAGAGGATTTTTTATGCTTAAATAATTTCATGATAATAAGTATATACATCCTTCTGTACAAGTATAATAAGTCGAAAAATTCAGAAGATTTCATTACTGGGGATAAAAAGTTAAAAGCATGGAATTTTAGATTGAAACTGTGTCATTTACTTATAAGTACTATAATCCACCGTTGGGACAATAATGTACAATTTACGTCACATTTATTCAAGTAGATAATTTCTTCTCGTTATTGTAAATCTTCTTGGAAAATGACAATTTTTATATTTCGAAAATACTTATGTTGATATTTTTTCGAAATTTTTTTATTTTTTTATTTTTTGACAACTGATTATTCAAATATGAAATTTTAGATAAAAAAAAAAAAAAAAAAAATTGTACAATCAAGATACTCTGCAGTCCAGTAATTTTATCGAGGATTTATTACACAAAGAACAAAAATTATAAATTTCAGCCCAATCGGTTGAATAGATTTTTTTTAATCTTATCCTGAGCATAGGAGAATTTATTTTCAATAAACATTAATCGATTAATTATTGGAGATAAACAATTTTTACTGTTTATCAAAAAAATTTGATCAAATTTCCAAAAATCTAATTTGCGCAGACCGCATCTATATATAGATTGAAAACTTTCACATCAGTTTCATCGTGCCTTTGGAAATTTAAACTGTACTTTGCAGCTTTTTATGGATCCATAATTTTTGATAATAATATATAAATAAATAAATAAAAAGAGTTCCGAAAATACCGCATTTTGATAACAAGAACCCAGGGATAATTCTATTATCATGGACCATATTTCAGATTGTCAAGTATGCCATATCATCATTTCTCTCAATGATGTGCAATCTCCAGAATTATATCTTCGAAAGGTCTGAAAAACTCTCTTAAGCAGTAAAAAGAGGAAAAAAAAAAAAAAAACAAAATGGTAGGTTAATTGAAGTAACCTCGTCGACGATCGTTGGTACGGTGGTTTTCCCTTCTATGTGCTCAATATACGGGAAACATGTACCTAATTAAACACGTGGATTTTTTTTTTGTTTTTTGTTTTTTGCCCCTGATAAACGTGGGCCAGGGCTACCTTTCGGGGTTATTTCGTATTGTGTTGACCTTGAATTACATAGTTTATGCCGTTTATTGTCACGCCCGGAAAGTTTCTCGCGTAATTGGGTTTACCGAGTTGCTGTCGACGGGTCGACCCCTTTTCTGCGGCAGTACCACCGGAGACTAACCCTTGGCTATTATCTGATCGGCACAACGTAATTAATTTGGCAATTTTCCCAGCCGAGTCTTTCCTTGGTGATTCATCTGCCTATAGTTACATACAACTGCAGAGCCTATAAAGCTCGGAAATATTGGGAGGGAAAAAAGACAAAGAAAACAAAAAAACACTCCCTTCTGAACTTTCGCATTTCGTTTTTTATTCTTTCAGCTGTACGATAGAATTTCAAGCAGAGTTCCTACGCCAACAAGGGCGCCCCCCGCAGACGCTGTACAACGCGCTCGAGATGTTGAAGAAGTTCTTCGAGAAGCAGAGCTTTCCGCAATGAGAAATGTCGATCGGGCCGATCTTCGTGAACTTCGAGATCTTCTGGTCCAGCCGCATCTCAGGGTGAGCGATTCTTTATTGTTTAGATATTTGTTTATTTATTTATTGATTTTTCATTAACTTGATCCCTTCGCTTATTCAAATTCATTTAATTATGCGCATACATGTTCAATGTTACGGAATTTGTTTAGGAATATCAATATCATGCGAAGATTAATAACACAGTAGCGTTACAGGTTTAGCCTTTTCACCATGACGGGCCATATTTTATTTTACCAATAAGTTAAGGGTCATATACCTATGTGCAAATATATGGGTATAATATTGTGCATACTGTACAGACGTGTAAAATTCGGTAAATGATGAAGTAAGTTGCTTTAATACCATCAGCATGATATAAAAATCACTCTTATTCATAAGTCCACGGTTTTTTATTATTGAAAACGTTATTTAAAAAAAGAATTTATTGAAATTTAGTGTAATATTTTCAGTATAGCAAAATTTGAAACGTTTTTTACATTTCCAATTCAATTACGTTTTTTAGAATTTACATACAGCTTGAACGATGAGATTAATTTTTTATTAATTTCCAAGATTAAATTTAGAAAAACGCTCTTCGATAGTTAATTTCAAACATGCATCAGTAACTGTAAAACATCCTATTTTTCATACGGTTAAAGAAAGGATCCGATTGTAATTTGCATAATTCGAATTGGCATTGTAGAGTCGTCTTTCTAATTGGACTCCAAATGGATTATTCAAATATTCGAGATTTTGTATCATTGAATCAAGGTGTGAAAATCTTCTTAAACATCCCATACCCATTTGTAAAATAAAGGTTTAAAAACCGGCATCAAAAATTCTTCTCTTTAATTTAAACAATACGGGAATTAAAGAGCACCATTCATATCCAAATGTTTTTAGAAAAGGATGAATTTAATGCGCAATACTTTATATTTTACCAATTAGTAGAATACGTTTTAATCTTCTTAACGTAGCTTTATATTTGAAAAATTCAATAATGACATAATGCTTTCGAAAAAGCAAATATTCGAAGAAAGGCATCATCTTTAAACAATTTCGGGAAAGAAACTGTATAATAAATAAAGAAAGTATGTATTATTGCTGTTGTTGGTTTTGCGGTAATGTTAAAATCTTTCATTTTAATAAAAAAATCTAATTTTCAACCGGCTTACGTCAGAAGTATCATAGTCGGTATTAACTTCTGTCAGGAAAGGAATAAACTTTAAAACGAATCTACCCACTCAAACAAATACTGTAGGACATTATAGGTAACATCTTTTACTTTCAGCATTGTACTTTAAAATTTCTTAAATCTTGACTTTGGACGAGGTCCAAGAGCAGTATTTTGAGAAAACGAATAAGCGGAGTAAAACTTTTGAAGTATAATTAATAAAAACTTGAGAAAGTGTACATCACATAGTACCTACTGATAATCGAAGAAGTTATTTTCAAGTCTCTGTGCTGCTTTATTTAGATTCAAAATCTCTGAAAAAAAAAAAAATAAGAAAAGAAAACTTTTTAATAAACCTGTATTCGTGTCTTTGTTTTGTCCTAGTTTTTCTTGAAAATTAAGTGAGAATAAATTAAAAGTAAATTTTTTGATCAATCGAGTAGGTATATTACAAAACTTTATCTCCGCTTGCATTAGTGTTAAATTGACTCTGCCTGGAAGCCAAGTTTAAATAACGAGACTTGCGTGCGATGTTTTTCGAAGATCTGACAGAAATTAATGACAACAGCTTTATTACTTTTAGTTTACTTTCACCCTCCGTTCACCATAATTGCTCAAAGTCTTATTCTTGATTATTTAAGCTATCGTACTGTCAAATCGACGTTGAACGATGAAATTACAACTTGTCATTTAAGCTCGGTCAGGTGTAGTCCTAAAAAGGTATAAAATTTTGAAAACTCACTACAAAATATTGTGGCAAATATTCACTCAGCATAAAACATCAATAATTTTCTCACTTTTCTATCGCGAATTCAATTGTGAATCGATTATTAATTATTACATGTGTAAAAGAAACGAAACCACTTCACGACCCTTGTATACCATTTCTTCTTCTGTAACAACAAGTTAGATCGACTCTAGCTTTGAACTGTACTATTTCAAACTACACAGTACTTAAATGAGCTTCTTACAACTTGTGAAAGTTTCAATCTAGCTTATGTGGTACGACACGCAATACAATTCATTCGACAAGCAACCCTGCGGTATTCAGATAATCGTAATATAATTGAGTTTTGGAAGGTTAAAATATACATAAGTATTCTCTGATACTCTACAAACGATATTTATATTGTAAACAAGCGATCATTCACTATTCATTGTGGTAGATAACATACCGAGGTAATACATCCTGTGGTGTCCCATATAAGAAATGAAAATGGGACCAACACAGGCTCAGACCTGCACCAACACTTCTTAACCCAAGCCCAAGGCTGCAAACCAGCCTTGGCCCAACCTTGGTTCGAATCTGGGATGATAACTTCGTGCCAGGCTTGGGCCAGGACTGGTAGTAATTGTTGGCCCAAGCTTCAACCAAAATTGAAACAGCCGAAGCTAAGTCTCTCTCAAGCTTGGGCCAACATCGAATTGCCGAGGCTCGGTTGCCCAGGACTGGCCCGAGCCTGGCTTCGTCGTTCAAGTCTGGCAGCTCCTATATGGGGTTATTAACGTTTTACTGCGTGATCTCTCCTTGTGGGATTTCCATTTCATCTAATTCTCCGATTCCAATATGGCGCGTAATTATTTAAGCTCCCTTGCGCACAACGCCCTACCAAAGAGCAAAACATAATGAACGAAGAGCTTAGTCGTATAGATATACCCTATACCACGGTACAACCTAAAGGGATGAAATAATGGGTAAGATGAATGGCTATTGTCGCTATATACCTACTCTGTTAGTAAACTTCGTTCCAGGGGTTCGGTTTTCACGGGACGAGGAGTAGATGGACAAGTCTTATAATAAAGAACCCCCCCGCCAAAACAAAGTAAAGAAGAAAAATAAAAAAAAATAAAATTGATCGGATACCCTTCGAAAAAGTTAACAGCTTTTCCGATTTTCAAATAGGTATATAAAGTATCCGCCTAATTATTTAAGAACGTTGAAAGAAAATTTTTTTTACAACCTTTTCATCTTAGTCTAAATTCCTGACACGGTGCTTCCAAGCCATTTTCATCTTGATGGGTGGGCCAATTAAAACGCGTGAGGTAACGACGGAAAGCTCTGACGCTCACCTTCGTACTAGGGACTACAGAGGGAAGTGCAATTAGAACGGTTAAGGAGAGAGGAAAACTACCCCCTTGGGGTGTCGATATTGCGGAAAGACTTGGATAAATTTAATAATACAATTTCGGTTCTATTTAACAGACACTTCACTGTTGTTTAGACTGTTGCTAGAATAATGGATTTGGGTTGATAATTTCTTGAGGAAATAATCCGCGTGGTTCATCCATTAGCAAATATCATCTTTCTTTTCTTTTTTACATTTCATCAACTACGGTGATATAAGAAAAGTATTGGTTTTGGTCGAAAAGTGACTTTTGCTCATTTTAAAGAATCTTTACGTTTTCGACCCTTTAGAAACCGAAAAACAGGTTTTTAGAAAGACGTCGGTCTGTCTGTCGGTCTGGTCGACAAACTCGCGCGGTGATTTCGGAAACGCCTCGATGAAAAAATCTGAAATTCACAGAACTTTACAACCAAATGATGGGCATAAAAAATTGCCGTGTCTCGTTCAATTTGAACTTCCGGTTCTACTCGAATAATGAATCGATTTTCGCTGTTTTACCGACAAGCCTATACTTCTTTCTCTGTATTCTTTCTAAATGAAAGAATATGTTCTCTTGAGATCAGAATTTTATATATATAGGGCATTCCTTGCCAATGACATCAGAAAAATTGTAAATATACCCAGATCGAATTAAAATAAAATGCGCTGTATAGAATTGTTGTTTATCAATATATAGGGCGTTTCTTGCCAATGACAAGAAGGAATTGTAAATGCACCCAGATCGAATTGGGATGAAATGCACTGCATGAAATTGTTGCTTGTCAATATATAGGGCGTTTTTTTTGTGTGAGATTTTTAATTTCAATCTTTTATCTCGAGTCCTCATTACTTTTTGATACTTTTTCTTTCCCCTAACAAACGTATCCTTTTTTTTTCTGATGAAAAGTACCCCGAAAAACTGTTTTTCCGGCTTGTCTTTTTTTTCCACTTTCATTAACTTAATATTTAATTCCTCACAATTTTTTAGACTAAAAACATCTCGAAACTTTTCATCGAGTATCTACCTACCTATTTACTCTAGGACCTCATTATGTTATTTTCAAATAAAAATGTTTTCGTTGGAATACAAACGAACGTGTTTGCCGTGAAAAATATAGAAAAATTTTTGTCTCAACGTCCAATCTGCATTGCTTACACGGTTCGAAAATAAAACTCTAGTCTCGAGGTAAAAATAAAATGACATAAAAAATAAAAAGAGAGATAAAGATATGCTGGCGACATGTATGAAGCACGTTTTTAATCCAAATACTACAAAGATGGCAACGTGTAAGGCATAATATCGTACCTTCAGGCATAAATAATAAAGGATTACTATTTTCTGTTCCGTAAATTTTTTTTTTTCTCCGTTTTTTCTTTCTTTCCCGCTGCTATTCTCACACGTGTTTTTGGGACGTGACGCCATAAGCTCCTACGCTTTTGAGGAGTGCCGGTGGCACCAAGGGAGGGTTTTCGGCCTGGCAGTCGGCATACGATATCACAACACCAAGACCATTCATCCAAGAATCGTGAGAAAACTACACAAAATTCACTCCCCGTTGCTTGTTTGTTAGGTTCCTCCTCAAGGCCCATTGTCAAGCTTTGCTATTCCCCGTACTCGATGACAAACCACCGTATATTTTCATCCTGTATAAATTGTGAAATAGATTCATCGACTCCGCGGTGAGTCTTAAAATTTATTATCAGAAATAAATCGGTACGTATTTGAGAGGTCAAACTAGGGAACTTTGGGGAAAGGGAACTCTGAGATTGGTGATAGATTGTCAAGAGTCTCGTCTTGACATACGTCCGACAAAATTGTATAAGACTTGCGAACACACATCACATTAGAAAGATCACCATCCTAACCAGCTGATGCTGTCACTCAATGTGATCATCGAAAAAAAAAGTCTTGACTGTTATTGGCTTCTCGCTTACCTTCTATGTCTATCACGACCCTTTCTTATTTCACCTACGAGAACGCAATGTATAGAATTATGCTCCCGCGACATCTGGTCGAAAAAGCCTAAACTATTCTATTCAGTGAATTTTTTTATCGTGTCACTTTATGAAACTTCTTCGTTTTTCACTGATATTAAATTAGTCATTATGATGTTGTTTTATGGTCAAGGGGATTAAAATATGGTTAAAAAAAAAAGAAAACCCTTAAGAGAGTTTCAAATACGTGAAATAGTGATTTTCACTGAAAGTATTTCTTTGAGTACAGGGACTGAGACCATTCTAAAACGATGTTCTTCCTTTGCGGAAGCTTTAGGGAGTGGAAGGAATGATTTATTTTGATCGTGGAATAGCCTAATGAGACCGTAGTGATGATGAGTAGATTTAGGGGAGAGATGGGAGTAAGAGATGAGTAAGAAAATAAATTTTCTTCACTTCTAACGAGTCTTTGAAATAATAAAGCAAGTCTCTTTTCCAAGATAGTACCTGCACCCTACGTTCTTCTCTCACTGTTCATCTTACAATTTATCTAATTACTTTAGATGTAGCGGAAAAAAATAATGTCCAAACCAATATCTCCGTATAAAGAAGAAGACTATAAGTCGGTTCATATCTCCCCTTTTCCATCCACCCCACAATTATTGGAATAATAATTGTTTCAATTATAATATAGATTAAGAAATGGGATTCGGAACTTTTTTTTTCTTTAACATTATATCTGAGCCATGCGGCTGATCTTGGAGCAAGTTTATTGCAATTAGTTCGAGCTTCAAGGGGGTTTTTTGACGTGAAAATTAAAGTAAGAATTATCACATGTAAAAGTCGATAAATTCTTCACTCAACCTTTGTGAGGGCTTAAATCACTCTTGAAGGTTTCGAAAACCAATTCATCTCGGCTAATGTTGTATTGGACAACTACCATTAATGTTAAAAATTCAATTAGCGACTGTTGGATAAAAAAATTGTAAAAGATGTATCGCCAGAATAAAACAAACGAAACTTTTGAAGTTGAAATGAAGTATATACGCTTGCTTCAACAGCAGACCTCTTCGATTTTGTTAAAAACCTTTATCAGAGATACCGGAAGTATTTGTTTTGTTATAAATCCGGTGTATGTGAATGTGAAAATGCTTCTGTCAAAGCCAAACTGACACAAGTCAATCGTTTATCCGCTTCTACCGAATTTTTCGTATGCAAACATTCATTTTTTGCGAATTGTGTTGCAGTAAAAATTCAACCGAGTGGCTACTGACACAGTGAAACGATTGAAATCGAATAGCCTCAAAATTCACGATTTATGCATTTAGATGCGGATATTATTTTTCTGAAATAAAATGGCTGCATAAATTTTGTTGGATTTCTGCTTTCCAACAAAATCGTATCGTCTTTTACTGCACCAGTCTGCTCCTGAAGGAAATCTGAAACTCAACTGGCACGGTTACTGCTCTAGGTATAAATATAGTTATAGAACAGTTGCAGTAGCTGGGGAAAACTAACCGGAGTCTCTGCGGTAAACCGGATCAGATACATCTCCGCGCGTTAATTAAGTGCGTGGTTAAATGGAAATTTCGTAACTGCAGCAGGTATTGTAGCCAGTCTGTGCTAGCCACTTTTGGACCTTGTCTAATATAGCTGAATTAGAATATTCCCTGAACATTGTAACACTTTATCTGGTTAATTCCAGAATAGAAATCATTGATTACTCAATTGACGAGCGAGAGTACGCTATCTCCTGTGAATAAACTGCGGTTTTTTTTTAATATCGGCATTAAACTTATGCGTCAATTCGAGTGGCTAAATCGTCGTCCACAATATTTAATACCTAAAACAGAAAGGTAATCGGAATTCGAAGTTGTAATTATTGAATAGTTATATGTAATGAATTTAAAAGTCGAGCCACGTGATTATTATATTTGAATTTTGAAAATGTTTGCATGTCTCAATGAACCGTAAAAGCATATACAGCTTATGTATACAGGGCTTAATTATACAGTTGATTATTCTTAAAAATGGAAAAGAAAACTTTCAATCTATAAAAAAAAAGTAATTATACGTCTCCAAAGTGTGTACTTACTTACTTTACTGCTAGCTCGAAGTGTAAACGGTATTTCGAATCGAGGTATACTGTATTATAATTTAAAATTCAAACCAGAGGGACGTTCGTTAAGCCACAAGTTTCTTTTCGCTTGGAAATGAACCTAGTTATCAGGGACTTGAATATTTTCACTTCGCCATTTAAACGACAGAATTATTATCATCGTTAATATATTTTGATCGAATTACGACCCTTCGATAGCCACGTTACTGTACATATACATATCTATTATAGCTACATTTTTATCGCGGTATTTGACATTCCTGCAATACAGTCACACTTATAAATACATAGGTATATATCCATGTACAAATACATACATACATATATATATATATATATATATATATATATATATATATATATATATATATATTTGGTATTGTAGATGTATATAATGTACTGTAAACGGGGCAAGGAAATGTAGGTCGATCGTTAAAATTCTCATTTAAAAATCCTGTGGCAACCAAGCAAGTCGGCTAACTAAGTGTGTGAACATCGAACTGGTATATAGCCAGCTAGTATTAGTAACACCAGCATCCACATACCTACACGTAGGTATATGTTTATCAAAATGTAACTCTGGTAGACTTTTCTGTTATATTTAATGTAGTATGGCCTTATTCAATGTAGTATATAGACTGCATTCGAGGAGGTGGTTGCACACTTTACAGCATCTCAAATGGGTATATTTTTCAAGAATCCCTTTTCCACACTTATTCAATAATATAACGGTAAATTACACATGGTTATATAGTTGTAACTAAAAATTTACGTAGGTAGATATTCAGGATATTTTAGGAAGGAAAAAAAAACAGCAGGTAAAAATTTTAATTAAAAATACGTTTAATTTCGCACTAATCCCGTGTTGAGACCGCGTGTAATATCGATCACATTCATTATAGTCCGAATTTATTTGAGGTAGGTATGTCTATCGTTTGTTGATTGTAGACTATGGAACTCACTAGTGTGAAATAGAAGCTTTAATGAGATTTTCGAGTTGCTTTTTTATATGTTCATTCAACCTCGTTTTCTTTTTTGTTTTGTTTTTTTTTTCTGGAAAACAATTTTTTCACCGACTCAATTAACTGAGGAAAACAAGAAAATAAATTATTCAATGCAGAAATTTACAATTTCAATTGTCTGATACTAGACGAAAATTATACTACACATGAAGAAGAAATGTGACAAGTTTTAGTGATCGTTTTAGTAACCGGTCAAACAAGTTCTCGTTCAATCGTGTATGTCCCAAAGCTCGGGAAATGTAGTTTTGAGAAATTGAGTTGATTGAGGGTTAACTTCGTCAACAAATCTGCTTTACTATTACTTCCAACTGCAAGATTCGATCTAGCATCCGTGTTTCTCACTGAGTTGTAAGAAATTGATTACAGCTGCCAATGTAGGTATATTTGGGTGGTCCCCAAATTGAAATTTTGGAAGAAATTTTTTTTCGAAGTATTTGAAGATGATTTGGAGGAGAGGGGGGAGGGGGGGGGGGGGGGGGTGTAACCGCAAAAAAATTGGTCCACACTCTAAGTACGGACCACCCTAAGGTATACCTATACGCTTTTACAGTCAATGTTCGTACTAATTTTTTACAAGTTTTATATACCAAAACAGAAAAAGAAAAACTAGGTTGCATTAGCCGAAATTGAAGTTTCAATAACCGTTCAACCAAGCAGCATACGTGACAGCTGCACAGTTCCGTGGAGAGGATCCAATAATCGCAAAAATGCGGTTTCATTTTCTATTAAAATCTGCAGTAAATTTTTACCGCATTCTCCATATACCTCTTCGATATACTCGCATTTTTTGAAGTAGGATATTGAAACTTGTGGAACTTGAATAATTTAAGAATTTTATAAAATTTTAAATGCATTAGTGTTTACAAAAATTTTATATGAGCTCCAGAAATCTTCAAATAATGAGCGAGTCTGTAGTTTTGATACTAGAGCTGCAGAAAGTCATTTTTCGCACATTTCTAGTTATTCTAACTACATACTAAAGTTGGATTCCCCATTTTGAATAGTAACTAAAACCCCACTGCGTTTTATACAATAAAACAGTTATAATTACATTCTACTCGTGTTCCGTATAAACTAAAAAGTGCACACTGCGTGGTTATTATATAAAATTTTTTGTAGACTTGCATTTATAACAGAAAATTTTTCACTTGGATATATATATATCTATACTGCAGTACAACCTCATCTGCACTAATTTTTTCTTTTTTTTTTCTTTTTTCATGGATGATGTGCATACCTACTCCCTTACGTATAATACCAAACGTTAACAAACACTCCATACATATACCTACATTTGTATTTCTATTCCGCGTATATATATATAAATATATATACATATATATATGTATATATATATGTATATATATATATATATATATATATATATATATATATATATATATATATATATATATATATATATCTATACTGCAGTACAACCTCATCTGCACTAATTTTTTCTTTTTTTTTTCTTTTTTCATGGATGATGTGCATACCTACTCCCTTACGTATAATACCAAACGTTAACAAACACTCCATACATATACCTACATTTGTATTTCTATTCCGCGTATATATATATAAATATATATACATATATATATGTATATATATATATATATATATATATATATATATATATATATATATATATATATATATATATATATATATATATATATATATATATATATATATATATATATATATATATATACTCTCGCGGGTGTATACATTAATTGACCTCTCAACGAATTTCACAGCTTTTCCCCTCGAACTAGATAGCGTTGAAGCTTCCGCGCACGTCGTTCGCAATTCCATTCACAGCCGAACCGTCCATTTCTCACCCTAAATTTCGCACACCTCGAGGGCAGCTAGCTGTATACGTATATATAATGTATGGTATACTCTGCACCCAACTACGTGCCTGAAAGCTCTCTCTTTTTAGGTTAACTCATGTTTCTTCTGAATGAGCTACATCCGGTTGTGTCTTGAAACGAAGTAAACGACAAACCATTAACCTTCTCATGATTCCAAATGGGAATGAAAAGCTAAACGATGCTAAGATACCGCCTACGTCTAGCTTAGCTCTCTATCTTGTTTTCTTATTTTCGCAAAAATTTTCACCTTGATGCGAAAAGGAAGAAAAATAAAATGGGTTAAACCGCTTCGTGAAACTTGCAATGCCATCCGGATGAAACGTCAACTTCCGCTCGGTGGATAAGCAAGTGTCACTTGCAGTTGTGTAGCCAGCAAGCAGATATCTCTACATGTGGATTATCTACCACGAGGTTCTTCAGCAGATTTACATTTTCGTCAATTCAGTCGACACTGTATTCTACAGAGCCCACAACGTCAGCAGTAGAATGAAAAAAAAAAAAAACATTTAAAAGAAAAAGCTAAAACTTTACAAACGCGAATCCAATGGTTTAAATTTTCACCGCACTGTATGATTCCTTTCAAACTGAGCTTCCAGAAGTTTGCTAAAATCCCGGAAATCAATGAAATAGCCGTATTATGTATGTAGAACCATTTCTTCTGGCGGAAGGTAAGAAGCGTATCGCAAAGCTATTTATTTACCAGACCCCTATCTCTATACGGTCTACGTGGTATCCTTCGAGAATCAGACGCCAAGATCTTTCAAAAGATCTGCTTCCTTGACCGATTCCATGGAACCGATTTGCCAATTTTTCCAAGGACTGGCTACTTCCGCACGTATCTCTGCAATGGACTGTTAGAATACATTACCTTTTCCCGCGGTAATCATCCTAGCACGATGCAACGTACTGTGGACGAGGAAGATGGATGAAATACATACAAAACTAGAGCTCTGCTTCTTACCGATTCAAGTCTCGTGCCTGGTTTAAACCCCGTCTTGATCGAGGGAGCAGTTCCAGTAACCGAGTCTAGGTAGATTCTTTGTCGAAACTTAAACGGAACGTCAGAGCCATGGGCTTAATTCCTTAGTCCATGAAGTGCGCCTCAAAAATGAGGCAGCAAAGACGAGGGAGTGCGACGCCCGCGTCGCTTATTCCGAAACTAATGCGGAAGGCTTGGCGCTACGGGTCTTGGTTCAATGAGAATACCGAACGGTTATTATATGGGGTACGCTGAGAGCGGATCTGGGAAGATCCGACCACAAAATTACAGAAGTCTCGGAGGACGCGCAGCTGGGCAGATGATTAAAAATTCAACCAACCGGGAGCACTGATTTGTTCTTCGGAGTGGAAACTGCCTAATCATTTGTACCAAACCACCCGAAACCAAAATGTACGGTATGACGAAGACGTGCAGATCATTATTGCTGTTTTAATATTCCGGAAAGTGCTACACGGATCACATTTGTATCCGAATGAAATGAACAAAAGCTAGAAATAACTAGCAGGACATGTTCAACTGATCAATATTTTCCATTTTTATCTACCCACACCTCTACACATGATTGATTTATAAAATTCAAGATCACCACCCGACTAGCACTTGTTGCATCGAGCACACTTCAGAGAAATTAACCCCGGTAGGGAGCTGTGCTGTCACAACCGCCGTGGTATTGGCTAATCATTTATAAGTCTATTTTGTTTTTATAGCTAATCTAATTATTCCGACAAGAAACTTAGGCTAGGTGTCCCTCGTAACGACAAAAATTATATATATAGCTTTATGGAAGGCATGTGATGCAGATTTTATCTCATTCTAAGATTAACATTTTTCACAGATATTCAGTTAGCTGTATATTCTGATAATTTTATAGGAAGTCCGGACAAGTACAATGAATCGTGATTAATCCGTTCTTGATGAAACAATTCCAAGATACATCGCTTCAAAGTGCATGAGTAATGCGAAAGTGTGGAATGTGCTGCAGTGAGGTTAGCTCAACCATGTTCTATTGTTTGGACGACGAGAAATTATTCTCTATTACTCATCGTTTGTTTGAGTGTGCTCACCCCGTGTTCCAAGTTCTCATACCGCACTTCCATATCACTCTTGCACTTCGAAGTACCACACCTTGTATTTGGCTCAGACAAAGTTGAATTAATCAGAGATTCACTGAATTTCTCTAATAACTTCCTCTGCAACGCTAGGAAACATAAAGTGTTCAATCCTATTTGAAAAATCGTGATTGATCGTTCATCGCTATAATTCGAATTGTATCCGAAAATTTTTCGCTTCAAACCTAAACGTTGACCTGTAAATCTATAATTTCTTTTAAAGAATCTCTTCGAACATTTAATAGCTTTATAAAACGAGGTTCGTTCAATTTATCGGGTATTTAGAAAAGCTAATGTATTTATCACCTCGTCGTTTATTTCGAGTTCGTTAACCTGGTTATCGGGTACAACCCTCATCCATCTGGCTTCTTGATTCTGGATTTTTGTTTTAGAGTGGTTAGAGTATACCTGTATATACGTACACCCACATAAATCCATTCCGTTGGAGCAAGAGGTCCCCCCTCACTGCTCATTGACTCGGCGACTCGGCGACGCGGTGCCGAATGCCTGGACGAAATCGATTACGGCAGTAATACTAATCAACCACCGAGGTCGGACAAGTGATTAACCCAGGCTATCCTTCGCTCCACGCTTAATCCCCTGATCAATGATCACATTATCCAGATTATACACGAGTCCCAATTGACCAGATATCACCTAAAGCTCAGCATTGTCTGCGGTCAGCTCTTAACCGTGATGCGGTACAAATCAAGTAGGTGTACATGACACTGTACCTACAGAATTAACCAACAAAAAGTAACTAAAGAAAATTCTACTAAGAATAACTACTCGCCAGTTTCAAGTCACGGGACAACGCTGCAAGGTGGTAGAGAAAAACGTAGCAGAACGGGCGCTTGGCTGGGTCTGTGGGACGTTAGTTCCGGGCGGGACCAATCCGGGGGTGGAAGTGGTGGAGGCGAAGGAAGGAAGTGACGCGGAGGTGGAGGTGGAGGTGGAGGCGCGAGGCGAAATGCGGGGGCGGCAGTGGGGATGGGGGTGCCGCGGGCGCCAGGGTATCTAGCTAGTGTGCCGCAGAGCGTGGATCGCGACCGACGCTACGCGCCCGTCACCCTGGCCGTCGCCCTGGGGTTGCGTCGCGTTCGAGCACACGAATACTTTTATCAAGGGTCTGGATACTCGCATATATCCTGTTATCTGCAGCTATCCGTCAACTTTTGTATTATAACTTGGTCTAACCCATTTGCTCAGCGTGATCAACCTCCAAAAACGAGACCCAACCATTCCACCACGACAAATCTAACCTCACTCTGACTGCTCTTGTTTACTGCCATCTCGAGTCGTGGTCCTTGTACCGAATTTCGACATTTTGTTTATCTTAAGTTGACAACTGCTGCAACGGCTAATTTATACATGCCTATACCACGAGCTTAGAGAAGAAACAATATAATAAGGTTAAACAGTGATGGTAAATCATGATCCGAGGCAGGATGGTGTATATGTGCTGAAATGGTTCGAAAGTGCGTTAAGCTAACCGAGCTGGCTGTCGACACTGCGGGTAAATGCGAGAGCGATACTTTCCTGGCTCCCTGTAGGGAAGTTCTGTCTTGAGCTAAAGCTCTTCAGGGAAGAAAGCTCTAACCCTCTTCCGCCCCTGTCCTTTCGTCCTCACCCTCACATTCGCCACCTTATATTCCCGCGCAGCACAGCGGGTGTTCGAGAACGCCTGGTGGTGGTATAATCAACTCGAACCTTTCAAAATTAATTTCTCTAATTCTTTACAAACGAAATTAGATCCCCGTTCGTAGTGGGATCATATGATCACCGTAAAACGTACGAAAATCTCTCCAGTCTGGTTTGTTTAATATTTGTGCCTTGATATAATCCCGCCTGCTCTATCACGGAGTCTAACTCTAACTGGTCGCCGTGAATGGAATAAAAAGGGTGTAGAAATGGGAGCGTGAATGGGACCGTTTAGCCGTTCAATTGAATGGGAATTCCATACGAGAGTGACGGCTATATCACTCTGTAACGTAAGTCTCTTTTCACGGTGAATCAACAACTTACCCCTCTTTCTCCTGGTCCTTGCTTTTCTCCTTAATATCTCAGCGATACATGAGACTTTGTCTGAACATAGAATTCATGATCTTTTAATTCCACACCTTGATTCTCAGATAATTATTTACACCTACACGTTGGGTTTTTACTGATCGACAAGCACCATTCAGTAAATACAATGGCGTAACTTTACAGATGCTTGTCAATGGTTTGACTGACGCGTGCAGGCCATGCATTTCTCTGCAGAGAAATTTGTTTGCATAATATGCTGGTTGAGGTATATCTATATATGTATATACGCATGTATGGCTATGATTTAGATGCATAGATATACAAGCGTTTGTAGACAGTTGATCGCTATGGTCGCGCGCTCTCGCATTGATTGAATTTGGTACAGCTGGCTTAACTGGGAACAAACGTACGGGCGATAACTATAGGATGGTAGAAGAACGACGCCATCCAGTAGCGTCCATGAGTTCCGCGTCGGTAACCCCCCTCTGTCCTTTTGTACGTGCCAAATTATACCCCTCGCTTATAACTTGTCTAAAGTTAAGTAAAGCTTTAGCTCTTTTCTCAACTATATATAACCTCTCTTAGAGCATAATTCGCTCGTTCAAAATAATCCCAAGAGATTACGCTAGACTTGATGATACTGATCAACGTCAAGGATCAAGAAACGTGGTTCTTACAACTAAATTCTTGAGATCAACGCATCTGGAAGCTACAAATTTGGGATATTTTTAGTCTTAAATCCTCCATTCAATTTTCAAATCCACCTATGAAATTGATCGAAAGATTTGTCGATCATCTTGTGAAATGAACGTTCCGATCAATTCGTATTTCGATTTCGTACATGAAAATTGCGAAAAGATTTTCTATTTACCTTCATTGATGCTCGTTTAACCTCGGAATTCACGAGGGACCGATATTTCCACGATCAATGGACTGAATTGTTAAAGCGAGTCGTATACCTCTTCCAATCGTGTTGTGCATGTAACATGTATAACCACGATGTGCCTTGTACGTTAAACGGGAAAGGCAAAAAGAAGCGATCCTTATCGAGTTAAAGGCGACGTGCAGCAACGACGCCATGCATCGAATGGAAATTTTTCGATATGCCATGTGGAAGATGTCATAAATAATTATTAATAACGAAACATCTTCGTAAACTGGGATATGAAACATATGCAGATAGTAATTTAAAGCAAACGTAGAATTATGAGGAAGTTAATGAAACGCGAAACTGCAATAACTCGTACGGGTTTCGCGGGTGCCAAATTAAGGAAATCCTCGGAGGCTTGAGCTTCGGGGTTTCCGGACTTCCGTAGGCCCCGCGGCATAGCGCTGGCACAGTCGACGATATTACTTCGTGTGTTTCTCTCGACGAGCATTGAAACGTTGCATGTTTTGTCATCGGGTTGCTTTGTCCCTGCGCCTGTGCATAAAGAATGTACCCAACTGCGTCTGCTCTCGTATCGCGCCTCCTCTCATACCGTGTTTTTGATTTTTCATCGCACCAACGCATACAATCAAATGCTTCAAGTCTGTGCAGTACCAGTCGCTTTATAATTATCACGAGACGCACGTTCATTGGCGGAATTATATCCTCAAACAGATATGCGATTCGTGTTGCAAATAAAAGGTGAAAAAAATTTCTTGAGATTTGGGAAAAGGACTACATAATATATTGGCGATAAAGAAATTCGAGGATAAATTATTAATGAATAACTGAAAGAAAGTTTCAAAAAATCTTCACATTTATATGAATCGCGAAATCAGGTAACGGCTGTTCTTCACTTTACAGGTTAAAAAAAAGATTGAATCGGAACGAACGTAAAGTGATTTATAAACCACGAACCGGTATCTTATCTACATATACGGGTTGGTATAAATCCATGATAAGTCGGAGGCTTCTAACCTGGTCCACGCGATACGATGCCGTTGCATACCCTGCGGATTCACACTGGACTTATATATTCTAACGTATAATTCAAAATCGATCTCCTGCAGTTGTATCTTCGATATAAGATTCAAACAAAATTTTTCATCTTTTATCTTTATTTTTTTTTGGTGTAAACGTCATTTTCGTATATCGTATAAAAAATACTTATACCTATATGTAAATATATATATGTATGTATATGTACTTTGCAGTCACGCAGATGTACGTTTTAAAAAATCTTTAGCACCATATTATTCCAATTAACAAGAAACCCCCTTTGGCGTGGGTTGTGGAAAGGTTTGCATAGCCGACGAATGTGATTAGCAAGATTTCGCACGTATTTTCAGCATCGTATAGGTATAGTAAGTATGTGTTACGGTATGTAATATACTGTAGCTGACGGAACTTGTATTTTTAGGTGTAGTAAATCAGCTTTTTGAAAGTAAATTCTGACATTGCGTGTTTAAAACAATTAATCGAATTCGTAACGAGGTAAATATTGTATGAGTAACAAAAAGTAAAAAATGTTTTAAAATAACTCGAAAAACAAATTGTATACACAATTTCTACGACGTCCTACAAACATATTTTATAATTTTTTTTTTGTTTCAATTTTTTTCAATCAGCTCCTGACTATAGAACGAATGATAATTTTTATTATTCCATTTACGTGACTGTGAAATGACGAGGTTCCTTACTGTTGCTAGTACCTATTTAATTCTATGAATTGATTTGAGATTAATTTGAAACAAAGGTGAAGAAAATTGTTGAAGAAGTCGCCATATTACTTAAACTTTTTTACATTCTTTAAATTTACTAACTCAGGTAGCTTGACCTAATCTGAGAAAACGACAAAAGTGCCTTAGGCCACGGAGTTGTAAACTTGCGGAATTCAGAAATTCAAGTCTTTTAGCTAGTTGTAATAAATTTGAACGATGGCTAGAGGCAATTATGAAAATAACAAATGAATATAGTCAATTATAGCTCGTAAGACTAGAAATTCAAAAAGTTGGAAGAA
Organism: Macrophya annulata; assembly: GCA_963924015.1. Taxonomy (NCBI): domain Eukaryota; kingdom Metazoa; phylum Arthropoda; class Insecta; order Hymenoptera; family Tenthredinidae; genus Macrophya; species Macrophya annulata. The sequence continues at coordinate 13,502,079 of OZ001259.1, read as the reverse complement.
CCGCATGAGAGAATACAAAAATTTAACACAACGGAACCAATGATGTATTGAAGATAAAAATTACATATGATTAGTTCTCGATTCAACAATCATTAAATTTCATTGATTGAGAAGTTAGATGCAATAATAATTAGCTTATAGTGAATTGTCACGTTTCTAAATAACTGAGAAGAACTCACCATATTTTCAAGCAATCTTTTGATCTTGAGTATACTTTGGCTGCAAGATACTAACTATACCTCATGTAAGTTTTATAAAAAATATATCATAAAATGAATAAGAAAAAAAAAATTAAACAAAGTACGAATATCATCACGTCGAAGCAAGAATCGTGAGAAAATCATAAATTTGAAATTTCTTATGAAGTATATTACATAAAACTTCGAAACTGCGGTACTTTTTTTTAACATTGCGTATAGGTGAATTATTCACCGAAATTATATTCGTGATCGATTATTAATGAGCCAAAAAATAATGAGATAAAGAAAAAATAATTCTCGTATAATTAATAACATTATTCTTCATCGTAAGCTGCTGTTACTATTTTTTTTTTTTTTTGCCGAATTTTTAAATAAATTTTTATCAGAAAAACTTTACTGCAATCAATACTTTTCCACCGCAGACTAAATCGAAATAAAATGATAATTTTTCTCTGAAATCTCATCATCGATACATTATTAATTATTAAAATAAATAATAATAATAATTATTATCTAGATAATTAATCAAATGATTGAGTTTTCGTTTAATTTCATACAATTTCAGGCTCATTTCTATTAATCTGGTTCTGCAAATTTGATTTGAAATATCGACATATGATAATTACCTATGCATATTCGGTATCTACATATAAATGAAACTATCTGTAAAAACAAAATTCAAAAAGATGTGTTCAGTTATATGCATTTTGTCCTCCATAGGTATGAAACCGATTAGAAAATGAAACGTAAGCTTTATTGTTTGTTTTATTTTTTTATTGTATTATATTATAGTACCTACAGGTAAGAAAATGGATAACTCTTCGCGATAATTGTTGGGCCAAAATCTAAAATTAATTCCTCCTGTTTTTTTAAAATTATTTATTTATTCATCGCAGTCCGATGAGTTCCGTATTCTCGTAACATCCGGATCCTGGTATAGGTATGGACGTGACAGATCAATTTTGCAAAGCATACAACGGAAATATCATTTTGATGCAATGTCAATAAGGTTAAAATACGGTGTCGTATAGGTATACGGTTTGGTGACGGATAACTTCGGAGAGGTCAGTTAGTGTTTTTTTTAGCTTTTCTATCGTCCCATAAATCTCGGGACCATCGTAAGCTAGGTAGAGGTAGGTATTGATTCTTAACCGTGGACACGAGCTGCCGAAATCGCCCGTCGCTGGCGTATCCAGGAGATCCCAGGAGCGTGGGCTGCCACGAATTTCATATTCCACCATCTGCTTCCATGATGGCGTTGGAAACATTGCCATTCCTGAACTTGATGCCACTGGCACTCTTCTTCTTCTTCCTCCCCTATTCCCTTCTTCTATCGTTTCCTCTTCCCTTATAAATTCGCCCTTATCCTGTATATTTCCATCCGTTCCAGGCGTCTCCTAAATATCCGTACGTCAAACATCAACCAGAAAGCTCTTTCCATACAAACAACAACAACAACAACAACAGCTAGGCTACGTTCAATCTTCTCGGATTTTCGTCATCAATCTGTTCGATTCAGAATACGAAATCTCCGATTGATTATACCTTTAAATTTCAATACGGAAACCCCCGTGCCAATCGGGCGGAAAAAAAAAACACTTTGTTTTTAAATGAATTTTGCTATACGGCGAACGAGGTGGATCCACATCGAAGCTTTGAAACGAAACTGTCTTGCAATTCGTCTGATCTTTCCTTTCTATTGTTACTTACATTTCATTGTTAATGGGATTACAGTGGGATGCAGTTCTGAAAAATCCCGAGCTTTAATTACTCAAGTTAATTAATGTAACGTTTAAGACAACGAAAAAGCTGTAAACCACATTACGGAAAGCTATACAGTAAGAAGTGCGTTTATTTTATACTACCCATCCATTATATTATTTATAAAGGCATTCAGCTTGGCTTTGTACAAAGTTTATCCTCTGGTTCGGTTGATTTTGTAGAAAATTACCTGCACGTACTTTTACCTTTCAAGATTGTGCCAAGATCATATACTTTCGAAGAGTTTCGTACGGTTCGTAAATTGTTGTTCGACCGTGGTATATTCCGTGAAGTGGAATAGAATGTTTGCCAATTTTTTGAATGTTCATGACACAGAAAAAAGTAGCGGATCAAAAAGCTAATAAAAAAAAAGAAAAAAGAAATTGAATTTCATTCGAAACCATAAACATTTTTGCTAAAGTATTTTGAATCAGCGATTCCAGTCACCCCTTGGTAAAAAAAAAGAAAAAAAAATTTCGTGTAGATTCAATGACTGTCTTTATTGTTAGTCAGCTTTTTTTCATTCCAACCGACTATGTCTGGGTTTGTAGGTACTCTTTGACAACGTTTTGCGATTTGTATATTAGATTGAAATTTATAATGGCAGAGAATGGCATTCAGTCGTTCGGAATAATACGCAGATTCACAAGTCCCTACGTCGATAACTTGCGGACGAATGGTTCATAAAGGACTTTTTCTTAATTTGATTCAACGATGAGTTTGCGGTAAGATATCTATAGCGTTACGAGGCAAGATTTATTAAGCCAAATGCTAATAGTTGTAGACATTCGAACGCGTATACCTAAGGAAAATCCGATAAATAAAAATAAATAAAAGTGTTCGATACCGTTGAGACATTGCCAATTCCATTTTGTTCCTTCTCCGCTTGAAGTAGGGTTATATCGTATATAAAGGGACGCAAACGGGTAAAAAAGTCCGACGGAAAATCGGAATGTAAAGCTCCAGAGAGGTTCGCGCTCAAATGCCTACTTTCATCTGTACATCTACCCTTAGCTGCTTGGTCGTTCCTGATCCTTGGTCCTCGACTCTTCTCTCTATTTCAAAGTTTTCTTCTTTTCATGTATGTACATACGTACGTTTTACTTTTAACATCCTGCTTCTTATTTTTTACCGTTTACTCTGTATATAGCTTAGCGCATGCGAGTCATTTTGTGGCGAGTTGCCCAGCTTTCCACGATCAAACTTCTTCCCCCTAATACATCCAACCATCCCTCACATCCTCCTCTCTTTTCAGTTCAGACCATGTTGGCTTGAGCAAACGGAGAATATACGGGGTGGGTCTTGAAGATGATTCATTCTTATCTGCTTCATTCTCGCTGCTGAACTGGAGAGGAAAAATCCGAGTTGGTATAAAAATTTTGTGGATTTTAAATTGACGAAATTTAAATTTCTAACATATCAGCATTTCCGAATAGACAGCTTGAGGGAATGTAGCTCCTACGGTGAAAAATCAATGTAATCTACTTGACTAACTAAATATTGCTTCATATACGAGAAATTAAATATTTAATTGGTTCACATTGGTACAAATAAATGTCAGCCAAAATCAACGAACTTTCAGTTCTACAAAATAATATTTACATATGCCAATTAAATATTGAATTTCACTAATACAAATCAAAATTTAGTAAAGTAAATTATGTTTTTGAATCTGCAGTATAGCGTACCTACGCGAAATAGTGTTTCATTTTATCTCGATCTTCTCTAATTAAAGTTGTAAAGAAAAAAAAGTTACTTTTACACATAGAAAGATCAGAGTTCATGATTTATGTTAGTGAATAATAAAAACTATAAGATCACAAAACTAATTGATACATGCTCCGCTCCTGGTCGCCCTAGTTTTTGCTCTTTCGACATACGAGACGTTCTTTTAATCTCTACTCTTTTTCTCTTAATTCGTAAAACGTCAGGTGCAAAATGTCCATATCCTAGGCTAGGAGGATGAGGGTATAGGAAATTCTAATCACCATTTGAATTAGGCAATAGATTTCAGTGTCAGCGATCAATTAAATGTCAGAGCCGAGTACTCGTCTCTAATTTAAAATAGGCTCTCGGTAGTTGATTCTGCTGTGACCTCCCTCGGAACTGGGTATACTAGTTTACCCGGTACAGAAACTCGTCCAAAAGGGAATCAACGTGTGCACCACGTCTGCCGCCTCTAATCATTATTCAATACTCGTTTGTGCTCGCCCTTTTGACTTCACCCTACGTCCAACGGAGAGAGCCTATCCTATTTGAGAGCGCTCGGTTCTATTCTCTGAACGGATTCAACCCGAAAGGCAAATCGAGGACGCATCTCTTAGCTATCGATGATCGCCAACTTGAAGCTTGATGATAAGCTTATATAATGGTAAACGATTGATGATGGGTTGAGACCGTGTCAGAAATGAGTGAAAAAAGATTGGCGAGAATTTGATGATTGTTTTCTATATGGTAACTTGATTCCTTTATGATGTGAAGACACTTTTAGAAATTCCATCCATAAATCTGTAACCGAAAATGCTACGTCAGGCGTTCGGAGTTAAATGACTACCATTAAACCCTCGCAAGCATTAAAATTTTCCCGATAACAGGGACGCCGAGTAGACGGCACGCGTGCCAAACGTGTTACCTACGTTGTTAAATTTTACGGATATGCTCAAAACCTTATAACGACGAGAAAAAAATATTTCAACAAAAATATTCGAAGATCGTTAGAAAATCTTCTCGTACATAGTATAAAACAATGTAAAGTCAAATAATTGGCTTATCAAATTTTTAAAACTTTTCAATGATTCGGATATTATACTTAACAATAGTTATGGTGTGCGAAACTTCAATTGCTCGAACTTTGGATGACTTTTTACCGTTTTATTATGCAGTACTATATTTTGACTATGTACCCAATGTTTTGCAGCAAATAGAAAGTTTCTAACTCCTAATATCTCGGAGTTACCGTATCTGAAACTTATTCTTATAGTTTGGCCTTCAATATGGCAGATATGATCACTAAATTTACTTGTCCTCTTTGCAAGAATAGTTTGTTTTAATAATAAGGTATCAAAGTCGTTGGTAAAATTTAGGTTTATAATTTTTTTAATATTTAAAACGTTCATTTTGATTTTCTTGTACGATTTTTACTGTGTAAAACTTTTTTGAACGGTAAACCAAAGTTTTAACGACTATGATACTGCTGGATCAGATTGCCATTATCCTCAAGCTGTAAGACCTATTAATTATGATGATGATGTCCTGTACTAGCTTGAAGAATGTGATTTACAAAAAATTTAACTTTGAAGTATAAAGTTGAAGAATAGAATTACAGTATGACATCTAACACTAGCGAAGCTACTATTTGGGATTTGCACGTAGTGAACAAAACGAATTGAACCTCTTGGTTGACATCTTTCTGTTAGCAATTTTCCAAATTTTTTATAAAAGAAGTATCAAAAATCCATGAAATAACGAGAATTAAAATTGCCAGATTAAATTTGGCACACCCCTTAATTCCGAAATATTTCCGTCTCTTGTTACAGTGCAGAATCGGGTGTGCGATGCATGTTTCGTGGGTTAAATTTACCATTAACTGTCGGAGAGAGGGTATAGTGATGAAGGGGGGGGGGGGGAGACGCGGTCGAGCGGATGTAAAGTGTAATGCGCGTGTGCGTTGAAATCAAAATTTCGGGGCAGTGGAGATTCGTCGAAACGTGACAGCGTTGGTAGATACCGTAACAACTCTCTTCGCTTATCACAGATACGCCAAACATGCCAAACATGTCAAACGAACGATTAATTACACCTTCATCCCCAGGTAAAAGGTACTGCTCACAGATCGCTGTACGGTACAGATAGGTACTACATTTTGCTTTCACGTCAGTCGTAAAACCAGCCTCTGGATTTCGAATGACGAAAAGTACCAGGAATGTCTCTCCCGCGATTAATCACTGCCATCCTCGAATACCAGGCGCTCACGATTTATTTTCAAACTTGTCCTATATTCTATCACACCCCGTGAGTTTCCTCATTAAACCTTTGTGACCGAATTATTTATTACCCAACATTGACCGAACACACGTTCCTCGCAATATTACCGCCAACTCATAAGAACCGAACCGGCGAAAAGTACTTCGTGAAACTTAATTTGGATAAACAGACAGGGCTTTGATATTGATCACACTTATTTTTTCACCAATTTTCCAAGTTCATTCATTTCCGCGTTGTCTCGTCAATGCTGAAATGAATATACTTCTTGACCATGAGAGGATCAGTACGTATAGAGTATTGAATGATAACCTGGGGGTTAGGGGGGTAAGACCTACATTTTTGAAGTTCCGCACGGTCAACATTCTGAATCTTAATATCACAGCCTCACAGTTTTTGAAAAGGTTATTTCCCTGTAAATCTACACATTCGAATTCAAGAACATCAAATAGAAATACAAGAAAGGTCGAAGATTCTAAAGAGCCGAAAGGCCAAAAGTCCGAAACTTGAATTTCACGTATGAAGGGTCATGTCCCCTCGTTAAACTTTGGGATTCTTGAATTTTCTGGGTTTTGGATATTCTGGGATTTCAGCTGTCTGCATTTCCATCTTAACAAATTTTAATATTCTGAAAATCCGCAATCGTCTCAAATGAATTGGTAATTTTTATCCTTCGGAACTTTGGAAATTTGGAACTTCAAACCCGGTCCCGACAAACTGTCCTGTGTCCCAATAATGGTCACTGACGGAAAATTGTTCCGGGTTAGCATTCGCGCGTATCGTGAGTTGTAAATCTAAGAAGACTGCTATTTCAAGATTTTAGAGGGAACCATCCCGATGGACAAACGTATGGACGGACGTACAGCGACTGTAGGATGAGACCGAACCTTAACAACGAGCAATACATTTTGACACGTAAAGGAGCGAAGAACCACTTCCTTCCTTTGAAGTATCGTCTCTTCTACGTACTCGTATTTCAGCACTTCGCGCTGCTTTGTATTCAGAGCCACGCACAAGGCAGCTTCTCTTGCAACCGCCATTAAGTTGCCATGCCTTTCGCCATGCTTCAGCTCACCAATATCTATACGTTTGATTTATGTAGTAGGTATGGTACGCCCACCAAGTGTCGCATAAATTACAAAACGAGTGTAGGTATGTGTGTGCACGGCACGGCATGGTTCGTGTTTTCTTATAGGGTTTCATTTTCTCGCAGAATCTCAACGGCTGCCAAAAAAACTTCCTTTATTTGTCATTTCGCAATATTATATGCCTCATGAAAAGTACGGACAAATAATGCGGGGTCGCAACAATCCATCAATTCACTTGCCAAGGGGTACAGCTCAAATTTATTTCCATTTCAAAGCCATTGACGTTCGGGTTATTAGTCTACGGAATATTCTTTAAACACTGATCCTCAATCATATCTGAAAAAATTTTCTTTGAAACTGCACGCTCGAACTCGTGGCCATTTTCATTAAATTAAATTAAATTAGATTGCGAGTTTTCCAACTTGTGCAAATCGCTATTTACCTGTTTTTCTATATTTCAGATATAGATAGTGTTGGGGTGCGATAATTGCTCATTACGGAATGAAAACAATATCGAAAATAGTTTTAATGATGTGATTTATTTCCTATTTTAATTAGACTGATAGAAGCGAGAAAATTTTGTTAAACTGTAACGGTATCACGTAATTGGATATAAATTTTCTTCACCCCGAAGATGGAGTAGGTATAAGGTATGCGTAATTCCTAAGGCGTCATAAATATGGTTAGTTTAAAAACACTTAACGTCAACGTTGAATTATTTCTAATGAAGGTAAATAAATCTTCCGACCCCAAAAGGATCGATCTTTAATGGCGAAAAGTTTGGGGCACAAATAAAAAAAAATAAAGAAAAAAAAAAAATTCTACATCGCTCTTTGCTTCACCCAAACGTCTTAAAGTCTCATCGATTCCACAAGATCGGTACTTTATTTTTTGTTTTAATGAATTTTTCATTTTTCTTCATTCTTTCAACACCCCGGGCATTTTGTGCTGAACAGATTCTTATTTTTCTTTTCTTACCTTTTTTCAATATTTCCTCATAAAATTGAATTTTTTTTACCGTTTTCTTCTTCTTCTTTTTTTTTTTTATTCTTCTTCGTTTCTTCAATCATACTTAGTGAATCATTCCCACGTTCAATTACCATGGGCAGTTTTCAATTAACAAATTAAAATATTCAAGAATAGGTAGATAGTCTCTATAAAATTATGGAAGCAATTTACTTGGAACTGCCGCAGTATTTAATATTACATCGCCATGGCTAATCACTTCGTTTATGGTCTAATTGGAATTGTATATCACTGTCACGATGGAGGGATAGGTAGATACATCTTCGCATTGTCCAAATTCAATATTTGTAGAGGTTTGATGACTTAAATCCCTCTATATGTAAATATACATAGAATTTGTTTGCTGGTGGAAAATGACCGGCAAGTAGAGAAGGTTCACAAGTTCAGACGGTCAAGTCGCTTGGTAAAAACAAAATTCAGTGTTTTTTCTCAACTATTTAAAAACAAAAAAAAAAAGCACTTCTCAACAAACTGCAGGTTTTGAATAGGAGTAAAATTTTCTTTCGCCGCCTCCAGTGTTCTTCTGTGGCACAAAGTAGACCAAAGCTTAATTTGCGCGACTATGGTCCTATAACGTATACGTATCCACCCGCAGATATTTAGTCGTTTTAGTATGGTTGGCAGAATTCACCCAGCTAAAAATTTAACCTATCTCCTGGACATCCCCTTTACAGTTTATATGTGGAGTAGTAGATAGACGGATGGTGGTACGGATTAGTTGAAAAGAGGAGCAGTAGGATACATGCGCAATTCAGTGCCCATATGTTCCCGCCGAAAAAAAAATTGACGCCCTTTATACGTTCTATCATTTGTCTCTTTGCTAGATGCAGTGTCTTACTTGTCGATTGGAAAGGTGGAGGCAATGTGTCACGAGGGTAGTTGGCTAGTTGAAACTGCACCCAAGCGGCCTGCAGACTTTAGCTGTGAACGGTGAAGCTCTCCGTACATTGGTCGTAACTTTTTCCTGGTTTTCAAGTAATCAAAACTGATGCAGCTGTTTCCGTTTTCGTTTAGTCTCTTTTACTGTCCCATTTTTTTATTGTTTTTTTTCTTCTTGTTGTTTCTTATTTTGTTTTCTTCAACCATTTGCTTACTTCTCTCGCTCATTATTCCCCGCTGTGTCTTCCTGTTTTAAGAAGTCAATACTGTTTTTTAGTAGACAACGATCATCTGCCACCAGAATGATCTTGCGAATGATCAACGAGTGAATGAAACGGTCTATAGTAAGTCATCCGAAGAATATCACTCGGGCGTATTTTTTTCATCGGAACTACAATCGCGGAAAACGCGATTTCCCAATTGTGTGTGCGCGATTGTCAGACCAACAAAATGTAATATCTTATAACCGGTGATAAGTGTTTTCCCAAAAACCCTCGGAGATACCTTCGCAAGGTGCGATGTGACTTGCGTCATGAATCACCCTGCGACCAGGGACCCGTTCGGGTTGGTCAGGTCGGCGGGGTGCTGCTATCATCCTTGGAATCCTCAAGTTCTACCAGCGTGTCGTTTGTGCGCCAGACCCGCGTCAAGCTTTCACGTATGCGGTGCCGGGGATGTTCTTGGAGGTGTCTTTGGCGAGCCATGTCGCAACCATCAGACCATTCTTCCGGGCCCAATATCACCGCGTACGAGTGTCAGGTATCGTACCCACCCGCCGACTAATACCAGGTCACCAAGCCTGAACTCTGCTCCGTCCGGGTCGTGCGCTGGGTCACCGGGTCGTTCTCTAGGTCGGAGCTCACCCTCGGCATCCCAGCGACCCCCTGGCCTTGATCATCCCGACCGTTGGATCGGTGAGGAAACTAGAAGATCGCTCCGTCCTCATGTCTACAAGTATTACCTCGGTCATGTTCAAGAATATCGTCGTCAGAACCTAAAGGTACGCCATAAGTTTCGCTGATATTTCCAAATGACAAAAATTAATTGGAAAATATACGTTACACTTTATCGTGAATTACGATTATCTACAGACGTTGTTTCGCCACCGGGTGTATTAAACTGTTGCGAGGTAGAGCGATGCGCAACCTGCGCGGCTCTAGGCGAGTGAAAAATTGTGATTGAGAATCGAGCCGTTTCGTTCGCTCTGGGGAAACGAAAAAAAAGACAAAAAAATAAATAAATAAAACGAGAACTGAGTTTTTCGAGGGAGATAGAATCCGGACGCGGTATCATTTTACAGATAAAGTCTGACTCTGCTATGTACAGAAATTCTGGGTTTGGAAAGACGGATTCATTTTGAACTCGCTTTAAATCCAATTTAAGTACAGGAACGGATTCACCAAAATCCATTTTCTTGAAATAAATTTAAATCACGATAGCCATAGATAATTGAAAGAGATGTTGACGTGTCGTTCAGAAACAAAGTTGAGTCCGATCGAAGTTCGCTCGAGTTATCTTTCAGTCAGCTATGGAATTTCATTGAGTAAAATTTTCCAATACTTCGAATATTTTTTATTTATTTATTTTTTTCTTTACCATCGTCAAAGTTTGTGTCGAGGACCGCGTATGTTCGCCCCCAGATTTTTTTCGATTACCGAACGATCTCCCCCACGAACTTGATGTTCATTATTATTCAGTGTTCCGTGAGATTATTTGAAATAAACAAATCTGACCATCGACGCGGGTGTAAAAGGTTGTTTGAAGTTCCACACTGTCATTAAAATTTGTCTCCTGGATACGAGTCTAATTTGAGAGGCAACCACGAGTGAAGTATCATAATCTCAAGTCTGTACAGAAAACAGAAAACAGAAAACAGAAAACGGTAAACATCAAACCGCACATAATTGCGAGTACCGAAGTTACCGAAGTGAAGAAGTTAATTATATACTCCTTTTTATGTGTCACGATGATACTTTTAATAATGTTTTTCAATTTATTGCAACGATTTACACCAATTACTTAGGCAGTTTTACGCCGCCAATTACTGTTATCATTATCCTAAAGCTGTTGAACCAAGCTTTTAACGTAGGACCAGTTATTGCCTGATGTTTTGCCAACCTCTCGTTTTTGTCCGAGTTGGCACTGCCACAGTTCGTAAAAACAGCAATCTTTTATACCCGGATTGAGTTATCGAGGCCTGGTACATTTATAAGGATTATAGGTGTACATATACTCGTCCGATTTCATGTATATACGAGCAATCACGATCTTCATCACGTAATGCAAGTCTCAAATAAAATAACCAAGCAAGAAAAATAGCGAAAAAACAAGTCGTCTCTTTCGACATAGAAATTTGCATTTTTCTAGTAGGAAAACAGCCTGAATTGTATTATGTATATTTTGAGATATCAGAACTCCACATTACCCATTCTACGTAAAAATATTTCAATATCGATTCCAAGTTTCACGGTACGGATTTTTTAGCTCTGGATTCAAGCCAGGGGACAGACTATCTCACTTTGTTACTTGAGGCTTGCAAAGATAACCCTTTCGTCTAAGGTACTGGAAAAAATATATATAATATATATCTTGTTATTGATAACGTCATAGTAAAGCGAAGTTTCCCTGGGGAAACAAAATGTAGATGCAAATTGTTGAACGACTTTTGAGCTAGAGGCTTCCTTTGAGAATGTTACCTTTTTGAGAGGAGTGGTTGATGCGTTGCGAAAATTCCCCAAGGCATGTTTATTTGTCTGTCTTTGCAGCTGAACACATCCTACCCACCTTCTCTGGATATTACCTTCACCTTAAAGTTCCTCCATTTTTCTTCATCGTAGAGAACATCCTCTCGATAATGGTTTGCGGAAATATTGTACCGTGTAGTTTGACTCACAATCATTGAGTAACAATTTTCACTCCAATTTTATTTCAAAATTCTTTCATTACAATTTCCAAAAGAAAGAAACAAATTATTGACCTCAGGTCATTCAAATTATCGCGTTTCGTTTCACAACTCAATTGAATAATGATCAGATTCTGCTTCATATAATTCTCATGGGTAATATCTAATCGTGAGCTGTAACATTGGCAATGATAATTCATCGATTTATATTGAAAGATTATCATTAATTGATGCGATTAGTTGAGTGTTATTAGCACACATGACGTTTCGATCGTATACCTAATTCTTTTACAAATTTGAGAGTAAGTTAATGTCATATTTTACGAGTGTAATTGTCAGAGGTAAATGAGTACGGTGGCGTCATGAAAGAAGTAAGGCCTAGATCAATGTTGAGAGGTCTTCAACGTCTGACTTATTATATTCATACTGGAGGGTGCATTTGCATAATCACTACTCAGTTAATCGTGTCACCCTGCTCATGGTCGATAAAGTCACGTGGATATGTATACATAAATGGGGCATGTGGGCTTGACTCAACCTTTCTACTACATTTGCCTCTTGGAGGTTTTTTTTAATTTTTTTTTTCTTTTTTGTCTTTTAAATTTCCGTAGTACTACCGAGAAAGCCAACTTTCAGGAGTTACGATCTTTTCGAAATTTCTCGCTTCTACTTTTAGCTATTTGTTGCCGATTATAAACAAAGTCTCCTGTATACAAATATTTCGATATTCTGTATATTTTCGGAAGAATTCGACTCGAAATTTTATTTAATCACTTATATCTACCCAATTTAAGCTGTGATCGATCATGATGAATATTTTACACAATATTTTACACAAAGGAAACCAGAATTTTTATCTCTTAACCGATATTTCTGCAGCGTTTAACTTTCAGAACCGAAAAAAAATATTTTCTTTGCGTTTACGATCCACAAATATTTGACAAATATCATATCTCTTTAAAAATTAAACCTCTGATTCATAGAAATGCTTTCGTTTCTGCGCTCTTCGTGTTGCAATATGCTTTTTTTTTTAAATCAATCAAATAGGTAAGTGGCAAGTAAGTACTAAGACGAGTATGTATATAGTAAGGTGGTCGAGTTGAGCTGGAATGTCCTATATACGATTCAAGTGCGTTCCTGAATGGCACAAAAGCTTTCGTGAATGTCCGTCAGTATTGAGAATATACGGGTAGTGAAATATTGCAAACTTACATGCGAATGATAAAAGCAATTCTTAGTCATATCTGTGGGCCACTTTTCTGCAGCCAATCGTACGAGTACCTACTTGGTTTCCACGCTGAAAGCCAGGCCGAAGATCGTGACGCGTCAAAGAATAAAGGTTGAAAATTCTATTCGTCCAAAAGTGGTTTATTCGTCAGATTTATCATTCTCATATATCTCCGGATATATTTAAGGCATTAAACCGAGTCGATTTTTAATGCTTTTGAAATACCCGCACGCTTGTATAAACGAATAATTCCTCCAAGCTTATTACCGAATTTTCGAGCCTGACGGTAACGAAGCGATTTTCCATTCGTAATGAAATTGTCTGGGAGGAATACTCAGACTTTTAATAAGTCCCGAGTGCGCCGAGTGTAGTCGTTTTAATTGTAACAAATTCTCAGTGGATCAATGTCGTCTCCAGTTGAATCAGAGCCACGTCCCAAGGCTCGTTTGCGCGCCCTTAATTAGCAAATTTACCGCAAACCCATTCCCAAGAGTGATTGTAGAACGGTACTACTGCTCCACGTGGTAACCCTAACCAGTACTTTTGAGGGTATCATTCACCTAGCCACAGAATCTCCAACGTGTTATAGAACTCCGAGTTTCTCATTATCACAACTTGATAATATTTGCTTGTCATTCGCTTCCTGTAAAGCAAAAAAAAAAGTTTGTATTTCTCTGTCCCTCGCGAGTTATCATACCCGTCTTCGAAAGCATTTAACGTAGGCACCATGAACGCAACTCGTAATGCGAAATTGGAAATCGTGCGTAGGGTCCTTCGGGCTTTTTCCCAGGATCGGAGGATGAGGAACTTGAAGGTATACACTAACTCGGCGGTCTATCGCTTGACCAAACTTAACAGGCAATCAAGAATAGGATGAAGAAAAAAGTTGCGCAAATCCTACCATAACTTATCGTATTTTATTTCATTAGTTACAAACTTTCTTGGTCGTTGTCCCAAGAAATTTTAACCAGTTTTCGTATACCTTAGAGACCGCAGCTAGGCCACTTAATATGCACGCAAAACCATATCCAGTCGCTTATAAATTTATTATTATAATAATAGTAATGAGGTGCCGGGTGCAGACGGAGGAATACGAACTGATCATGCGAAACTTCGACCGTATCCCCTTTTTTCAGCGAGTTTACCTAACCCCTCGCAAGATCGGAACTGCGATATCTTTGCCTTTTCCAGCCGCTAAGGTACCTACAGGGAGTTTGGGGCATAGGCCAAGGTCCCTTTTGGATCGTAAACTTTCTTACGCTACCTCACACGTACGCTCGTTCGTTGGCACACGGTATCCATGAGAATGTAAAAATATACGACTACCCACGCGGTTGAATATGGATGTGTTATTTTATGCGGTAGAACCGCCTAGAAAGAAAAAAAAAAAAATTCATTTCAAATTCAGCTTTTTCTTTACAGTCATCAGTTCTTCAATTTCAATTTAGGTTAATTCAGTTTTAATTAATTATTTTAAACTTCTTCAATATCAATCGAATGTTGCCTGTCGTGGAAGAACTTGACATTTTTCAATCTTCATGAACTACTTGAAACCTACAAATGTGGAGACTATAGTTCAGATCGAGTTATGGCCGGAAGAGACTACGAAATGATTTCAATATTACTGCAGCAACTGTAAAGTACTATCTTTACTATGTGCAGTTTGATATTTACTACAGGATACTATTAACTTAAATTATCGTTACAGTTTTATATGTATGTTTGGGCTATAGTTATGTCAGAAGTTTAGAAATTTTTTGGTAAAATTATCGTTAAAATTGTGGCAAAAAAATTTTTAAGATATTCAAATCACCAAATGAAAAGTACACTTAAATTTAAATCAAGAAAAGAGAGATGGAGCAAACTCTTATACCTCAACCATTATATTCGTGTCTGAAAAGCAAACAGAGTTTTAATAAATCAGGGAGCGTAAAAATTACAATGAACGTGTAGCTTCTGTCAAATAGTTGAATAAGATGGTCTAGTTACAAAAATGTAAAGAATTTTACGTGACTATTTCATCACGGTATTAAGGGCTAACACTACTGTGAATTTAAAAAAAAAATCGATTTTTTTTTTATTGGCTCAAAAGTTGCTGCGAACTTTTTAGAATATCGGGCAGAAAGCTTATTACCTGAAAAACATTTTTTTCATTCAAATTCCAAGCTCTTTTCCAAACGCGTCAGACTGCTCTGAAACGACTGCCTGCGTCAAATAAGCCCCTGCTGGAAAGGTACAGTATAATGTCTTATCTTTTGATTTCTAACTTCGCTAATACACTGACAGACGTCGTTAGAAAGTGTTTATGTTCAGTTAGAAGCATTTCCAAATAAAAATACGTTAGTGTAGCGTCAGTACATGTACGAAGGACATAATTTCCTCAAAACTTTAAACGCGTTTTTCTCAAAACACGATCTTTTAAAACGGCACACAGTATAACTCCAACAATTTTCATTCTTTTCATTCGAATTTTTAACAATATTTTTAAAATAACATTTTGAAGTAAAATACGTATGGAATTTTCGATAAGTTTATTTAAACATTATTTATTCACAAATGATTATCCTTTTTTTTGTCGAAAATAGAACGTCTTCATTCAAATACTCGCCAATCATACAAAAATCAATATTTTTAAAATCCTCAACGTATTTCACTAGCTATGAACATGTAGACTAAGTGATTTTTTTATTATTTCCCCAAATTCAAATTTTCATCAGCTACACTGCGTACCGTAGGGCGCTTCAAATTCAAAAAGCCTCACAAGAATGGCTCCGTGGTCGTCATTTTTTGATATTTGTCGATGATAATTTTCTGTTTAATACCTAAATATATGCTTAATAACTTTCTCGAATATTATTATTCAAAATTACCTCTTCTTCCCTCCAAAAAAAATTGTCGAAAAAACGCTTTTTTTAGGCTGTTACAGTCGTGTTACCCCTTAAGTACATTATGGAATATCATGAGATTATGCTGTGCCTTGTCAAAAAATCGGAAAATATATATTTGAACGAATGGTTTTATTCCAAACTTGCCAATCGTAATACCGTATCATATCATTCATTCGAATTTGCATCGTGGCATGAATATGGGAATGAAAATTGAACGGGATATTGTTTGAATTAAAACCGGCAAGTCCTCATAAACGATAAACTGCATCAGAAGATGAAGTAATCCAAGCGAAAAATTCGATTGCCCCATTTTCGATTTCAGAAATATTAGCTGTTTCTATTCGTCCGTTCAAGATATAAGTGAACTGGAAATTCCGTGAATAGGAACATGAAAAGTTGAGAAAAGTATGAGAATGCATTGCCGCCTGGCTAAGACCCCAACGACAAACTTTTTTCGAACATATGCGCCTTGAATTTTTTTTTTTTTTTTTTTTTTTCATTTGCTAATTTTTACCTAGCGAAAAGTCCCCTGGAAAGCAAAACTAAAAGGCGAGATCCGCTGCTTTCCTAACTAATTTTTCGCATATCTTTTTGTTTCAGGTAAGTTTTTAAGCACGTAACACTTCGAGCAGGCAAACTTTTTACTGATGAAAGAGGCACGTACTATACAGGTAAACCAGGGTCACCCTTCGCCAACCATGTCCTTACTTAAAGGTAAACTTTACCCATGAAAACAAAAGTAGTTGGAAATACAATTATCCTATTTGTAAGAACAATCTCTGCTGAGTATATGGACAAGTACTCCTACCTTGTATGTACCTGTCTTAGAACCACTCTACAATGATTGCATGAGAATACGTTATTGGGAAGTTAATTGCATACTGCGGTAGAGAATAGAGCCGTCATTCTGGTTAACCAATCGCGGTGGAGCTTAATCACGACTTGCAGGCTTGCAGTTTGGAAAATTTGATCGGAATTCAAATCAAAACCGGAGATGGCTTACCATTTCGATGCTGATGAATTAACGTATAACTAATTAACCGATTATCGTGATAGAGGAGTAAAAATTCACCTCATATTATATCATTTCATCAATTTTAATTTTCATTTGAAAGGCTAGAGTGCTTAGGTATTTAGTTTGGGGTAGAATAAGTGAAACTGTTTCGGTCAATAATAGCTTAAAGTATATTTGCAGTAATTTTCGTTAAAATTATTATCATTCGTTTCAACGCTTGAAAGGCTATAAAAAATTGTGCCAATTTCAATAAATTGAATTGATGAATAATAAATTCTTCCATCACGTTTACAGATGATATGATCGATCTTTTTTGTGGCAGGGTCCTGAAAATTTTTATCATGTAAAATTTTCATACGTATAAAATGAAACAGCATATATATTTTATAAAGTAAATCCAATTTTATCTGCCAAAAAAAAACCATTGCGGTATTCGGTCGATCAGACTAAATTTATTATTTATAATACAGGTATACTATGCAAAGGAAAAAAAGTCTGGCTGAACCAACTGAATAAATATTTAGTTCAAACAAATTGAATGTATTTAAAAAGAAACAGTGATTTTTCAATGTGCTTCACGCAAACACACGATTGTTTCCATCTACCAGTATTTTGTTATTTCAACAAATCATTTATTTCTCTTACCCTGAATCGTCACCATTATGAGTTTTCTGGACCGAAATTCTTTATCATTTTTTATTTTTTTACATAGTATTGTTATTCTTCGATCACGTGGAATCCAACATTGGTACCAAAGGAATAGATCACTTTGGCTTTCGTGTATAAATGAAATCGCGTGGTTATATCTATCTTGTTCTGCACCGGATAACGATACCTAAAGTGCAATTGATCGTGAGATTTCGCCAGTCGGGGTAGGTAGAAGAAATAGTTCGAACCGCCATACTCAACAGCAAAAACAAGACAGTAATATGTCTCAGTTCATTCCACGCCTGCTAGAACAGCCAAAGTAATCCTGAATCACCTAATTGGGCATTGCTGAGGGATTAACTACCGACTTTACACGCGTGTATATCTGATAATGCTGGCTATGTTGTAACTTGACCGAGTTTACGTGAGAGTGAGTACAGGTTATCTGCATTGTCACTTTAAATCCGAAAATAGCATTTTAGAAAATTGCAAATCCCCGGTCGTGGTCCAACGGGTGAATCTGACAATTTCCTCGAGAAGTTTAAGAGAAACAGCTTACACAAATAACTGTTTACTTATTCCTCTCATGCTATGTTCCTCACCCATTCCCGTGAAATAGTCCTCGAGGTTAAGTTAACGTCGCAGGATCTCCTGGTCATGGCTACACGTCAGCACGACCCCCTTCTGCCGCGTTATCTCAATTTAGCTTACCTTACTTTATTTTGCCTTACGTTACATTTGCTTCTTATGCCGGAGGCGGATCCGGCTCTACTTCAAACGGGTCTATACCTACTCTGTACCAAATTCTCTGACTTATCGCGTACCTTGCCAACTCCAGACACTCAAGTTAACAATTGGATTGCCAGGATCTTCTCACATTATACGTTTCTTGTAACTGTTCGCGCTACGTAAATAAGCTATGTTGTTGTTTTTTTTTTCTTTTTCGACTTGGGATGAAACAATACAGATATTTTCTTTCACTGTTTGTTAATTATCAACGAGAGTTTCTCGTTTGATCATGTATCTGCGAAAGCGAATTTGTAATTCTGAAATCATCATGATATAAATTCTGACAATGAACGATGAAATTAACGCCAATGATTTCGTAAAAAGTTTCTTTACGAGCGACACTAGCACTGGTGTTGTCTCTTATTTAAGTGGGAAGGAAGAAGCACGACGATATTTTTCCGCTGAGTAGGGAGCATATTACGAAACACCGAAAATATGTGACAAGTACCTACCTATGGGTGATATATCGCATCAATTCGATGCGATGAGCTTCGTCAAAATTTTTTCATGTTAAAGAATTTTTACATCGACCATCAGCGATTTGTTTGACAGAATTTTAGACGCTGATATGGTGGATACAATATCCGCATCTTTGAGATCAACAGTGATCTGGATCCCGCCATCTTTTTCCCCCAGTTTTGGTTAGGAACAGGGATTTGAATACTGGAATTGAATAAAATGTAGAAATGAGTTTATCTCAATTTGGCATAAACTCAATTTTAAGGTCACTCTTACTTTCCAGGGGCCAATGAGAGTTTCGGTGGCGTTGGTACTCGCAAAGGATACTATATATACTATATCACTTATCCTTACAGGCAGAATTGACTTGACAATCTTAGGATTTTCGCTCCAACCAAGTTATGAATAAATATTGTATAATTCAATGAAATACAAAATTCAGTTCATCTCAATTCAGATTTGACTTGACTTGAGAGTTGTATCCGTTGTTTGCAAGAACTCGAATCATGGTAAATACGCTAGGCCTGTTTACGGAAACAATACAAGACCTACATACATACATACATATGTCGCTTGTGTTTTCTTACGAATATCTAGTAGTCATACATTTGAAATTAAACAATTGAACAAGAAAATATCAGAATTTTAATGGTTTCAGAAAAAAAAGCAAAATACGATGTCGATTTACTGTACGCCAAAATTCAAACTACGTCTATTGGTGAAATGGATCTGAACGATTTTTTGTCATCAGAATTGCTCTGCTACCTCACCTTTCTTCATCCATTCGAAATCGAACGTGCAAAAAAGTATTTTACAACATCAAAGTGTAATTGTAAAACTCGGTTCTCGCGTATTGTGAATCAAAATAGCAGCTGATACGTACTTGGAATATTCCCTGTTGAAAATAACTAAAGTACGAATTTAACCAAAGGCTTTACACACGATAACTGCATTCGATTAGGATCAGTTCAGTTCAGATTGAGATCGAAACCTCTGACGCAGTGACTCATTTAACTTGTAAATCAAGTATCGACGTTCACCTTGACTGTTTATATCGAGTGGCTAGAGTGCAATCTTGTTATAACTATTAGATCGGAAAAATTGGTGATCAAAATTCCTCCAACTATCGTGCGATGGCCTTTTGTTGAGTCGCTTATAACGAACTATGCGATTGAAACTTGAGTGAATGTGATTGGAGTGGAGAGATAATTTCGAGTCGAGCGAAAGAATAAGGAAAGTAAGCTGCTTATAGCGAGATTCTACGATATATTTTTGCTTTCTCAATCAGACTGCCCTGTATTATCGAATTGATCAAATTACTTAGCGGAATGTGGAAAATTTTTGATCTTTAAACTGTGGTTTTTGAAAAAACGATGCGACGGATCAATTCTACGAACGGGACCATGTTCGACGACAAAAAAGTTAATAGAATTCACCCTGTTCTAAAAACAGTCGAAGTATTAGCCGGAAATGGTGATTAGAGGACCGTTTGTCATGTTGAAATTCGAACACCTGGTGAATCGGGATAACCAAGGTGTAGGGGATAGTCGTATTCCGTCGGTAGCTTCACCTCGTACTCCCGACGTCCGTCCTTCGGTTTCCCGGCTACCGTCGGCATTTGCTCGACTCTCAGCTATCGATCTCCCGATTCGGAGTCCACACCACCGTTACCGCTTCTGACAGCTCCTCCTCGTCCTGCGGTACTCGTTCGTTCACTTACTCGCTTTAGGCATCCTTGACTCGCTTGTGCTTGGATTCTCCGACACCTTGTATATGGCCTTGGGAGTAGATTATCATTTCCAGCCTTAGCGTTAACGAATAACGCGTCGATCTCTAGGCGGCAGTTCATAAAGGGATTTCTGAAAGCGGGATATGGGACCCTGAAGTATATTAGATCGGACGTTGAGCGAAGTCCTATTGAAACATAGCTCACAGCACAGTTTGAAGAAAGTTTTAAACTAATCAGATCTCTGGGTGCAGTGCTTGTCAAAGCTGCGAGGCCGTATTAACGTTCAAGAAGCATAAATTATATTATAATTGAATTTTTTTTTTTTTACAGTTTTTCATCGTCTTAACGGAAAACTTTCGGCAATAGACATTTAAGGGGCCTCCTTGCCTCCGGCTTCTGACAGTTTTCCAAACGTCTCATTTTCCTGCTCCTTGATTTACCTAAGATTTTTCGTGAGGGTGCTATTCTGTCTCGTTCATTTTGGGAACTAGGTAGTTTAGAGATTGATTGGATCGTAGACGAGCAGGTTAACGCGTCTGACGCTGGATCATGTTAGTCTTGATAGCGTGATGAATCTCGGGCACGGTCTAACTCCGTATGATTGAATCAGAACAAGGACAAGGAGTATCAGACTGATGAAAAAAATCGAACTAAGGATCAGCTGTATACCTTCACTGATTACCGAGGATCTTCTTCAAAGCTGTACCCAATCGTGGGACCGATACCTACTGCAAAAGATAAGCTTAATTGACAGCAAAGTCGTTTCCCGAGACACCTTTGCCCCCATCTCACTTCCTCTCGTCTCCCGGATTCTCTTAATCGCCTACAGTCGCAGCCTCGACAGGGTCGTGAGGCGAGACCGAACAGGGTCGAGTGTGTACCGAATAGTAGTTACCGCCATTGGCATTCGGCACATAAATTTGTTTGAGGTTGCAATTGGCGTGCCTCTCTGGCAGCTTGTATTATTCGAGCATTATGGGCAACCGTTAATGGGTTATGGGTTTCTCGGTCTAGATAGAGACTAGCGTTTTTCACGTAACCCATATTTCAGTTTACGAACACACTCGTATAATCATCGTGGGAATTGGCCGATGTTATAAGAGAGAATTGTTTGTAAAGTAAAATTTGTGTTGTAGTACATATATTAGCGTGTAACTTTTGCGGTTTTCTGAGTGTAACGTAATTTTAAGAGTGTTGTCAATTAAAAAGTTTCAACTACGCAACAAGTGTTGACCCCGGAGCGAATCGCTAACGAAATGCTTTCACCGCTTCTTTTCGCATCAATTCAAGGTTAAAGCGGTTCTTTTTTGTCGGATCAGATTTGATCGCGGTTCACAATGCGATATCTTTTCGCAGATATGTGCTCCTGTGGCGCGTCAAGGTGTTGGCAATTTCTGAAACACGTTTATTGAGGTCCGGGAGCATCGATCCCACCTTCTTCATTCATGAAATGGTATATATGCCTTTCACTACACATCTAAGCTAACCCCTGATCAAGTAATTCCACCGAGAAAAATCTATCTTTTTCCCGACATCGCCGTAGGTAGTACCTATACATAGAAATCGGCACCCTGCAAAATGATGCCGGATTTGATCATAGGACAGGATTTTAGCAGTTAGGGTCCACGACGAGGAGCCAAGGAGATCACCGTGTCTATGTGCGTGTGCGAATACCGTGCGTGTGTGTCATGGTGAAGGAATAGGGAAGAGTGAAGAGGGAAGAGGGAAGAGGGAAGAGGGAAGAGGGAAGAGGGAAGAGAGAAAAGGGAAGAGGGAAAAGGGAAGAGGGAAGAGGGAAGAGGGAAGAGGGAAGAGGGAAGAGGGAAGAGGGAAGAGGGAAGAGGGAAGAGGGAAGAGGGAAGAGGGAAGAGGGAAGAGGGAAGAGAGAAGAGGGAAGAGGGAAGAGGGAAGAGGGAAGAGGGAAGGAGGGAAGGAGGGAAGGAGGGAAGAGGGAAGAGGGAAGAGGGAAGGGGGAAGGGGGAAAGGTGAAGGGTGAAGGGTGAGCAGGGAGTGGAGAAGAGAGAACGAATATTGCGGTCCATGGGGATGAAAGAGGCTGAGGAGGACGAAGGTTGGCGGGTTTGGTGCGCGGAAGAGGGACTCGGTTTGCGCGGAGGTACTGCGCGTTGACGGTGAGGCCGCGCGACGACGGCGGGGCTCAGTGCTGGGGAGCGCGGCATCGCGACGCCATGCGTTCGGGTGCTGCCGCACTCGCCTTACCTCTTGCACTCTCTCCTTATACCTCTCACTGTATGTAAATGGCTGCTAATTAACTCATAATTTTAGGTTAAACCGCGCGGTAAATCTATATACGCGGTGTCGTGAACGGAATTAATGTGAGAACGTGTTTTCGGTGAAGAAAAATTTGAAAAAAAAAAAATATAAAACAAAATAAAAAATGAAAAAAAAAGTGTCGGTTTTTACCTGATTCCCGAAATTCTAGTCCGCGTAACGTTTACTTCTACAGTGTAAAAATTTCCACGATATAAAATTACCCTAAATGGCGCCGGATAGGGCCATGTGCTCCCGTAAGTGTAGACGCGACTGTCAATTGTCAGCGTGTCTTTAATAAGTGTGGGAATAAATTTGTGCAATGGATCCCTACGGTATCGGAGGAGGAATCGGTGGAGGAGGTCCTAGCAGTGGTGGATGGGGTGGTCCTTCGCAAGGACACGTTGGACCCCGGTGCTGGGAAAGATCATGCAGATCCACGGACCCTTCACCAATGCGTCCAATCGACCATGCGCTTCGCTCCGTTGAGTCTATGAGATCCATGGAGTCTATGAGGTCCATGGATTCTATAAGGCAAATGGACCAGTCGAGGCCATTGGTCGACCCAATCAGATCGTTGGAACAGATCAGGCCGACGGAACAAATGCGTCAAATGGATCCGTCGCTCCGGAGCCTTGATCATCACGGTTCCCGCGCTATGGAACATCCCTGCAGGTTAATGGACCACGCGGGACACGCGCGAGAACACCTGGCTCGTACACATGATCATGGTTGTCGTTCGGTTGAACATCGGCCACCACACGAGTACGTGACCGGTAGACCGATCGTCGAAGCGACGTGTAGACCGCTCAATTACTCATGTCGTTCGCTGGAACACACGCCAGGACGTCCTTTGCCGATGGACTCGGTCATCTTTGGATCGCACACCCATCCGCCACCGCGAATGCCGGCGGAAAGTCCATTCAGAGCAAACTGCCCCGTGCACAGCCCTTTCAGATTTCGATTTCCCAACGGAGGATCGGACTTTTATCCGCACCAGGTAAAAACCCCTAATATTCTCCCTTTATCCGACAATTTTTCTGTTGTATTACAGTCTGACGCTCCGACGATTGAATCTGGTGATTTGTCGTGTTTTTGGTACCCGGTTACTATTGCTATTATCGACGTTTTCGGGTCACTATTATTGTCATAGCTAGAACGTAGAGGAACATTTGTCATCGCGACGTTATTGCGCCCTTAGGGGTTTATACGTGAGGTTGGTGCGTGAGGCGGTTCACATTCGTTCACGCTTTAGTAATGGGCCGTGGATTATTGTCATCCCAAGGAGTGAATACACTTTGAAAATACGGTATGCGCATGATGATCGTAATTTGCATTGCGAACGTGCGTGGTACGAATCGGTTGACTACATCACTCGAAAGTAGAACAGAACTGAATAGAATAAAATAGAAGTTCCTAACATGTAACAAATCGATTCAAGATAAATTCACTCCTCATGCCGCATATCTCACTCCCAATTGCATACATATGTATTCAAAGCAGTGATCCACACATGGTCCGACACGCGATGCTGAACGGATTTATGTACACCGGTGTGCAAATCAATCCCGTATAGACCTACCCAATCGTGATTTCCATCTTTGATTTAACCTCCCTTCAACAGCCACTGTTTAAACCATCTTATCAGTCGCCTAGCTGTATCTCAAATGCGATATCTGCTGTACGTTTTGCAGCTGATTGACTTACGTGCAATGGACTGTCTATTTCCAATAGTGTCTTCTATTGACCGAAACCGTATGGGTGAGTTGAAATTTGCTTTTGTTTCCGATATCACGACCACAATCGCGTATGGGTCCTTGCTAAATTGACTATTTCATTTCATCGCATCAGAGCCCACGATAGCTTTAGGCGAGGGTTTTTGCCTGGAATCATGGTGTGAATTCAATCTGTTGATTGGCAGTTATGTGAAAGGAGGTAATCGATTACCGGCAGGTTTTCACGAATAATAGAAATATATATATATATATATATATATATATAATATATATATATATATATATATATATATATATATATATATATATATATATATATATATATATATATATATATATATATATATATATATATATATATATATATATATATATATATATACATATATGAGCCGTTGACAACGCGGGCTATGTCCAAATTTCGTTAATACTTTAACACGTAAGAGCTATTATACACGCATTCATACGTATATCGATTCATGTATTAATGGCAGAAATTATATTATGCTGTACGAGAACGTAGTGACATAGCTGTGAGCTTTGATCTGGTATCGATTAAATGGTAATTTGGGATAAATTGTAGATCGTACATATAACTATAATGTCAGCGTTGAAAATTTCAGATACCATGACACAAGCAGATGTTAATTTATTTTAATCAACAATACAGATCTCATTGGGGATTTCAAATATTATTCATATTCAGGGATGATGATAGAAAACAAGTACATCGACCGGATCCGAGACCCCCACACATTATGAAATAAAGAATTAAATGTATATCTCCCGGAGCCATAGAGTTTTCTTTGGATTCGATGAACATATGGAGACAACGAAATGGTGTTAACGAAATTTGTAAATTATTTTATATATACTGATCATAGCTATTGGTTGGAATTTTTACAATTTCGTGGTCTGAAACATCTGACATATATATTTCAATTCAATTTCTGATCTTCAATTCCTATCGCGTGAGGATCATTCGGATATAGTATTCCGACCTGGACTTATTCAATTTTAAAAAAGATGTCACTGTAAAATCTTAAACAGATAAAGTTCGTGCAATTTTAAGAGTTTCCAAAAATAGTTACATCTTGTGTTTCGCTATCCAAACTAGTCACTGTAAAGTTATAGCAAAATGAATATATCACGTCTGTTAACTCTGATTGAATAGACTCTAAATTCCTAATTACATGCATAGAATGCTGGTATCTGTAGAGTTTTTCGTTTGAATCTAACTTCTTAGGTTTCTTTTTCCTTGTTATTGAAACTAGGAAGGAGTACTTCATTTCTATAAAAAAAACATAAAGTGGGTTGCTCGAGGCGGGGACTCGCGACGCGGTAACTCAATTCGCCATCTTCATTTGATCCTGTTTTTGTTTCTATTTCACATAGCGGGAACGCAGAAGAATCCGACAATATTTCTGAACGTAGTGTTTTGATGACTGTGTGCTAGGTTGATAAAACAAAAAGAAAAAAAAAAAAAAACCTTGGTTATGTGTTGGAAAAAAGTAGACTTTTCGAATCACTTTTTTATGGACCTGCAAAGCATATTCAAACCCACTTTCAACAAATATGAAATAAATTTGAACACTCGGTCGTATACAAAAATACGTCGAGAATTACGAATAAATAATGAATCCTCGATTACTATCAATGAGAAAAGCACGCCGTGGATATCTTGTTTGACTAGTTCGTGGAAAACTAAAAGAAAATTCGGCTTTCTGGGTTGAAATTCATCCAACTAAATTACCATCACTTCGGAGATCCAACTTTCTTTTCGTTTATATCAATTTTTTATTTTTCCTATTTTTTAGAATTGATATTTTCGTAATACCGTATCGTATCGTATCGTATCGTAAAGTAAAGAGCAATTAAGACCAGGTGGGGATTAATCTTGTTGCAAGGCGCGCAGTTATTGTCAATTATAGAGCAATAATTAACGCGACGTAAATTGCTTCTGACTGAAACCGTTTAGCGGAAGCTAGACGAATCGTTTCAACGTGTTCTCTTCGCTCTACTCATTCTCATTGCCGGTTTCGACCTACTTGCGCAAAAAGATAAATGAACGAAACTACAGGACACTTTACTTACAATTAGTTACTAA
The DNA here is from genome assembly GCA_963924015.1 of Macrophya annulata. Taxonomy (NCBI): domain Eukaryota; kingdom Metazoa; phylum Arthropoda; class Insecta; order Hymenoptera; family Tenthredinidae; genus Macrophya; species Macrophya annulata. The sequence continues at coordinate 13,475,372 of OZ001259.1, read as the reverse complement.
AGCACTTTTTAAACGAACGTGCTAGGCCCAAAGATCCCCAAAATTAATTTGACCTGAGCCATAGCGGGCTGCTGTTTTACGGCTAAAAACAGCAAACGTTGAATACTTACAAAACAATGGCGGAAGTATTTCGTGACATTGCGCCACGGGTAGTCATTTTCATTAGTAACCGCGCACTGTTTAGTTTGATATGGACAATGCTCTATATTCTCGCGCGTGGCAGTTGCGGAATTGCTGAGAAATATTGCAAATGTAATTCGTGCTGTTTGCCTCTGTTAACCGAGCTATTGTGCCAGTTGCTGAACGAAACCGAATGAAATACGAAGTGATGCAAATCGCGAGATGCTCGTTGAAACTTGGCGAAAAAAAAATTAACATTTATATAGCCATATTACATGCGACACACCTATCAGCTTATAAAAGAACTACCTGGACCCGTCTCGCGGTCGGTGCGACGACAAGGTCTAAACTTTTATAAAAATCCTCATCGTTGGCATCCGCCGTCATATCCCTAACAAGCTCGATGCTTTAGTTTGCGCTTTGATCCAAGAATGGTGGAAAAATGAACCGGAGCTTGGAAACCAATTTCCCGAATGTCACCAAACATTATAGAAGTCCTTTGTTCTTTTAACTCTCGGATGCTAGGATAACATGCTGGCATTGTTCGGTGTAAGTTGCGATAAATTCGTTTCAGTCATACGTTTTTCCAATTAGCGCCGACTGTTCGTCAACGCAATCATTATTGTTGCATTTTTATTTTATTTTTTGTGTTCAGCCTTCCAAAACCGTAATAGTTCTCGACCTCGATTCGAATATGTCTATCCCCCAATTTCGCCTTCATTTATACTATTTCGTTACAAAAAGGTCTACGGCACAGTACGAATTCGTTAAATTCCATGACGAAACGTTTCTCTTCAAATCCAGCAACCCAATCCGGAGGGTTCGTCGCAATGAGGTTTTCTCTTGGCGGGTGGGTGTTTTAGACCTTGAAAAAAAAAAGAAAAAAAAAAAGTAAGACGTCTCTCTGAACATCTTTGGAATTGAAATGAAATGAAATTTCAATTCCAATTACCTTCATTTATTTTGAGTGGAAAGATTATCGCGTGCAAGTATAATACTGTTAGAAGATTTTTGCGTATGCACGGACTGATATAAATTGTAATCCGTTCGAGGAATAAAAAAGAATTTTTCAATTTCCATGAAATCGTGACTCTTTGAAAAGCTGAAATTATTCAGAATCGATACAATTTTACTGCTTTCCGCAAACTCCTATCGTCAATCTGCAGTATTCTGAGTTTTACTGTTCTCCACGAAGCAATTCGTTGCTTCTACGCTGTCTCCATATAGAAAGCAGAATCTTTTCTACGGTGGACGAATCTGAACTAGCAAGAAAATGTTCAGTGATCATAATGGCTTTCATATAAATACACTTACGTACGTACAATTTGGAACTTGGATGTACCTGCGGTGAAACTAATCAAAATTTGATGTAGATTTATAATTTTAGCCGTTGCAGGTAGTGAACGAACAAAAACGACTCTAAATTGGAGTACGTCGAATTCGCCTCGTGGCGTATTTAAATCGTTTGTTAATTCTCGTGTCTCGTACAACGGTGTAGTTAGGACGACCATTCAGCCGTCAGTACCTTAATCCAATCAGACCAACGCTAAATTGCGTTAGCTCGTCCCGCTTTGACTAACCGAGCAAGACCACGAAAACCTCAGGAAAACCACTAATCCGAAAAGCACGAAGCGTAGATCGTTTGGTACTCGAGCAAAGTGTTTCGCAATAAAGCGAACCGGCGGGTTTGGCACAAAAACGATACTAAAGGTATACGTTTAACGATTCCTCGAGTTTCTTAACGGTCGTCGTGCCACGGTGGTACCTATACTATCTTTATAATTTAAATGACGAGCTGTTGTGTTGATACCGTAGTCACTGCTCCTCCTCAATGGAATACATTAGCTCTGTTACAAAGCTGAAAGAAAAACTTACTCTACCTCTCTCGCAGACCTTATAGCCATAAGTCTATATCCCGCCATCGCATATCTATATATACCTGCACAGTGACCTCGCTCTCTCTCATATGACCGACCCCTGCAACTACATTTACACAACTTTACGCACTCACACGATCAGCCAACTTTTCACCGTTATTACCCAACACCACTACGACATCTGCAGCCACTACACCCACGCCCTTTATCCACCAAGGGACCAAGATAGACTAAGCCCGTGTGACAACCCTCATCACCCTCTGGTGAATATTTCATGAAATATTTTGCTCGTTGGTTGCCCGTTGCCCACGCTCTCTCATTCGTCGGCTCACATTCGCGATATTGTTAATTCCGATTCTCCTCCCATTCTGTTTTTCTCGGTCATCGTGAAATACTAAAGTTTCAAGTGTCGCGATTCTAGTACTCTTTTTTTTCACAAGACTTCTAAAACCCACTTGAAAATCTGTTTACCATCGTAATCGCTCGGTAGAATTGATCTGCAAATAACAAACCCCGTTAAAACTGACCCACTTCAAAATTCGACTGTTCTTTTGTAACTGCAGTCGATAATTATAACTACACACTCCACTAGATAGTTCAAGTGAAAAGTACCGAGGCTCGATCATCAAACGTGTTGAAGTGTTACATGCATGGTTCATGCTCAAGCGTTCAATCGAGTATAAACGAGCACCTGAATCAATCGAAAATTCTTCTTATTCACGGTTCAGAATTGGCGTTGGAACGTTCGGCTTCGTAACATAATTCCCAGACGTGAAAAAGACTCGATTGATTGTTACGATTCGGTACAGCTCTGAATGCCGTGCGGCCGATCAGTCAAGCCTTTTCTTTTTATGGCAAATCCCAGACCCTACGAACAAAACTAAACTGCCAATCGAGCCGGTCGATCGATACAAGAGGCCCACTTTCGATAAATTTGTTCCTCAAGTTATTTGTTGACCGTTGCAGCCGAGCCGAAATTCTTTGAGCCAACATGTATCATCTTACCATCGAATCGAAGCTTTCCAATGTTACTCAAGCCCCTTTGTGCCGATATGAGGAACAAAGGCGACCTTTATATACGTCACTTTGCCCTCGGAATAAAAATGTTGAAACTCATTGGCCGAGACCAAAGCGTACCGACGTCGCCGTTGATCGATAATTCATTGAAGCCAAAAGCATCAGAGGGTTGCAAAATGCGAACAAGATTGGGGTGGCGTAGTGGTGTAGCACAAATTTTAGATAGTTGGCTGTTACGTGTTAGTATGACACGCTGGTGGCAGTGCTAATAATTCGATAATTTAGACAAAATCTCATTTCGTCCCCGTTCCAGAACATATGTATTCATGAGCTGTGGCCTAGGTTCGTTGATGAGTTCACTCACGAGGGCTTGTCAACCATTCTATGCTGAACAACCGCTCTTCGTTATACCGTTGTCGCGATCCTGTGGGAAGTTTCACTGCTTATCATAATCTAATCGAGGGGTTAATTGCATTAGTGTATAACAACGACCGGGCCATGGTTTGTATGTCAGATATTATTTATCGTTACTGTGTCTCACCTTTACCTTGGATTACACCATGATGGTGGTATCGTTTCATTTATCGTCAAGGAATTTGTGGTTCTCTCATCCTCACTTTGGTATTATCGTTTCTCGTGATACAGGATGAGAGAAATTTTGGATATACATTCAAGGGGATCTGGAAGTGGCCTTATACCCTAAAACAAGTATTGTGATAATGTACGGTAGCGCTGAACTTACTTGAGAAATACTATCAAGTAGGCCTCTCAGACTACTCTCTATGTAAAACGCTGACGAGCAAAACGGCCTGGTATAATATTCTCAGGTTCGAGAGTCGGCGATACGTCATTCGTAGCTCCGAGGCCACATCTCGACGCGTCCGAATTCCGTAGTACCCAGAGTTGAAAACCTCGCGCGAACATGGGATACCTTTTAGTCTTCGACAAACTTTGGATATAATCTGTAGAGTGGCTTTTAAGTTATCGTCCTGAAGAAGAAATTTTTCAAATCATGATCCTGAGACAGAGTTGTGGTTGAAAGGTGAAGGTAAATGTAAAGGTAGAGAAAGTGAAGTCAAAAAGTCGTTAGTTCTTTGTAAACTGGATTTTGTACCAATCGTTTATCAAACAGTACGTAATGATGCTTAACACTTATCACCAGATATTAACAGGCCTTCATGGATCTCTGTGACTGCAGTAGCTGGGTGGTTACTTATTATGAGGACTTTTCGTGTCCTGTATAATGTTCACATATGGCAATTTTCCGCTCACGTTGTGTCAACGTCCATCGCAGAACGCTCATACAAATTGGAAGCATACAAATGTACCGAATATATCGTCATGTGTCAAAACAAGAACGGGAGTCTTGGCGAAGTGCCACGTGCTACTGACAGTTCTTAACGATGTAGAATGAAGATGCTGATATATCTCTCTGTCACTTGAAATCGACACGCACTCTTTTTGCCGTATCCTTTTCCCTTTACCCTCTTCCCTTTTTGGCTTATTGTCTTTTCTTTCCTCTTAGTGGTTACTTACTGATGAACAGGACTCCCCGAAAGACTTAATGAAGACTTCGTTTATATTGCTGCCAATGCCTCAGCTAAAAGAGTCTTAATTTCTTGTATCACAACTCTAAAAGGATCTACAGAAACCCACTTCACGGTTAATAAATTACTTTACAGGGACCAGATAGCGATTATTCATGTCAAGAATAGTGAGACTCATATTACGCCAGTATCGTCTTAATCCATAGGTAATACATGAGTGCTACAACCGCGGGCTTAATACATGAATAAGTATCCCGTATCTACTAGCTTCTCAAACTAAGTGAAATCTTTAAGATTATGTTGGTACCGTTAAGTAAAATGAACCCGCAATGGCGTGTTCGGAAGTGATTCCTAGATACGAACTTCACCTACTGCCTCCTTTTTGCTGGATCTACTGAAAAGCTTGGCATATATATCTATATATATCAGGTACAAAGGCGATGGTACGGCTTAAGTTCGATATAAAAATGAAACTTTCTTATATCCTCTCTGTCTGTAAGCAGAGAGCTTATATAGACATACATATTGGGGATATGCCAGACTTAAAGCTTATTGCGTTTAGGGAGTACTTCGAGTCCTCTGACCTCGATACCGCGATATTTGCTCCGAATTTATCTGAACTCATAACACTAAACAATAATCCTGGAAAACGATGGACACGTTAAAGAGGACAAAAGAAGAACGAGTGCCGATTTAGAATAATTTGTTAAAGTGCTTTTGTCTAATTACAGTAATGATCTGTCGGATGAGTACTTAATTCCTACACACTAATGTTTTGTGCTTCTGTAGGCATGGATAGAGTCCCGTTAAACCGTATTCGTGAATACTTAATAAATGGCGAATGAAAAACTTAATTATCTTTAACGTGAATGAGTGAATTATTTCATAAATTATCATATGAGAAAGAAAAGTTTTCGCACCCGCACATAAAATTGGTAAAGTAAAGCTCGAAGGACGGTAGATCATACGAGATAAACGAACTGGTTGGTATATAGGTACCAGCTTGGAATCTTACTCATTTTCAGTAAAACAAAATAACTTTACCGTCGGTAGTTACCAGCGAGCTAATTGCGAGATAAACTTCTGTTCCGGATGCGAGTGGTCCTTCTTTGCTAAAAAGATAATATAGCGAACCTTTAATTATCTGTAAATATTTTTTGGAACAAAGTTTAAACTTTCAATTTATTACTCATCATCATATTGGTAATTGTTATTAGCACCTACCTACCTGTTTAAAATTCTCTTTATTCAAATGAAAAACCTATAATTCGGTACGTATACATACGTACGTACCTCTAACAGGCATTGTCATTCTCATCAATATACGGTGTATGAACATCCATCGATTTACATTTTACTAAACTAATCGCCCAAACATCACCTAAGTGTAATGCATTGTCAAAAATTTTGGATTTAAATTCTACAAAAACAACCGTATTGTCTCGTATGACAGAAAGTTATCTACTCGTGAATAATTACGAGATTTTATATACCCACTCATTAGCAGTATAATGTACAATCTGATTTTCATCACTCTATGCATTACTACAATTGTATTCGTTGTTTTAATTTTTATTCCTTTTTCTTTTGCTCTTTACGCAAGTTTGGATTCCCTGAGAATAAAATATTCCCTCCTCCACGTCCGAGCAGCAGATTGCCCACGCGTAACTTAATTAATATTCACGCATTTGTGGCGTGCCAAGAGGTACTCGAGAGAGAAGAAGAGAGGAGAGATAGTAGGGTGGTAGCGTAGGAGAAACTGAGAGAGGCAATAAATTATTTCGCAAGTATGCAGTACGCGCTATAGGTTCAGGATAGGTAGCTGATGCCTGTGGCTGGTAGGTTCTTCGGTCGTTATCTGCCTCTAGGTAAAGAAGTCCCGATCTCTCAGTGGAAAGGATCCAACTTCGTGATGTGCCTCGTAAAAAAGGTCCTCTCTTTCTCATCCTTCTCTCTTGGTCGGGTGTCACGCTCGTCTTTGGTGCTACTGCTTCGAGTACTCGAGTACCACGCGAATCCCTTGCTGTGGTTTTCTACCTCTCATCTCTCTTGACTTTAACCTTAGCATCAGACGTTCGCTCCGATGCAACGTATCACGGTAGAAATCCAAATGGTCTTTGAAGCTCGTTGCGAAAAACATCCCAAGATCAATTTTTAAAATATTTCATGGTTTATTCTGAATCCACATTTTAAACTTTCATTATTTCTATCTTTCTCTTCGTCCTCGTCTTTGAATATTAAATAATAAAGTCAATTTATAATATCACAAGTTTTAATGACCAATAGTAAAATCGTATCTTCAATTATGAGCTGCTAATTAGTTGAAGCCATTTATGGAAGAAGGATCATAAGCTAAATCAAAGTTTTGAAAACAAAATTCGTTTGTAGGTTAATTTTGCATATAAAATCGGGACAAAGTTTTAATTTTCTGAAGAACAGCCGTTTTTCATTAAACTGTAGGTAAGAAAAACGTGATTTCAACCGTTTTCTGTTCAACAAACTATGATTCAATCGAAACATTTGCAAGTCTTTTCATTATCCTTATATCATTTTTTGACTGCCCTGGCTTTCCATGTTTTTGCATAAAAAATTATGGTCAGTTCAAATAAAAGATGATGAATGAAATAAAACGTTTCACCAAGAAAACCCTCTATGGATCCTACGTGTCTGTTTTTTGGAAACAGCCACTGCGGAATTTTCTGCAATTCAAAGTATACAGCCTCTCATTAATACGATTTGAAAACGTACCCTTCATCACGCGTCCTAATGCTATCTGAAACCGTACTCGTTGATGCTTACGATCATTCGGTGCGTGGTAGGAAGTAGTGTACATTGCAACCCTTTGCAGAGTAACATATGTGATAGAAGATCTGCACAGTGTTCAAAGAACTGTAATATTCTAGATACGGTTCTGCTGTTTACTGCGGTTAGCTTTACCGCATTCTCCATAAATTTTGATTGCAGCATGTTTGTTGCTAGAACTGCAGTAGCAGACTTTTGATATCTATGCAGTTATCATAACCACGCTCCGTATAGTTGGTTTTACAATTTCGGGTAGTACATACTATCATCACACTTTGTTCTAGACAATAAAATAGTTACAGTTACATTTTTCCTGGCTTCCAGAAACTGCAGCTATTGCTTTGACACTTTCCGAACTTACAGTTTATACCACAATTTCATCATTTTTTTTTTTCTTTCTTAACAGCTAGATCACCGTTAGAAATAATTCACATCACTGTAAAGGTTAGTTACTACAATCAATGACTCCAAATTCTATTCACCTTTGGAGCCAATCCTCATTTTCATTCACAGCTTTTCACACAAAGAAGAGAGGCTCTCTGGAGTGAAAGGATTTAGCCGTTTTATCCTGACCTTGCAGACTCTTTTTTCGTAAATAATAAATCGTTTTCAAAAATTCCTCACTCGTAAAGTAATTCACGGGATCTCAAAATGCACGTCTCGTCACACGACAGAAGGATCGGGTAGCTTCTAAAGAAGCTACCAAAAATATCCTTAGCTCTAATGGCATGGGCCACTGAAAAAAGGAAGAAAATTTTCTTTACACTGGTAGCGGTTTTTACGCTCATCTAAGTGCCTTACCCTATTTGCTAGTCTCCTAAACCTAACGAAACGTCGGCTTATAAAGAGCTGGGTCGAATAAATTATTATAAAAAAAATAAAATAATTATAATCGTATTGATTTTATCCGACAAGACCTAGCATTGGTTTTGTATTTTGACCAAATCATTTACACATCATTAAAGTGAACAGAATTCAGGCATCTACCTATATCCAAGATTTCGTACGCACGTCTGCATATTTCTATTTCTTGGATTAACCCTATATAACTCAACGCGTTAGCCTCCCAAGGTATTCCGAAATATTTGCCTATCATGAGATCCTGTTTGCCTCACGCAAGAATCCAACCCTCGCAAATAAGGCGAGCGGCTTGCTCCATGGATTTCCCTTTTTGCTTATTTTCCTTTTTTTTTTTTTTTTTTTGTTTTTTGTTTTCCTCCCTATTTCTCTCCGCAGAAGGGGGTTTCGGTCGATGTAGGTTATTCGCCCTCCCACAAAATCACGGGCGCGTCGAATAGAACATATATCTCTTTACCCTGAATCAACGCTTGGGGCTTTCCGGGAACGAGTCCTTCACATTGTATGTCTGCATCAATAATCGATTTTTGTCAAGATAAAATGCGAAAGTTCTCACAGTTTTGTACACAACGAGATTTTTTCTATACTTTAACAGGTAAATACTACACTCCCGCACGGCTGCTCGTGACAACTCACTGTTTGCTTCACAGTCTCATACAACACTGCATTTTTATTCAACAGGGAGTTCTTTCCGTTCACTTACTTCAAATTGAACGAGAATTCACGTTCAGGGGTTTCAGTTCGAATTGCTTCATACAAAATTGAATTAATAACAAATTAACACGATATATTGTATATCGAATTTATGCTGTATATTATTTTTATCGTCAGTATAATATTCCGGATTGACGTAAAGCCGTAAAGAAAATTCTTCAGTCCGATGGAGCGATAGAATTTTACAAAAATCAGATCGCCATGCCGGGCTGCACATTTGCGCGTGAATATTGGTCGACCCGATGACCTAAATTGCAGAAGTAATTAAGGAAAATGTATACAAGCAGTGACCCGTAAAAGCCGCAAATCTGCTACCCAGGGTAATGGGTAGGTATACCTGTACCCAACATCAACTTGTTGGGGTAAAATAGAATTTTTTTTTTTCGTCTTCCCAACGGGTTGTGTGCATTTTGCACTTGTCCCGCTACTCAGGGGGAATCATGCCGGTTGTCGTGTAGTTTAATAAGAGGAAAAATGAAATGTGAAAGTCTTGGTCCTTCGTGTTTGAAAAATTCAGGAAAATTTGTTTAGCCAAGCGGATACCCGCGGAGTATATTATTGCCGGCCCGCATTGCGGATTGGGGTCCGTTACTCCATTTATTTGCACCAGAAAATGCGATGAGAATCTCCGTGGTGAAATCACTCTCAATCATCGTTCGCGGTCTAGCAATGGTTTCATCCCCGTCATATCATCGTTGAAAATATTTTGTGAAAAATATAAAATGCCTGAGTTTTAAAGAAGCGAGGATGAACCGTGGTCATTTTTTTACAGGAATATATACGCTGACGCGGTCTGACCCCTGTTGGAAATAAAAATTACCCTCTCGTCGACCATGGTAACGAGTCGTCGTGAATTTTTGGTTTCGGTATGCATGTTATACGTAACGTTAACTTTCGTAGACTAAATTTTTTTTTATTTTGTGGAACAGTTTCCGTATGCAAAATATTTAAAAAATGTTGCATTTTAGAATTGTATGTCGAGACACAGGTCTCAAATATGCCCGATGTTACGTCGCAGATTCTACATGGGTCAATGGGTATCGGTTGTATGTTAATTCTAGATCTTTGTAAGGCACTGTCATGTCCGTATCGATCGAACTTACCCTCGCCTGTTGTTATCTCCACAACAGTGTTGTAATTGAAGCGGTTTTGCCGATGAAATCACCGCATAGTGCCAGTTGCTGCCATCATTCACTTGACCCAACAGTCAAGCTACGATGGACACAGGTCTACTCTTTGCTCAGCTTTCACCCACATGGATATACCCTAGCCTTTCCGTGTCGTCTAATTACTCGTTTGCGAATATAACGATGGATATGGGCGTCGCTTCGAGGAGGTATTCACTACTGGACGACGACGCGCGTGTCACGCGCCCTTCAGTCTGCACCAAAGGTGAATTGAGATAGAGGCAAAGTGTAGAAAAATCCGTGCCGTTAAAGTGATTGAAGTTAAATTGCATGTGTGTAGGTGAAGAGGGTAAGAAGTAAACTCGAAAGGATTTGAATGAAATCGTTGGCATGCCTTCCTTTGATTTGTTCTCTTTTTTTTTTTTTTTTTTTAATTTCCATTTTTCAAACGGATTACAAAATGTACACGAGCTGCTATGTACACATACCTACACTGTTCTTTTTAAAAATTATAATAAATACATTACAAACCCATTAGCAAATTATATTTGTGAAAACAGTATCCAGACCGCATGAACGCGATGTTTTCAATGGTTTTTATTCTGCGTTGTGGTTCGTTAAAAAGCAATCGGCCTAACGATGCTTCAACCAAAATTTGTACCTTCTAGAAATTATTCTTCAACTTTCTTCAGAACTTCAGTTTCTAATTATTGTATTTCGATTTTTGATCTCTTGCAAAAACTGAAGCATTTTCAATTGTTACTTTCTTTCGAATTATAATTATATGTATAAACATAATCCACGGTTTCATATTTCTTTCAGTGTTACTCAAATTACTTGATAGCGCAACAACATAAATGAAAGGATACAGCAACGCATCTAAAATGAATATGTTACTCATTGAAATTCCTTCTACGGTAAAAGCAGATAACATTTCACTATCAGCTTACAGAAAAAGAGAAGTCTTGAAAAAAGATGAATAAAGTACGTGCTTTAGCCGCTGGGATATAAGAGGCTTCAAAAATCCAAGAATTTTCACTTTCGCCATCACCTTTTAAAGATCCTTTTTATCCCCCTAAGAAGTTTCTTTATAATAACTTACGTGGCCACAACTTGTGCAGTTCCCTCGAGTGGTATAATCTCAAGATCTCAACTAGATGCTGCAATATGGAAAATACTGCATCTTGAACGGTACATTTGCCAGTTATTTTAAGCCAGGATAAAAGAATTTTGCATCGTATAAATAATTCAGCCGATAAATCTTGCGACGTTAATGCTCGAGTCTGACAGAAAATATGGCCGGGATTACCCGCGCTTGAAAAAAACATTAAAAAAAAAAAAAAAAAAACAAAACGACCATACCGCATCGAGTTCCGTCTTTAGCGAATTAACCGAGTGTTCGGAACAACGCATCATCCCTGCTATACGCATTGTCTATACGTGTTAGCTTGAAGCTTACGCATCTTGCGTGTAATTTGCCACTATATTGTTAAGTAGATACAATAGAGGATACGGTAGATATTCTATGTTGTATAGTTGGGTAGTAACGAAAGAAGCAGCCTGTAACAAAGCTTTGCGATTCAGCAATTTAGAACAAAGCGTCTAATGCTCTGTCCATCAGCTGCGTCATCAGTTGGGAGCGTCTCAAGAGAGATACCAATTTCATTACTCGCGGTCCGGTTAATGTTCAATATACACCGCAGCGAGAGGTAGACTTGTACACTCGTTCGGTTTTGCATAATTTAAAGTATCTCGAGTCTCTATTTTCTGGAATTCAGCTACCGCTATTATATAAACATATTTTCTTGCTCCAATGCAAAAGAGACATCGCCTCCTCTGGTCTTATTTCTTGTATTTTTACCGGCATTCTGAATTCGCAACGTTGTTTTGAATATTTATTAGGCGAGCAGTAGGAACAAAAGTTTATAAAGCCCTCACTGTACCTTCTCTCGAATTTGAGTAAAACTTTCATGTTACTGGGTAAAACCAGAAAATCACGGTATTAACTGAGTTGGCTTTTGCAGAACCCAATGAAGTTCACAAAACGCATGAAACAAACTACGCATCTAGGTATACGCATGTATATTTATCGCAAAATAGTTGAATCGCACTGTAACCAGGAATTCGATTGATCCACGTTGAAGAATCGTGCGAATAAACGATATCTAATGGAGTAATTAAATTTTGCGATAAGAAACCCGATTCAATAAAAAAATTTATATCACAGTAACTAATTTGTGTGAAATACATTTTATCTTGATTGATCATGACACAAACAATGCGATCATTAAAGTGGTAATAAGAAAAAGCTATTCAATCGCATCCCTACCTACGAATACTCTTAGCGATCAAATTCTGAAACTCAAAAATCAAAGGGTCTTCGAAATATTTTGTTCCTTGAATCTTCTTCGTCTGCAAAAAAATTTCCCAACGTGAGCGTAAATCCCATTACCTGGCTCGGTTAGCCTTCGATCATGGATGGTCGAACGCGTCCGTTTCACTTGGCTGCTTCTTTCGAGAATTTTTGGTATTCCATTCACATTGGCGGTACTTTTCTCAGTCCCCGTTCGCCGGCTCTATCATGTCCTTTTTCGTTCGTTTCAAGCTGGAGATAGTCAGTGAGTTTTCCTGTCCTTGGAGTTTCTGGATGGCTAAATTTAATACTGTTGTAGAGATAATTACCTATATTATATGTCTAATGGTACTGGTAATAATAATTATATGGTCCCATGTTTCAAAGGACAGATTCGTTGAGTACCCGCGAATATCTTTTGATCTAAAAACATTAGTGGTATGAAATATTTTTTGGCTCTTGAAATTATTGTTCATAAAAAAAAAAATATATATATATATATATATATATATATATATATATATATATATATATATATATATATATATATATATATATATATATATATATATATATATATATATGTGTATGTATATATATGTATATATCGACCTTGAAGCATTAATGGTTCTGAATCGCGCAGCTACAGTTTCGTTTAATTCACCCGATAACAGAATTTTCATCGAGCGACATGTAATGAAGTTCCCGAGTATGAATCAGCCTCCAATGCAACCGTCGATGGTTTGCATTCAGTACACCCGTGGTTTAGTGCTTTGGATTCGATTTGACGAATGTCCGGAAATTCGGTGTGGCTTTTATATGTGTAGGTACTGCTTTTCCAAATGTGGAACGAAATACTACTCGTGTATATACGAATAAACGGTATTTGGCCAACGCGTTCGCGAACAGCAATTTTGACTATAGATTTTTTGCGAATTCGTACCAACAAAATAAACTTTTCAATTCGGACAAGGCCACGATAGAATTCAGAACACGGACAAACATTCGGACTGAAACCACGACCAAACATACCGCAGTGCCAGCATACAGTGCAGCCAATCGGTAGAGTTGCTTGGACAGAGGCCAAATCTTCCTCTTCTCCTGTCTCCAGGCGCGTAACTCAGTGCACCGCGAAGTACAACTTTCCTCGTTATTTTTCCCCGAGAAATATCTTGTGCTAATGAATTGCTGAGAGCATCTACTTCTCGGGTACTTCAAGCATTCTTGAAAAAAACTTGTGGTGTGGTTAACTTTTAAGTACGTCGCGTTGGCGATGATGTACCCCAACCTAGGTAGAGTTTAACTAAAGGTCTAGGGTTTGAACAGTAACGCCACCAATGGTGGCGATCTTGGCCCAACCATTCATCCCAGTATCAGACAACACCGATAAATACGGAACGATAAGATCGGATACACGCGGGTTACCAGAACTGGGCCAACATGCAACTAAATATCGGGCATGTACCAGTACCGAACCGGTCAGTACTGGACCAGTACGTGGAGTTAATATTGGGTACACAGTGCGAATTCGTACTGTGCCAATATTTCAAGTTTAGTCAACAATTACATCAAAAGCAAAGCACCCGGAGGTTCCAAGCATTGATGATTCGCAGCTCTCAATATGCATTAGGGGAGGGATGTAAACATGAAATTTTGTTGATGTACATACATCGCGAATATTATCATGAAAGTTGATCATCATTTAGTATAACCGAATTCCGTTTGCAACATCTTATTATACATACCTACGTAGACAAGAAGAATACACATTACCGTACACAAAAGTTATTTAACGGGAAAAGTTCCTCTAGATATATTACTGAAGAGTTTGTACGTTTTTATAATACCAACTCGTTTTACTTGCACTTACAAGATTACCATGGAACGGTCGTCGACAAGTGATTCAACTAACATGTGTACATAACCACACCTGGAGCAATATTATTCTACTGGCTTGTGACAATATTGGTGCTGCAAACGATGGTCCAGGAATGGACCGTATTACCAGTAAATACTGGCCCAGTTCTTAGTGTCAATGCTCGGCAGTTGACGCTAGTACAGCATTCAGCAAAATCTATCTGAAAACGTAAGCTTCGACGTTGTTCGATGCCAACCAACCCCTACGTGGCAACAGCTGCCAAGTTTAACCCCCGCCTGTAATATACATAGTATATCTTTTCTTTCTAAGAGGTGGAGGAGAGATTGGAATTTTATGCTTGAATGTTGAAATTCGTCCGGATTCAAACCACAAACCTTGGCGTCAACGTACGACGTATATATACGTTACTATGTTATCCTGGGATTCCCTGGAGGTTCGGGGCTCAACAACGGTGCATATATATATATATATATATATATATATATATATATATATATATATATATATATATATATATATATATATATATATATATATATATATATATATATATATATATATATATATATATATATATATATATATATATATATATATATATATATATATATATATATATATATATATATATATATATATATATATATATATATATATATATATATATATATATATATATATATATATATATATATATATATATATATATATATATATACCTATATATGTATATCTGTATCAACGTATCAGACTCTTTCTTGGTCTGTTGAATTCAAGGATATGTTATTTTTCGACTATCTAACCGTGTCCAAAGTTTTCCAATGCCATTGAAAATACTTGAATGATGAATCGAAAACATACCGTACTTCCATATCTGGATTCTGAGCATCTTGCTATTCTATCTATCATAAACACACATCAGTGTGAATCCCTTATTTAAGACTTTCTACACTTTTATTCGCAGGATTCAATGTCCTGCGACTTAGGCACGAAAACATTTTCTACTGCGACAAAACCTTTCTAAGTTGTTATCTCACGAGACGGATAAAGTTGAAGTTTGAGAGATTACGAAACTGATACCGAACATTCAACTCCGATACACATACTCACACATGCCTATCAATCCCTTCCTTTCTTTGCCGAAACTATCTAAGCTTCGGTTATTTTTTTATTTTTTTATTTCGCAGTTATCCTAGATTCTACTAGCGAATAGCAATGTACCGTAACGATCAAGCTGAACCATACCATAGCACATATACAATCCTGGTATTAAATGTCAGGTTTCCTTCGATGACATCTTCTAAACTTTCATTTGAGTAATCGTGCCATCATAGTAGGAAAACCCTCTAGTCGGTTGCAAAGTAATGTTACACATTTTTTGTCAGGTAGTTGGCTGACCATGAGGTAAGAAAACATTTCACAGTTTGAGTGATTAAGGAACTGATACCAACCGCACGACCATGAGATATGCTCAACGATGTGTCAATCTTGCGGTTGTATACGGAAGCTAACAATAACCCTCCATTATGTTCTGGCGTAGCCACTATTCAGGTTTATCTACCGTTAGTGACAATACGTCACGATCAAACGAAAGCATATTACTTATACCAGGACCTACGTCGACCGTCCTTTGTAAACACACCCGCGCCGAGTCTCCCTCCGGAAAATTTGCTGCAGCTTTACTCGCGCAATCTTCTATTATACCGGGGAAGAAAGCACTCAATGCCAGCTACGAAATCCTCCAAACTTGTTCACCCTTTAACCCGAGAAAACTACGAAGTAGGAGTGCTTGGAAAACACGCGGTGCACATAGCAACGTATTGATCTCTTCTTTGCTGCGTCGAATCCGAAATGCCATTACTTTCCGGTCCCCACTGTCGGAGCTTCTCCACTGCCATTACATAATGTCTCAGCAAACAAGGGATCAAACTTAGTTCACCTACTTATATACCTTCGCCTTAATGACTGCTTCACACCAAGATCCATTATTTTGTCAAACATTTTTTGCATCACGATTAACTGAGATTAACCAAATCTATCCTCATCGATCATCGAAGGAGCAAAAACACTTTGTCTTTGAGCTCATATTATCCAAATATGGTCTCTAGTAACTCAGATAAAGTCACAAAGTACCATAGATTACGAAAACCGATTTGAAGACTCGAATCCTGATGAAGCAAATGCTTCGCTGAAAGACATTATGTTCTTCTCTCTACTTTTTGCTATGCGTCTCGAACTTTCAGGGCTGTACTTGTACTGAATTACTAACGGAAGTCAGACATTACGCGCTCGATAAGAAATACGCGTCTCGAATAGCATTGACCTTGACGCCGAAATGTTATAGTGGAAATCTGCAAGTAGTTAGTCTACCATAGACGGCTAAAGTCCTTATCTGTGCAGTTGCTGAATATTATGGAACTAGCTTACCAATTAGCAGATCCTGCCAGCAGCTAGCTAGCAGGAAGACCTGGTTCTCGCTGCCTCATCAGCGGATAATCAAGAACGCCCATCTTGCCTCTTGCCTGTACTTACCACTTCACACCTACAGCTATAAACACCCATACACATACATATTTACAGAACCTTTGGAAACTTGGGTACTTTGAATATCAAGCTGCTCTCTCTCTTGGTATGGAAATACCAGAGGAAAAATTAAAGTAATACTTATTTTCGATGGGTTGACAAATCATCGTCGACCGTTCCTCGAGGACAAAACTTTGGTTTCCAAGTAATACGTATCATACTGATAAATATCTCACAATCAGACCAAGAGGAGACTCGAGATCGTTCCAAATGGTAAAGCTATTCGAAGATAGAAAGTATCTTGGCAATAAAGAACCTCCCGTACCTACTCCTTCGCCGAATCTAGTGGGGCACTGGCAACAACAGCAGACACAAGTATCCAGACGATTTATACTGCATATATGTACTAGAAGACGGTTTGCCTCGAGATCATCCGTCGGAACTGGAATTAGATATTGCTATTCCGTGTGGGACTTTTTGTTTGCAAAACATACTTAAACGGTACTTCAACGTTCATAACAGTGGGTGGAAGTGGATGAGTGAACTAGGTCGTAGCTCTGCCAGAGCAAATAAGCTCAAACTCGGCAATCAGCGAGTTTCGGCGTACTTCAGTCAACATATACGTATACCTTTACTAACCACATGCCGGTACAGGTACATATATACATACACCAGTCAAGCAAAGCTGGTCTCATATTCGAATTAGAACACGAGGTTTTTTGTGGGTTTTTCGAAAAAATGGGTTACCATTTCAGATGGTTCGTTGGCAGGGTTACCATATGTATAACCTTCAACTTTAAGCGGGTTGGTGGTTTCGGCTCGTGTTCTTGGTGGATAGAGAAAGAGAGTTGAATGAGGTGTTGTAACGTTGGAAAGCTAACACACTCTTCTCTCGCTTATTCTATATAATAAGCTCGCGGCTGAAACTAAAAAGAGCTTACGTGAGGCAAGGCAAGCCAAGCCAAGCCAAGTCAAACCAAGCCAAGCCAAGCATGGGCTGGGTCAGGCAAAGTTAGGTTTGGTGGTACGATAACGATAACAAATTATCGTGCGGGTGGGATTTCAGTTTTTATTTCAGTCGAGCTTCGAGCCGAACTCCCGGCTGGGGCTTCCAACCAACCACCTCCACATTCATTTGTCTCGTTTTCATATCGCGGTTGTGGGGCACCATTTGAAAAAATTAAAACAAATCACGCAAAAATTTTGCGTCCGGTTTAAATGTATTTTGTTTTTATTTTTTATTCATACAAAACCCTGAGTAGAGTCAACTCGCGTCGCATCGTTCGCCCTGAATTGTTTTTACGTACCTTAGTATGGGTTAGTACAGAGTTCGCTAAGAGTCCCACATCCTGTACACTTCATAAATGTGCCTGTGCTCACCGAGACAGTCTCGTACAGATCCAAAGTTTATTGCTCAATATGGAAGTTATTCAAGGTCGAATAAGGGTCTTAGTCTAAGTATAAGTTTTAGCTAATACCAGATCAGTTTCATCAACTCGGAGACAATACAGCAAACATTTACTTGGTCTACAGACAATAGACATGAAATTTTAAACAATTGAATCTACGCAGTATTGTTCGGTGGAGATTACTGATTCATTGTCAGCTCCTACTAGTACAGCCCTTTGCCATTCATCAAGATCCATATCCAGATATGAATTGAAAATTTCCACGGAACAATCTCCTTGAGATGGTCTCCTCACACTTCTATAACATACGTAATAACAGTTATTCACATTCACTGCTAGCTATATTAAAAAATTCTTCAAAGTGTACGACTGATGCCTTTTGGTGTACCTACTCGCGTAAGGTACGCCTGGCTTGGCCGTTGACACACCATTACATCGCTCTCTCATGGTCGCAGTGAAGAACTCTTCCATCAAGATTTGCATAACATCTAGGCAGGCTAGTACCTCTCACATGCCGCATGCGCAAAACAGATTTGTATATCGTTTAACTTTTTATGCATAATGTCGAAGTCGTTTATAATTTCTTCACTTATAAATTCAGTAATATTTTTTTTTTTTATATTTTATCGGGATTTGAGTGTCGTAACGAGTTCCACTACGAGTGTGATTAACTAATTAAAAGATGACGTTTCTATATCGTGAAAAAATGTTTCAACGAAAAAATTTATTTCGCATATTAAATTCCTGCTTTTATATAATATAAATTTTATTTGAAGAATTTTTCTCTTCGACCATCACGAAGCGATACGATGACGCGTATTGACACTTCAATCGGGCAATAGTGTAGATATACATTATACATATGTACACATAGCGGATTCGTTCGTTGGGCTACAAATCCATTAAAGGGTAGGTATTTCCAGCGGAAAATGTCATCCACAGAATATCCTCTCATCCAAGTATCACGTTTCGCGTTTCATTGCTCGCCTAGCTCTAATTCCTGCCGTCATTCTGGCACGGCTTGTCATAGAACTCACGTATATTTACGAATTCCTACATTACACTGAAGTGTGAAAACTGGATACTGGAGACAGTGTAAAAGGGTGACATTTAATTGGATTACTCGTATCGCTATCCATCACACTCGTCACTGCATACCATGAAATTTTCCAATCAAGGTGTCAAAATTGGCTGAGCGTGACCCAACCAATGTTGGCTTAAAGCTGGGCGTTCAGTATGGGGAGAGTAGGTACTAGTTGCAGAAATTCTACGATAGACCATATCCGCACATAGCTACCTACAATAAGTAACCCTTCACCATGTCAAGCAAGTTATTGATCGGGATCACAGCATCAAATTACGTGACCAACAATTTTTCAACCTGGTTTAGCAACTCTGAAAAGTTATAGTTTGACACGCGGGCATGCATGGGCCGGTCATTTTTTATAAATCGATGTATATTTTATCAATATATTATTTTAAGCCATAAATATTACCGAGAGAGATGGGAGGGATTAGAGCTTTCACATTTTTGAATGTACATTACGTTTCACAATATTTTGGGCTACATCCAAATATCACGTATTCAAAGCTTCAGGATTCACCGGAAGGAGGTATAACTGTAAAGTAACAATTCTACGATTGTCCGACAATTAAATTATACACGTACATTAACGTGTCTAGACCTACTTTTTATAGAAAATGTCAGCGTATTCAAAACGCTTTATCGCCTAGGGACCGGGTACCCAACACCAAGCGGATTACGATATTATTACGCCCACAACAGCTTAATCTTAATCATAATCTGCTTTGCTCTCTTCAAACTGACGTACATATCTTAGTTCTGAAACACTGTGTCTACACATGCGTGCAATTGAATCAACTGGAAACTTAATATGTGTAAGTAGATGGAAGACTAACACAAACTATGATCGATATATTTATAGTTCAATACATATAGGTCTCTTCACCTTGAAGCTGGAGATTTCGCAACATCCTTTGATAAGGACCGTGTATTGGAACACATGAGCCATCTGATGGCGATTACAAGAAAAAAAGTATTGATTAAAGCCACGGAGTGATACTCGAATGTTTATATTTACGTAGTCGAATGGTTTTGGAACCGACTAAAAATACTACAAATTAAATTTAGTCGAATGTTTCGACTACGTTTCCATCTGGTTTAATTCATAGTATTTGGTAGTCGAAAGGTAGACAAATCTGGATTTAGATCAATGAGAACGTTTATAAGGATTTATTAGTTCAATCCGGTACGAGGAGTTGAATTGAACTTGTAAATGCTATAATTCAAGTATTTTCAGATTAAGTAATATTTTCTACTTACGAAATCCGATGATATTGCAGATTATGTTAAAGATTTTATATCACAGAAAGAGTTTACGGGTAGTATTATTTATACTAGTGAACACGATGCGACTCTCACCTTCGACAGCCACCGATTCTTCGATGAAATTAATCTGTGTGAGTCGAAATGCATAAAATCTGAAACAATTTTGAATCAAGTCCCAAAGTAATAGTGATCAACTGTGACGAAACAGAGTCAATATTTCTTCACAGTGTACCATAGTGATTTGGAAATAATCATTTTCAAGGTATATTCATCTCTTTTCTTTGGCTGTGTTTAATTTTTATTGATCAAAATCAAAATTTCATAACGATATATTTATCTTTACTAATCACTATCCAATGTCCAACTTCCAGTCATTCAGATCAAACACATTTTGCAATTTGTTTAATTTTTTTTTTCTGGTCGAGGAAGAGGTTAGATTTGGTCACCACCTACTGAGAATAGTTGGTCTATAAAAATGAAACGAAATAAAGACGGAGGCGGGGTTCCCTCGTGTAACGAAAAATAGGGAATCCCATGGAGACAACTCGATAAAAAGTTTAGGAAGAAACGACGGAACGAGTCGATCGATCGTAGGACAAATGGGCAATGAAATAAACGCTGGCGAGACGGAAAAACGATGCACGTTAGAAGTCTAGTCCACCTGTAGAACACTTTACGTGCCTCATAGCGTTATATAACCAATTAGAATTCTGTGCAATTAATGCATCAACGGCGACACATCCTGCACGTACTTTAAAATCACGCTTCCATAACCATGATGATAACGCTCTCGGACTTCATGTGTAATCTACATGGCATATCATTAATGTTTGCCACTGCTTTTACTACATGGATAGAATTTCATCTAAAGGATGAAAAAAAAGTATCCCTCAAACACGTGTTGCGTGAGTAATTGCCGTCTACCATTTCCTCGAGAAATGGGAAAAGGTATGAAGGATTTGAGTAACTTAGAGGATGAAAATGGTGAAGGGACCAAGAGCAAAGCTACTCGAACTGTCACGATCAAGTTTCAGTGAAACTTCAAAGGCTACGAGCCGTTTTATGTAGCCAAAGAGCCTCTTTTAGAAGAGAAAGCCAGAGGCTTCGATGTTTCGAGCTGTTTTCAACTTTATACCAAGAAATTTGTTTCCCATATTTCATAGCATTAGTCAAGTATGGCTTGCAAAATTTTTATAGAAATCGAAGAATTACTCGCCTATTTTTATCGGCAAAACAAATTACTTTCTAGAGTTATAAACTTTGTCTTAATATTTTAGTTGGAAGACTAGTGTCGTTGAAGAATTGGAGCACCTGCGTATTGAAAATAACTTTTCGGTATATCCTTTGCCACATTTAACTCAAAACCAACATCATAAAAGATATAGGTAGTCGCGAAAGCATATTTGCATTTCCTCTGTAAATTACCATCACCACTGCCATTACTAGATATATATACACACACATACATATATACACCCTCTACATTTAACATGATAGACTAACCTCGTATAACAAAGCAAATGCAAACACTTCATACTCGAATTTAACCGTGTGAATCGGGGTAACTAAGTTCTGATTATTCATGGCGGGTTATTTCTATCACTAGCGTAGAACGGCTTGAAAGACCTCATAGAATCAGACTTAGTACATTCCGATTCCCCGAGGATGCTAATTTACAGAAAATAATTTTTCGCTTAATATTTTGGCGATGTGACATACGGTTAATAAATTCAAAGATTTTGAAGAATATAGACACAGGTTTAACGGAATGAGTTGGTTATTTATTTTTGCTCAGACAATGGTGAATGTAGCTACAAATTTGTTGGAAGTCAGAGGCTAACTCGTATAACAGGGCAGGGTCAACTACGTGGGACAGAAATCTGCGACGCCCTTGACGTCGGTGGGAAATTGAGATTTACTGTGTGTGGTTGTCGCGACGACAGCGCGCGTCGTGACAGAAGATTGTGACCTACGATACATAGCTGTATGTATACATAGATATTTGTACATTTTTATACACAAAACATTCAGCCATGTTCACACAAATAATGTAAAGAAATAAAGCCTGGTGTCTCGCAATAGAAATGCAGAAAATTTTTTGCTCGAAATGATGCAATTTTGAGTTCGACTATATCAGAAATGTCCAGGCAGATTTAATCGTGAAACCTTGAACTTTAGTCGCTAGAGAGTAAAGGCGAACAATGCCGACGTACCAGTTGGACAATTGCAGAGAATATCCAAGTAGTTAGAATAATTGAAAGCCATCCGGGAGTCGTTGACAATGCACCGGAGATGTTGAAATACAAAATTCATTTGCAAGATTTATTTATATAGAAAACCGTTTCTGCCCGTTGCTGAGGTCGGCGCATTGCCAGAAAACGCATCCACCGGAAGTGGGATGGGGTGAATCGGGCTGTAGCTCGAAATGCCCGAAATACCAGAAACTCCTATCATTTACCCAACCAGCCACTTTTACCGTTTGCTGACTCATCCCAAGTTACCAGAAAATCGCCTGCAACGCCAAAATGCCTTCGTGCAAGCAATGTCTGAAGTCAGATTTCTTAGCACAGAATCTACGAATCTGGTGAATGCGTTTCGACTTCAAACATCCAAGATAACTACCAGTCACCTCATTTAAATACTGCCATGCTAATAACTTCGACAAAAATGTGGTTCATGAACTAAAAGCATAACGTTCTATCTGTTTTCCAAAGGTGCTTTAAACTTTCAAGTGTCAAACATTCTGATATCAATCATCGTGGTCACAACTTTCGATTGCAGCGGTGTGTAGCCATTATCATACCTGCATAAAGGTTTGTGAATTCCAGTGTTCGGGTACTTTGAAAGTACACGGGGTCCTGTGTCGAACTCGAACTCCCAACATTTCCAAAATATTCTGAATCACTGTATCTCTTTGGTTACATCTGGCTATACGAATATTTGAATATAATGAATATATATACCTACCTATCTCTCGCCAGGTTGGTGATTGATGTTTGATTAGACGAGTGTTTTACAAATACGAGGATGGGTTCAAACTCACATTATTTTATCACTTTGTTCGTTCGCATGTGTCACACATGTAGCTTACCTATATAAGTATAACTATTGTCCAGTTTTGCGGCGTTGGACGGCAAACCTATGTCAGCCATCCAAGATAAAGTTTGTGAAAATCGAGTTTCACTAACAAGCCTAGACCGCGGCTTTGAAGTTTTCCATCAGTCTCGTTAAAGTGATTAATCGGAGTGGTTCGACTGAAAGGAATCAGACCAGTAACTGTCGCGGAATTCAACTTGACTTCGTTATTTTATCGGGGGAATGTTACAGATGACAGGATTAAGAGATCGTGCGGCTGAATGATATCTGGACGCTTTTTTTCAGTCCCTTGGTTTCGAGAAATAAGCCGACAAGAGTAACGAGTTCTTGTGCATGTTTTTCAGGCTGGAAGAAAATATACACACAGTTACATACATATATGTATGTGCATAATTTTACAGCGGATGCCTGAGCTCACTGTACCACAAGAACTCCACATGCGAAGGTTACCGGGTTCTCGATTGGAAGCGAGTAGAAAAGCTTCCATAAATATAGCCTCAAAAAGTCATACTTCCAAAGGTACAGCCGTAGTTTCAAGATACAACCAATATGGAGTGCTGTTCATACGTCAAAAGTTGACAGTCAAATAATAATCCGCAGAATTCAGAATTTCGCAAACATATTCGTATACGCAAACGTATTCCGCAGAGAAAGGAGGACCATCTCTAGCTGCATTTTGTGATTCCATGAGTACCGAGCCCATGTTCATAATAATTTTTGTATTGCCTTTAAAGCAATGACCACACCGTGTGGTTTATGAATTTGTATTTCAGCAGAGTCGTTAAATTTGTGTGAGTAGAAAAGTTCATCGAAACTACTTTGCGAAATATAGTATAGAGATATAATTATATATTATATATATGCTGTAAGGTCGTAAACGACAAGCGTAGAATGAAGAAACGTATCAGACGGGCGTCGCCGCAGCGACATCACTTTGAACTTCTTTGACGAAGATCTCATTTTGATTGCCCTGCTCTGTCCCCTTATATTCCGGGTAACTATAAAGTTGAAGAGTTGACGAGAATCTGTATTACCGTGGTGAAAAACGTCTCAGAGTTCACGGTCTCAACTTTTCCGTTCACGGATTCAAATGCAGGTACTCCCAGACTCTTTATATTGAAATGTTTCATGAAACCGGGCATTCCGGACTTCGTATGTCACAAAGTGAACTAATAAGTCCAAATCTATATTGACACGATGTGATTTTACGCGATTCTACGGCATCCGTACTGCTGCGATAGATTGTTCGATTGCGGCTAACTGATCGATCAATTACGATGGTATCTTGAGAATAGGGTAACGTTATAGTAGGTATATATATATATGGGGATTCGAATGAGACCAATCTATTTCTACAAAATGTATATACTTGGTATATGTATATCATATATATATATATATATATATATATATATATATATATATATATATATATACACATATATCCGACGTTATATAGATACAGGAAAAGAAATATTCCTGTATAGACTTCCGTCTGTCCATTATTCCGCGTAATCTCATTGTACGATAAATCGCGTGGGGTGATTCGAATCTCATACCATACCGGAAAAGGGAGATGATCCCCTTCGGAAATATATATGATATAATAATTGCTTCACCAGAACTAGGTTAGGTCGTGGTGCGTAGCCAAAAGCGTAAATTCTGTTTAACAAAATGGATTCAAAGTTTTACCAGTTCGAGATTTTTTCGAAGTAAATGACAATTTCTGATTTGGTACCCGTAAAGATAACTTTCGAAAATCACTTAGCGGCGTTTAGGGCGATAAAAAACAAAGGATTTTTTTTTTTTTTTTTGTTCACGGTTGTTCGAATGTTTGAAGAGCAGCAAAAGTTGCGACTGTTTTATACGTTTCGAATTGTTTTCTAACAGTTTTTTTTTTCTTTTTGTTTTTTTTTTTTTGTTGTTGTTGTTGTTACTTCCAAAAAGTTTTCTATTGAAAAAGTTATCTCGATAGTAATTTCGTTAACTGTTCTTGATGGGAATTATTTGTGTTACAAATCGCGTGACGAATTCCATTTATCACCTTCACTTTGCTCTTTTTGTTCTGGTACCATATAATAAAGGCAATATTACCCAGTGCAGGATGTTGAAAACCCTTAAAACACAAATTGTCTACCCTGAGTGCAGTTGTTCCGTAACGAAGTATGTACCATTACTTTTTTGTCCACATGTTTTTTTTTTTTTCTTTTTTATCCTTTCTATTTTTCAGTACATAAAAAAGCTGCATCCGTTAGCCCGGAAATTTTTGGGGAATTCTTTAACGTTTTTTTTTTTTTTCTCTTGTCTCTCGTTTTTCTTTTGTTTTGTTTCATTCAACGGCAAGCTACACCCTCAAAACTTAATTATCAAAAAAGCTTTCATTCATTAAGTGGGGCGAGGAGGTTCTGCTTAACGACGCGTCACGTGAAATAATAAAAGGAAGATGTGATCTCCCGTCTGAACTCGACTGCGCTTGTTCTCGTTTGCCAAGCAGAGGTCTAACCCAGTCCTGTTTTCCTTAGTTCAGACTACTTTGCTTTACCTCACCTCACTTTATTACATTGCATAATTAAAGGAAAACTAAGGCGTGACAAAAATATTACTGAAAAAGAGGGTGAATATTTGATGTGACAGAATTTCATTAAAGCATTTCGAGACATACTTGTGTGACACGAATGTAATCGCTGTCACTAAAATCATACCGAAAACTCATTTATTTTATCATTTTTACTTTAATCATTTCCTTCAACTCAGTCTAGGCCTAGATCAAACCTGAAATAATTTTCTCATACATCTGCAGTACGTCCCAACGTGTTAAATTCATGTTTGAAGAAACGTGTGAGTCACGAAATACTGCGTTCTATCTGAAATTGAATAGAACAGGAAAATCCCGAGCTTAAGCCCCACGAGGCTTTTCTGATTCATCTGCATCGTATTATCATAAATAATGTAAAGCCGTTCATTTGGTTTCGGTGAATTCCATTTCTCTCTTTCCCGTTCTCGTGTTTCTCTTATTGCAATACCTTGTCCTTGTTTTTCCGTGAAGCAAAATAATCCATCGAAGATTGAAATCGAACCAATCTACTAGATTTTATAATATTTGAAAGCGATTTGAAATGAAAAATCGATATCTTACCATTTGTTTATAATTTTGGTATTCTTTTTTTTTTCATTTTTGTTAATTAAATTTTTAGGGACATTCTCAGATCACAAATATGATAATCATGCGAATACCCAATGTCTTGACTATCCCCTGATAAATTTAACAAAACGTATTGATTTTCGACTAGCCAATCTCCTTAATCGACGAATATCTTATAGTAATTCTATTTGCGATATAGAAACATACAAAGCTAAAAATTATCGACTACAAAGACGCGAGAGAAAGCGTTATCGGTATTGCGATGACGTTACCTCGAAAAAAGGATAAGAAAGTAGATATACGATTGTGCTTGTTTGATGATATAGTATGATTTCTGAACAAACACCTAAAAATATCATATTTTACGCATGGTTGCATATATGTATAGTATAGTGTTCGGTATGTTCCAAGAATGTGGAGTATATTCAACTTCAGCAGACATTATTTTATAGTGATCGACGATACTGGAGCTTTACGACCGGCCATGAAGTATTAATACGCTTCAAAGTGCGAGAAGGTTGGAATTGTGAAGTAAAGGCATGCGTAAAGGAAAACTCTTGATGTGAAGCTTCAGCGAAAGCTTTTATACTACCTAGTGCCTACCCTTAGCTGATGAAGAGAAACCTCTTGGTTCCTTGAAACTATAGAATCATCCGAAAGGTAGAGAAATAAAAAAATAATAATAAAATAAAAAAAAATAAAAAAAATTCAATGCCTCGAAGAAATGTACGTGAGTAGATTTGAAAGTCTGCTACACTCGCTAAAACTCTAAAGCTTGTTAAACTCACTCGAAAATTTACCTGCTGGTCACGTGGTAATAATTATATGTGCCAAATTACTAGATTGCTACAAAGACAACTAATTGCTAATTTAATTCTATTCCATTATGTTCGTAAAACATAAAAAAATTTCAAGCAATTCATAATCCTACAAATATTTACTTCAACTTGGTTATAAATATTGAGAAAATTTTCTCATCAAGAGACTTTTCTTAAATCTAATTAACCGAGCAATTATAAAACGTCAAGTGAAATAGTATCAGCGATCTTGAGCACCCTTGTTAGATGTTTGTCTACAAACTTCGTTATATGTTTCACCTGGTATCCAGTGGAAGTAACAGGTGAGATAAAAGATTGTCTCGAAAGGTTAGCACTGAGTCCAGCTTCGCCGGAAGTCCAATAAAATTACAGTAGCGATTACCGAGTGCGATTCGTACTGCCTATATCTTCTATGTGCCTGCCTGTCTGTCTGCCTGCCTGCCTGCCTGCCTGCCTGCCTGCCTCGTGGTTATAGTGTAAGAGGATTCAAAGAGAAAGGGATTAAGGCCAGGTACAGTGATTAATTGGCCAACATAGAGCCAGAGCTTTGTCAGTGTATATGTTTGTTATTTGCCTTGTGGATGGGCGTTTCGACGCCCATGCGCTCTGAAATTGATCCTCTCTATTCCCTGACTGTTCTCGTTGTGTACCCAGAAATATCGTCTATTCACGTGTGGCACCGGATTGTCGAATAAACTATCGATCTGTCATTTTTTATTCGTGAGTGTTGCAGCCTGCAGGCTTAAATCGATATGAAACATTTAATTCACACGTGAAACTGGACCAAAGCTTTTCCCTCTATCGGAATTATCGATTTCGGATAATCACCGCTCATTTTTGCGTAACTTCAGTCTAAAATCAAGGGAGAGTTTCTAGATTCATATTGCTTAAAGCCGCAATCTCTTTTCGGTACTACTACAGTGCAGATGCGGGATAACAAAAAGTTATTACCTACTTAAGCGATTCTGTTTGCGATTCTTGAAGATTTATCAAAAATCTGACGCTGTATAATTTTGAAAGCTTATAACTATTCATAAAAAAAAAAATCGTAAAACCTGGAGCCCCAAGACTGATAAAATTGTTATAGACGAATCAATTATATTCATGTCACGGATCGTTCATTAGAATATGTTAAAAGTAGCCAAACATCTCTGAGTCTGAGGTGTCAGGGGTGAGTGAGATGTGGAGAATAGTCCATAATCAGTCATGCGAGGCTTGATTAAACCGTGGATCTGTTCCATTAATTATTCCGACTAAACTAGCTGTCGTTTATGCAGTAGCATATCTCTTTGCCAAGTTTCAGCGTGTGCTATACTGTAATGAGTTCCACTTCAAGATCTTGAGCAATGCCTCTTTGGAATACAGCATAAACTCATGACGCGCAAGGTGCCGGTGAAAAGGACTATACGTCGTCCGTCGTCCTGCCACGCCACGCCAAGTCGCGCGGGTTTGTCCGCCTGCCGACTTGAGTTTAATCGCCAGTTTGATTACCCTCTTAGGTCTCTCGCCATTGTCAGGGCTCGTTTCCTCCAGAGATCGTTAACTCTTGGAGCTACTTAAAAAGTAATTATAATTCCGTCGTTGTTTTGGAGTTCTAAAGAGCCGGGTACGAACTTTTGTATAGTGCAGATAGTCGGCAGGTATACACGTATGTATGTGTCTACATAAATATACATGGAAAGCTTTCAACGCTCGGACGTCGCCGTTAGCGTCGACTGTGTCAAGGTTCAATCCCTGCCTCGCCGTTCTACTCGGATCGTTGGTAGCACGATCTAGGTCAACTGACGAGAGCCATTGCCGCCCCTTTGTGAACGAGAGGGACTCGTGGCCTCGTGAAGTCAGGTCGGGACGGAGTCCTGGTGACACTTTTCTGGGGTAGGTACGCAGCCCTTGTTGACTTTTCGACCAGCTCTTGTGTTCAGCATTTGATATATCCGGACTAAATCGTAGTGTCATAAATTGGATTGACGTTTATTTCATAAGGATGAACCGTATGGTACTATACATATAGAGATGAAATTTGAAGAGGTACCTACGTTCACGTTTAAGAAATGACTAGATCACGATTTTCAAGTCGAGAAAATTAAATTTGCCACTAAAGGAACTATAAAATATCGCGTTCGAAAAATTTGAACAGCATCTGTCGCATAGGAAAAGAATAGGAAGAAAATTGGCGCTTGTAATTCCGAAGGAAGAACCATTTGCCCTATTTGGACCGTGACGATCGTGACTAGCGATTTTTAGTTATTCTCAATGCACGGAACTCTTAACCTCGTAAAATAGAATGGAGACGAAGTCCTGGTGACACTTTTCTGAGGTAGGTACGCAGCCTCTTTTTGACTTTTCGATCAGCTCTCTCGACCAGAGAGGACTTATTCACATTTGAAAAAAAGCTAGATCTTCCGAAGATCACGATGTTCGAGTTCAGAAAATGAAGTTTGGCACTGGAACAATGATAGAATAACGCGTTCGGAAAAGTTAAACAGCATCTGCCGAATATGAGAAAGAAAGGAGGAAATTGACCCTCGTAATTTCGACGGAAGAACGTTTGCCCTATTTCGATCGTGATAATTGTGATGAGTGATTTTTAGGTATTCTCAATGCGTAACTCGTTGCCGTGTGAATTATCGAACAAACTAACGAACGCACTAATTTTCAGGTTCGTTTTCATATCCTTCTACCACTGGGATTGATATACCCCAATGGCCACAATGCGCCACGTTATATCACTTCGCAAATACCCAAATCATCCCATTGTTCCAAAAGTAATATCATATCACAACCATTACCGATACATGCGTATATGTATTTACGTATACTTGCATATACGTATATATACCAATACAGTTACGATGTCGACTATTCCCAGCTGCGGCATCATCACATGTGAATTGAAATAATTTTTATGATCAATCAGTACTGCTGGGCACGAACTGTGTAATCGATTAGATCTATCAATAACTGATATTTCGTTTACACAGTCCTACCAAATTTTGTAACTACATACGTATTAAAGCTAGCAGAATTTTGTCGAGTTTTGAATTTCTACTTCAAAAATATAATAGAAATTTCAAATATATCTAATTAATGAATTATCATATGAAATATGGTAGAATTTAATCATATGCAGCATGTCAAAGAGATGATATAATGTCATCGTTTGTATATAAATTTATAACGCGTGAGTTAGATGTTTCATACATTCATGTCGATGCATATATCTGCAACCATGTCGATCAACGAGTCTTTAAATATCATAATTTTTCTTTTTTCTTTACTTATTGAAAAGTTTATTTTCATAGATTTTATATATCCGGATTGGATACTAGTTGGGAAAAAAAAATGATATATAAAAATAAAAAAAAATAAAATGAAAAACTATTTAAAAGCACAGCGCCACTCAATGCGGTAGTTATAATGAAGAAGTTTGCTCTGCAGGTTTAATGGTCCGACTCGATGAAGTTTACCATTTACTTAAAAAGCTGCGGAAATCAGGTCAGAGTGAAAAACAACTTTCAGGCTTATGCCACTTACAATTAGACTAAATCAGCTACGATATCCTTTTTCACACTAAAGTCTCCGAAGTTTTGGCCTTCAAGACTACAAATTCCGTCACATAGTTTTCAAACAATTATTCGCTCCATTGATTTTATAGTTTGAACAAAATTTCAACCAATACAGGTATATGATTGTTTTAGTATATAAATATATAAGTTATACGTTGTAGTATATAAGTCTACTTATATACGTAGTCCTCTAGAAAAGATGGGAAAAGAATCACCGTCGACACGTCTGAAACCTGATTCCGTGATAAAGTTATTATCACTCTTTTATCGATCCATGAAGAAGTAGCCAGAGTTACTATACACTCTCGTTAAAATTTTTTCATAAAAATTGAACACTTTATACTTTCCATATTATAATCCGGTCGCATAATCTGAATATTTTTCAATCAGTCTCTATCTAGTTCGACGGTAGGTCGATATATCTACACCATTAATTGTCAAATTACGGAAATTGTCAAAACGCTCAATTCGACGTGCGGATATTGAATTTGCCGACTATTTAAATTCGGATATTTCCAGCTACGAATTTCAGTACAATGTTCTCTAGGGCATGCTTGCCTATTACAGTAAAATTTTCACGGTGATTAAAATCAGAGAATCAGCTATACCTCATTCATTTTTTTTTTTTTTTTTTTTTTTTGCGTTTTTACTTATAAATCTTTACAGCTATCGCTATTCACCGAGTGCCAAAAAATGGGTGAAACAAATTGAAAAAATTGTGAAAAAATTTAACTAAATCAAAGAATATATAAAAATTTCAAGCAGGTATAGGTATAGGGGAGATGCGGGCAAAACAGGCACTTTCTCAAGTTTCTTAAAGACGACTGGTTTAAGTTTCCTGACGTTCCTCTCCACGTAAGAAAAATTAGAAAAACGGGGATGATGCAGAAAAAATCGAGCAGGGGGACAAAACGGGCACCTCGGCTGAATATGAGAATTAAGGATAAAACAAGGACCAAGTCTTAGAATAATAATTTTTGTATTAATCGATTTTTTTATGACGTTCTGTACAAATTTTAAGAAAAATTCTGATTCGATTTGAACTGAAAAAAAAAATTTATGAACAAATTGACTTATTTTCTGCACTTTTTTTTTGTAAGTATCGTCAGAAAACTAAAACAACTCGTTTTCAAGAAAGTTAAAACGGTGCCCGTGCGGTCCTCAATTACAATTTTTCGTTTTGGTGCTCGTTTTGCCCGCATCTCCCCTATATCGCTAACGATAACAATAAGCTTTATCACCCACCGTTCAATTTTTTATTGATCTTGGTAATAATTTTAGCCAACTTCCATATGAGACAAAGAAAACTGATTTGGTTTATACATAAGTAACCGAAATAAAATGTGTTCTACATCCTTTAAAAATCTCATTTACTTACCATCTGCGCCTACTTGAAACTCGAGAGACTATTATTCCCTGTGACACTTTTCCTCGTGACTAACCGTTGATATGTATTTAAAATTTCGTTTTTTATCGAAAAAAAAAAAAAAAAACTGTATATCTTTAAAATTCTCGGGTGCTCTGTCCTCGAGGATCAGAGAACGAATAAATTAGGTAAATATTATATTCCGAGAGCTAATCTCAAAGCTACGGGTGACAAGACGTTCAGTGTAACCGGTCGGTAGCACTGGAGGACGATGAGTAGGCAATCAACTGCAGGTATTGTAATATAACGATAATGATTCCCAGCCGCATTGTGTACAAAGCTTAATGTTAACGAGAGGGTAGGTAACAGATTGCCGGAATATTTTTGTTTCGTTATGGGTTATCTCGAAGCTTTAAAGCCATCGGTGAAGAGGGAATGATAAGAGAAGATAGACGCCACCCCTGTTTCTTTTCTTTTGACTTCAGAACGCAATCATCGCCCTCATTATTCACGCTAAACTGATTATTCACAATAACGAGTTAAGCGTAAAGCTAAGTCAAGGATAGGGGATGAGGGGTCTACAAAGAAAATGATAAAAAAAATATATGTATATGTATATTATAATATCTCTACAACAGTCGACAGAGGCATCGGGCTGTGACGCGTCCTGATTTTCTCCTTCTTGTCACTTGTGATAGAAAAGGGATCAAGGATTCTTTGACAAAAAAATATCTAACTTGCCAGCATGACACATGCATACGAATTCGTTTCCATGACTGACTCCTCGTCGTATTTTGATAAACTATGAATGGTTTAACGTCTTATTTTTTTTTCCTGGTATTCTATAAAAGGGTTGACCCTTTTTTGACGGGATTTTTCTCTTCAATAGAATATATTTTTACTGATAGAACGAATATTTTTTTTCTGTGTTTTTCTTTGTTTGTGTTTGTGTTGTTTTTTTTTTTTTTTTTTTAATAATTGATAAACACGAAGAGAACCTCTAGGGGTTGAATCACGCACCATTGCGCGCCATCGAGCGGCGTATTCCGGAAGCTTGCGGATTGGCGCAGTGAATCAATTCCTCCTAACTCGCCCCTTGGGAAACTGGGATAACTGGGAAACTAAGAACTGCGCGTCGTATACGTCTACCATTCACCCCGCGGCACTCTTACCGGCTGCTATGCCGAAGGGGCCTGTTTCTTTGTCTGGAATTTTGTCTTTTGCGAGTCATTTTTATCACTTGTCTCTTCCATGAAAATCTTATCTCTTATTATATTGCTTTACGGTGTGGTGGTCACGAATCGAAAAATTTGAAGATATGACAAACCTCGCATTATTATTACTTTCATGTTTACTGAATCCAACTTCCCGTTTTTCTTGTTTCTTTTTTTGGTTTTTTTTTTTTTGCTTATGGTTTGTATTTCACGAAATAATCATATTGAGCACCCTGAAGCATTAACTATATTTTTTTAAAAAGGATATAAATTTTTCCTAGCTCGTATAAATTTATACGTAGACCATATAGCGATATGTATGTACATACATACACCACAAAGCATAAAGATTCGCGTGGAAGGTGTCACCTCGTAAATTGGAGTCTCGTGAATTAATTAGTTTTCACGAGGCTAGATTTCCTGCTCAAAACGACGAGGCATTTGTTCTTATGCAGAGCTGAAATTGCATAGCATACCGCTTTACATATACCTAGTTAGTCAGTCAAGGATCTGCGCACAAGTTCATAAAGCTTTTACGGTTAATTACAGAATTCTAAAGATTTATTTCTACGCAAGTACCAACCTCGGTCACCACACCAACATCAAACGTTAATTATCACTGTTAATTATCATGCAGCTTATACGTGGCTCTGAATTTTCGGAATTTGGTTCCTTGATCAGTTTAAGCAAAATGTGAACTGATCAAAAACTCGAAGTGCCTTGATATCTAGATCGCATTTCAAGTCGAATAAAATAACATCTATGATATGTGTATATGAGTATTCACACAATCGACCTGAACTCGTATAGAAATAAACAAGCGATTACAGATCAAAGTTCATCGAGGTCAAGGATTTAAGAGAATTTCAATAATCATGGATGTCATACGACTCGATAAGTCGGTCCATCCGATTTGAAATAAATTTTTACCTTCGCAATCACTCGTGATAATTTTTATTTCTTGGACTAGTTCGATGCACGAAGTTGGTGATATTAGGCACTTTCAATGGGGTTGGTTTTTTCCTTTTTCTTTTATGTTTTTTATTATAAAATAAAGTGAATGTATTATTACTAGAGCTCTTTCATCTTGAAGAATTCAAAGAATGAGAAAAAATTATGTTATTCTGTTGAGATTTCATTGTATATAATTTACTATACGAAGAAAGGTTTGGTATCTCTTTCGTAAAGTAATTGAAGTTCATAAAAATAATTTTTTATAAATAATTTTTTCATTTTCTCTTATGCTCTCAGCAGTGTGGTGCTCAAGAATCCGAAAATGCTGATTTTGAAAGCTTATGAATAGCTCTTCAATTGGAACGTCGCCAGATTTCGAAAAGAAAAACTTTCACAAGCACTTATCTTTTAGGTTCGAGGTCAAAAAGCACCGGAGGTATGCCCTCAAGGATGTGAACTCAAAAGTCAGAACGACCGTATTTCGAGAGCTCATAAATAGCTTCTAATTCCCACGTTAGGAAAGTTTGAAAGATATTTTATTTCCCAAGGCACTTTTTTCTTGCCATGATGAAGGTGCTGGTCGAGGTTGACCCTTAAGAATTAAAAATTTAAACCGAAACCTATATGTAATGAGAGTTCTTTCCGTATTCTGATCAGACGCTGTGTTCCAAGTTAATAAAGAGCTCAAAATTCCTGTGCTAACGGATTTTTCCCGTATCACATTTTAACTTGTGAGGCAGAAGAGTCCTGTCTCTAGCGGAAGTTGCTATTTTCTTCCCAGGGGGTGTAGCTTCAAATTTTACTTCACTGTGTAATACAAAGCTTATAAATAGCTCGCAATTACGAAATGATCAGTTCCCTTTTCATCCACGATCATGGCGAGAGGGAAGTTCCACAGACATCACCCTCACCACATTTGGAAAAAGATTGAAAAGATACAAAACAAATTGTAGATAGCTTTTTAATTCCATCATTCGGAAAAGAATGATTTCGAAAATGTCAGACCTAAAATAGCATCTGTGCAATTTACGAATAAAATCTTATTCTTGAATTGAAGTTTTAACGAGACTGCTGGTATTATATCAAAGTCATCTTTTATACAAGAGGAACTTGTTCCTTCCTTGAATCAGTCTTCTCATACAAGATTTGCTTCTCACGGTAGAATTATGTCGGAAGTTGACAACAGCGTAACGAGAATTCTCAAAAGCATCACACATGACTTTTATATTTGATCAACTATACATTTTATAATCCAAAAGTTTGTCAAGGATATAGTTTTCAAATGAGGATCCAACGTTCCAAGAATTGTTAAAGCACAAACGAGAAACTAAAACTTTTGTCTCTTGGAATTTGTCTGAGAGACGGTATACCTACAATTAGACATAATTAAGAAACTCAAAATTAATAAACTTTGCTATAAACTGGAGATGTCCCTTATGATGATAGTTGAAATTTTTGAAGATTCTCAGCGTCCTTTGAATATCTTTCAACTTTCAGATATTCATTTTCAGATTTCTATTCATAGCCCAAAATACAAACATGTTCGAATTTGAAGAGGATATATTTAATAAAAAATTCATTCCTCTCGACGGATAGGATGTCGGAAACTTTTGTACCGAAATTTTATCTAAAACCCTGCAACAACTGGGGGCTTCGCGAAGAATTTTGCTGATTAGATTTCTGAGTGACTCGCTATGTAACGCAATACATAACGAACTGATGTTTTAATTAACTCGAATGGCATTATACTAATACAGAGCCCGTATAACTTTGAATGAATTACAAACGCTGGAGATACCCACACCGACCATTTCTTATCTCGAAATCGAAAAAGCTAACTCCTAAAGATTTCATATCCCGCAGCAATCGAGTCCAGACAAATTACTCCATCCTTTCAGAGCTGATTGTCTACACCAGATACGTACATACAACTGTTTTTCGAAAACATCCTGTTCGATTGATTTTCGATTGATTTTTTTTTTTCAAATCGAAAGTTTTTGATGTCTGATCCAATGACCTTTACTAACAATCAGAACGATCAGTATACTAACGGAAAATGCGGGACAAACTTAGGTTCAGAAATCTTGATAGAGATCAATCTCGGGTTCGGAATTTTCGGCTCATTAGACGTTGTTTGTGTCTTGCCATATTGCTTTTTGAAATTAAAATACCTACTGGACCACGTAAAAGGTAGATGGTTCTCGTACATTGATTGTCAAATAAAAGAAAGTATTGGGGAAAGAGCACAAGAATCTTAGATATTTTGAAACTTCTTTAATCGGTTTGATTAGTTCCACCCTTTTTTCGAAACTTAAATTATTTATCGACAGATTTTTACTTTCTAAATTTATTAATCAAATTATTGGTATGCAGTTTTGCTTTCCAGAATTACTGTAGCGGTAAAATTCTAAGAAAGAAAAAAAAAAAAAAGAACCGTGTGGGCTCGAGAATAACAGAATTTGCATACAGTGCTAATGCTTCCTTTCGCCAAGAATACTAATTTTAAAATAATTCATGAATTTTGACAGTTGTAAAGCGCGGGTCACGTAGCAAGCGTTTATTAACAAATACCGAGTCTAATAAATGCGCTTAATAAATTTTTGTTAATTTTTTTTTTCACTTTTTTATTATTTTTTTTTCTCTTCTCTCACGCTCATAAATTTACCCAGTTTTCAACGGCTACTAATATCGCATTGTACAGACTATAGTCCAGCCATGATTTTCGCAACGAACGTAGGCTGGTAGGTATGTATGTACCTGCCTATCCTATATTATAAAATATTGACGTCGACGCAGAACAATATCTTCCCCTTTCTTTTTCACGTGAAAGATAACTCAAACTTACGGCTACACAGATACCTACATACATTCTTTTTTTTCTTCTTTTTTTTTTTTTATTCCTCGTGATCGGAATAATCCTATCATTCACAACTCTGTGTATATACCTACCTACTTTATTTCATTCGCTACTTGTGAGAAAATTTTCAAGCCTCGTCACGTGCATCCGAGCTACGAATTTGAATTTCGCAATGTCTGGTCTACCTTCTCGATGGCATATGAATAACGCCTGAATATGAATCTTTCTAGATCCTATAAAAACAAAATAGAATTTCTTAGATCCACATGAGAATTATTCCCAAAAATTTTATAACGCGTTTTTAAACCCCGGGAAACCTCCAAAAAGAAACCATATAACATGGAGTATAATTTCATCGATGCATTGCTTGTAAACGTCATCTCAGAACCGCCGGTTCTTTATGTCTATTGCCCTCCAGGGTATGAAATTATGATTAAGGCTCAACCGACAATCAGTAACTTACGGTTCTGGAGGACCGGGTCAAACCACATCTATTCATCGTCCTTTGGAAGGCTATAAACTTGGATATTCCATAAATGTCATCTGCTCAGTTAGTAAAATCATCTAATTGAGAGCGTTTGAGTTCGTAAAATTAATATGGTTAAGGTCCATCTGTATTTGCGAAACTATTGGATATAATCTCTCGATTCTGCCTTTCCCTAGCCAAATTACTGGATAAAATATACATATATAATTTTTTTTTATTTTTGCAATATACAAATGGCTTTGCCAAACGATCAAATTTCTAATCGACGAATTCGTATCTTGGCGGGAAAGCGAGGGTGGCGACAACGTGGCTACGTCGACGACGCTCGACGTCGCGACGGGCGGAGAGTCAGTTCACGGCCAGCCGCCCCCTTGCGCGGGTGGTCACGTGCGCCCCAGGGGTTTATAATCGCGTCCATCAATCGAAACTCTGCGGTTAGATATATGAAATTTATATCCTGCAGTGTATATTGAACTTAACTTTATCTTTATTTCCTATAACTTTTAAGTCAGTGTAGGGAGTTGTTATCGTAATTAATCAACGACGAAGCAATCTGACAAACACCAATCTCCGCATGTGAAATTATCATCGATATTCACTAGAGAGCTTGCAAGCTCGGAATACGTGATGCTGTGTTACGTAAGTCAAGATTGCCTCAAATATTCCCTAAGGAATAGTCAGAAGAGCAACACGTCCACTATGTACATTACCTTTGAGTCTCTTGAGCACATATATGCATTTCATGGAGTGAAAATAACTTGTAGACCGTTCAGTGTGTTACTCCAGTACTCAATTAGGTGTAGTGCAAGTCTAACCGCTTGTATTCCAGGCTTTTAAC
Organism: Macrophya annulata; assembly: GCA_963924015.1. Lineage (NCBI taxonomy): Eukaryota > Metazoa > Arthropoda > Insecta > Hymenoptera > Tenthredinidae > Macrophya > Macrophya annulata. Next base: position 13,436,458 of record OZ001259.1, on the reverse strand, counting down.
GAAACTATTACAGTAACCTACGAAGAGGTTTCTCACGGCGATTATACGGGCGTAAGAATCATCTCGTTAATATAATATCCAAAGTAATGATTTTTTTCCATGTATGTAAAGACTGTAATTGTACTTGTCGAAACAATGCGAATAGTGCACTGCATGTCCTAGATATTTTTAAACACGCTTTTGTGACACTAATCGACTACAGAATGCGAAACTCTGAGCTATAATACTTCCACTAACCTTGGACTCGTGCGAATGGGCTTATTAAAAATGACGACTTTTTGAAATATACCCTGTTTTATAGCTAGGCTCAAAAGTCACATTTGAGACAGAGCACTGCGCAGTCAGTTGGCCAAATGAAAGGCTATGAAAAAAATTCTTACAACCGAAACGTTTTTGCGAGGGTCATGTTCAAAGCCTTCATGATTTAGCAATGAACTTTGCGGGCTTAAAAGGCTCGAAAATGTTTCCAAATCTAACCTTAAGCTAAACCGCTGGTGCAAACTTTAGCAAGTTTTAGCTAGTCTTAAGTCTATCACCGTAATGAACTGGCAACGCGGACAAAGTAACTCTGTTCTTTCATACGGAATATCTCGTTTTTGCTATCCCCCAAACTGGACACAAAAAAGAAACTAGGACCTTTTGTCTTGGCTTCGAATATCAGACGATGCGGACAGTCTGCGTTGACGTAAAATTACTTTGGCTGTAATTAATTACTATAAAATTATCTTTCAAGTCTTTTTCTAGATTTAGGTATTATATGATGGTATCATCCACTGCTATGGACGGATTGTGAAATTATTATAAGACGTTAAACTACGAGATATATAGAAAAGTGCATTTCCTGAGATTGCTCTGAAAACGAAAAGATAAAAATACACTTGATGAACATTTTCAAAAGCCTGGAAAACTCCGCTTCGTTCATATCGCAAGTATCGCGTGTATATCTTGAAGTGTATCCTTAACCCAACCCTCAGCTTGATTATGTCGTCCGCACATTCGTAAACTCTTTTACAGGTCAACTCAGCGAATCTCTTGAGCATTTTGGATCGCTGGTTAATCTGAAGAGATCAGAAAAAAACAAAATTTCCACGACTATATAATGTCGTAAAATTTTTACGTTATTAAAAATTATTATAAAAATAGATTAAAAATTATCCCACAATATTATTAAACGTATTATCGGTTTCTATACTAAATTATAAATTTTTGGGATTCAAGCAACTGTATAAATATATAATCTCTCGAATTAAAATTTAATTAAATTACATCCGGTACCTATAATAAATACGCAATTTTAACGAGAAGATTTTCATTCTCACGCAATTCCATTTACTAATTCCCCTACGTTATAGTTGATCGCAGAATCCTGTTAAATTTCATTCTTTTTTTTATTTTTTTTTTTTTTTAATTTTTTTAAATATCTTACCCATATATACGTATATCCGTTTTTATACGTTAGTCGAATTACGCGATAGTCGTATCGTTAGTCTATTTGCACGTGAGCTGATCGTTGGAAAGCTCTGAAGCTAAAGCATAATAGAGACAGGGTGGAAACGCTGTTTACGTTTGCTCGTAAGCAGCCCTTAAAGCTCGACTCTACAGGGAAACTGCGGAAGTTTAATCAATGCGAATTAGTTGTTCGGTTAACGGAGCAGATTACAGTGTCTTCTGATCGAACTTTGGAACATTTGTGATACTATACAAACTTACGGTAACTTATAAGCTATGTCTTGTTGTAGCTTCGGGAACAAACAAAGATATTGGTTTCTATTATTAAGAAACACTGCCCTGGCATATATTTGGTCAACTTTTTTGTTCTGTTTCATTCTTTTTTTTTTCTCTCGTTTTTTTCTTCTGGAGTCTCAAAACTGACCATAAAAATCTTATCGAGTAAGAGAAAAAGATTCTACTAATTGGAAAAGCCCAAGCAAACTTTACCGCAGTTCTGTACTACTTGGAAAGTTGTTTTTTTTCCCCCGAAAGATCTTTCCCTCCTTTATAGATTTGTCTCAATTATCGTCGATCTATGTTACGTGGAGTTTTTGGCCTGACCACGACGCGGGAACCCCGCAAAGACTGATAATGTGGATTCTAATTTATCTACTAGATATTTTATGGGGGTTAACAGAGTGTGAAAGACAGCGGATCCACAACGAGATCGTTTCCTTTATAAACAGATTCCATTATTCAATGTAAACATGCTAATAAAATTAGATTATCCCAGACTTGTATCGGCTCGGTATCAAGTTACCAATAATCCCTGTTCTCATTGCTTTATCGTGGTATTAACTTGATTGAAATCTACGATGTTCGTCTCACGCTGTACATACACACGTCAACTTGATCCTCGGCTTGTACACGCTCTGTTAATAACCCAATCAGTTATCCTAGTACATAATCGTTGAAAATATAATTAGTGCCGTATACACCTATACCAAAGTTCGGTTCGAAATTGTGCCGATCCTAAAGTTACTTCAAAATTATCACTTCAACTTGTAGCGTCGTTATTATTATTCAGTATTAAATACATCGAATCTCGGATATATTCAATAATCTAAATAGCCCCAGGATGGATATCCTAGTCTTCTTTTTCGTACTGAACATCCCATTTGTAAAAAAAAATAAAAATTGACTATAAAATTGTTATTTGGTTTTAGTAATCACTCGGATAAGCATGACTTAATTCCCTTTGTCTTTGATAATTGTTACATTAGTTTCTCTCGCAAATTACTAGCCCGTATAATCCTTAACTTTGAACGATGGTGATAACACAACAGAATTTCAAATTTCAGCGTCGTTATTATTATTTAGTGATGAATAATTTAGCGGTAAATTTTATATATCCAAGAATCGAAATCTCGCCTATGAGGGAATGTCCTAGTCCTCTTCTTGTGCTGAACATCTAATTTTGAGAAAAATCGTCTAGAATATTGTTATTTAATTTTGTTCATCACTTCGATAAACATGGATCACAATTCCCTTTGTCTCTGATAATTTTAACATTATAGTTTCGGCTGAAAATTACTACCCACGTATGAACCTAAACCTAAACTCTGTATGATGGTGATAAAACAACAGATTTTCAAACTAATTCCTGCACGGGGAACGTCCCTTGAAACAACGAATGAGCACTCACCCGTAACGATTGTTGAAGTTAAACCTTCCGGCCATAACTATGATACCTTGTACACGTAGTTTATACACGTAATCGTATATACCCTGGATAAGAGATAAGATATTCGGTCAGGGTGTTGGATAGCTTGAAAATTATGTATGCAGATGAGACGTGGGATGTTGCTAGAGAGTCGGGCAACAGCGACACTGCAGAGACACGGAGACAAGTTTAATGATAAAACGAGATTCACGAAAGTTCTGAGGGAGAACGGCTGCACGCCTGGCAGTCTCGGTCGACTTAATCACCAGTAATTATTAAAACTCTCGGGGTACTTGCCCACACAGTCAAAGATAAAGAACGGTTCATTGTATATGGGGGTGTAGTAGCCGAGCATCTAGAAATGCACGAATATATCTATACACAATGCTTTTACCCACCAATCACGATAATTTTTTTTTTTTTTATATTTTCTCTTCCCTCACTTTCCTTTTACCCCGTTCGCGTTATAATAATTGGCACACTCTATATATTACTTCTTTACTTTCAAGCTGGGGTAGGTACCGTTAGTCAGTGTCACGGACACACCTTAACGAATTATTTTATCTGAGAAAAAGAAAGAAATAAAAAATCGCAACCTGTTACTAAACGATTAAGAGAATGTATACACCTTCCAAACAATTTTATTTATTTATTTTTTTTTTGCTAAATCATTGGTACGAATTTGAGAAACATTCTATTGACTCAGATTTTTCACACCCTGATTACTTAAATTTTAAAATATGATTAGAAATTATTAGAAATTTTATGAACTTTGGATTACCTACACAGATTGAGGCTATCGAAGAAAAAGTGGCAGGTCACAATGTGCATCGGAACTTTTTCAAATTTGAAAGGAATATTTTAAAATAATGTCATTTCGGGGCAAATCGATAATATATAGAGAAAAAAAAATTAAGTTTTCCGTTGTTGTGAGCAGCTAACAAATCTTTTTTTTAAAAGGCTTATATTTCAAAATGGTTTAAAATGAAAAAAAAAAAAAAACTTTCATATCTATAAAATTAAATTCATTGAATATCATAGGTTCAACCCGAAGTGACATCAAGGTAGAATATTCCCCCCCTCCCTCAAGGGTGAAGAAGTTACGATGAATGATGTGACCTGTACCCTATGACAACCACTTTTTCTTCGGTGCAATCAATCTATGTTACGCAAAGTCCAAAAATGCCAAATAATTTTTAATTATGTCTGATCATAATACTCATAATCAGTGGGCTGGGTTGAAGTTCCGAATTTTAATATTATCGATTCATAGCTTTTAGAAAACGTATTTCCCAAAACGTTTGCACAGTTTATTTCAAAAATTCCATATCGACTATAACACCGAAAGTTCAAAATTTTAAAGCTAAAGATCCAAAATTTGAAATTCACGCATGGAACACCCCCTCTTCCACGAAATTTTTTGATTTTTGAACTTTTGGAGTTTTTAATTGATTGCATTTCTTGAACGTTTCTGGAAATTGGAAATCATCTCAAATAAATTTTTAATTTTCACCATTCCGGAACCTTCAGCATTCGGAACTTTAACCCTGGCCCTCGTCTGGCCCGAAATCAGATGTGAAAAACTATTTCCAAGGTGTATAGGTATATACCAACTCAAACTATTCAACTAATCATTCATTATACCCATTATTCTATTTTCTCGTTTTAACTTTCTGTAGAAAGTCTCGTTCAGTTTAAATTCAGATACATATGAAATTCGTAGTTTTCAGGGCTTGAACTAGCAAATTTTATTCCTATCGTTCATTTTGTTCATGAAATACAATTTTCAAATCCACACTGCACCTGAACGAATAAAGTTTCAAACTAGGTTTGTGGAAAAACTGTGAAAAGTAACACCTAGTAGCAACTGTTGGTCAGATTTTTTTCAAAAAAATACAATAAATTTACGCTAGAGTAGGTATGTTACCTAGCCATGCTTTACGTGTGATAGATTTTTATTCCCTTTTTTTATTCTTTAGTATAAAGTGCAGAGTGAAAAGTAAAATTTATTCATCTTCCGTTTGTTTTCCTCAATTCAAATATATCCTGTTCCATGAAATTAAATTGTTAATAAATAATAATGTCATTCCATTTGCGCTTATGCAATATAATATTATGCATTGAACTGCAAAATGTAATGTTTGCTATTAGTTTGAAATTAATATTACAATAGTCGATATTGGAAATGTGTTACTACCACACTAAAGACGTAAAGCTCCAATTTCACCAATACCTACATCACGATCAGATAGTGGATACTGAACTTTAAAGATAACCGAATTCTTTTTAATTATTTGTCACTGGTAAATGACAATATAATTTATCAAATCGAATGCTTTTTTCATCATCATTTAACCAGGAATGTGCTTTTATTAGAGAATGACCAGGTAGTTTCGCGAAGCGTGAAACAATGTTTAATCAATTTTATAGTGACGGATTCAATGATGATTGCCAAAAATTGCGATCTGTAATATATATATATATATATATATATATATATATATATATATATATATATATATATATATATATATATATATATATATATATATATATATTCTGGGAATTGTTTTCGATTTGCAGAAACACAAAAAAAAAGAAAGAGGTAGACGCGGGTCAGTTGGTGCAAAAAGCAACGATGCACACTCTAATTTGAAAAACAAAAAATTGAAGAAATCAATCGTTTGTATTTTTGTATTTACATACTTTCCACAAAATAGCCTCGCTGAATATCACCGTCCATTTCACGTCGAATTGTTTTTTATTTGGATTGGGGATGTGCTTTTATCGTAAAATAGTCACCAAAAAAATTCGTCGATAAAATATGATTACATTATGAAATAAGTCTTATCTCTAATCTTCAATTTTTCGACTAGATTAACGGCCTTTTGTATACATATACAGGCAATTTATTTTTACGTAAAGAAATGTTATTAATAAATTTATCAAGTCAAAATCATATTTTATCCGTCGAAATTTTGCTTGAATTGACACAGACACGTTCGTCTGCAGAGACTTAAGATATTCAACGGTGAAAGTAATTGCTTGATAAGACGTAACGGATAAGGAAATAATAATACGACTATGCCAGTGACAAAGAAACATGAGCGTCAAGGAGTAGGTATATTCGTTTTTTCCTATTTTCAAGATTTAAGTACCTAGTAGGGAAAGAAAATGCGCAGAAAAGCAAACGGCAAAGCTGAAACTTATTTACGAAACCCGTTAACCGAGTTTGCACTAAATTACTCGTTTTTTTATTTTTTATTTACTTTTTTTTTTGCACTTCATTTTACATTCGCATCCGTTAAAACTGACGGAGGGTTCTTGCGGCAAAACCATTAAAATAAAAAATAAAAAAATGAAATTTTTCTTTCTTTTTTTTTTCTTTTTTAATGAATAGCCATACAAGGGCGTGTGCGAGGTACGAAGGATGCTGAGAACTTGGGGGCGACGGGATGCTTAACAAAGCCAACCAGAGGTATTACTCGATTATAAGCCAACTCTAGCAGCACTGCAAGCGACAAACCAGCAGTCAACTTTATTTCATTTTTTTTTTTTTTCACACTTTCGATTCCAAGTCATTAATTGAAAATTAATTTGAAAATTGATTGAAAATTGAATCAGCAGTAAAATGAGAAAGTTATTATATAAATTAATATCGTAAGAAAATAAAAAGTGAGAAATTGAAAGACCCTGCGTAAAAACTTTTCCGATTAAATTGTGATCATTATAATATTTTGACAATAAGTTAATTTTTTCAAGGTCACACTCCACGATGATGAAAGAATGAAATAGTATTTTAGAGATTTTGATTTTGAAAGAATCCAGCTAGTTTGAAATTTTCAGAAATTATTTAAAACGGTGTGGCAAAGGAAGCAGTAAAGCGAAATTTTAACAATAGATCTAAACTTATGAAAGCACCAAGACGTCTTATATATAATTTAGTATAATTTTTGTTTTACTTAGAAGTAATTCTCAAAATTTTGCTCTGTTTCTGTATTTGTAACAACGTTTTGAGCAAGTTTTATGAATTTGAAATTGTTTGGTTAACTTTTGTAACGGATAGCGAAACCTTATGAAATCTAAATCATGGGCTCTTAAAGATGTTTCTTTATTGTTATAAAGTGTTCAGTTTCATCGGAGGTTTGGAATGTTATCAAACCATTAACTTCAACCAGTATAATTATCACAATTTTGAATAGCAATTAACTTTTAATACGTTTGTATGAAAATTATAAAAAATTCATATACATTACACATTTCTATATACTGTCAAATTTTGGACGGGTTGAATTGATTGTCGTTCAAGTCTATACTAAACGAAAATATGAAGAAAAAAAACGTAGCGAAATCTCTCCGTCAATTTTCCCGTTAATTTGCAAAAAGATACATGACAATGAAGTTAAATATTTTAACGGTGATAAAAGTCCCTAATTGGTATAAAAATGAAGAAATCTCGAGTAAGTGGTACTCATCACGGTTCAATTCCGTAAAATATAAAATCTAATCAAATGGCTCAACTTCTTCGTTTATGTTAAATTTTACCGTTGAGTACCTACCAATTTTTCAAGATTTTCTAATTTTTATATCAATTAAGGATTTTTTGTTCTCGGTTTTTCAACGGATACGTCGATAACTACGGTTAAGACACAAGTGCACAATTACCGTGTCAATTTATTTCTCAATACTCTTTAAAACGAAGAATGCAGTTCTGATGATAGTGAGAAAAATCGATGAAACTGGCGCAATTCGCTTCTTATCATTAGGAGTAAAAGTTAGTCGAGAATAGATGAGAGATACAAATCTCTCTATTGCATTATACGCGATTTTAAATGCTTGCAATAAAGGTTAAGGAGCTTTTGCTGATTGTAGATTATCTTCTTTGAAACACCATTGTCTGTGATCCTGAAAGAAGTGATGGTTCGTCTCACGTAGCGTAGACAATACTTGTTAGTAACACCTGTTACTTGTCTCTCGAGGGAGGTGAGGCGATTTGTTGATGCTAGTTCTTGGAACTATATATATATATACAGTTAGACTGGATGAATTCTTTAAAAGCTGCAGCGTCAATCTGGAGAAACAAAAAGCCGACACATAGTGGGTTTTGTTACATAAAGTCGAGAATTTCGTATACTTTGAGTGAACCCTCGTTCATTGTCATCAAAGTAATGTCGGTAAATCTAAAACGTTCATAAACTCGGTAACTTCAACAAGCGAGAGTTGCCCGTCAATTATCTCCGTTTTCATATTTTACTCTTTGGTCTTGTAAAATTACAATAGCCTTTGAAAATACTCAGTCCCCTCTCGGCATGAGATTATTTTACTTAATTATAACGAAATTTTATGCGAACAATAATCGTCAGGCTGAACGAGCTCATGAGTCAAAATATCCCTGTTGTTTTTGAAAGCTTACCTGACATCACGCACCTCTAACACAGGTATATACATCAGCTAGTCAATTTATAGCAGTTTTACATGTTGAAATTTTGCATTTATTCAACGAATTCTAGAAAATCATTTCCACAGAGTAGGTAAAAAGTTTAAGTAACAGAGGGATGTGAAGCATGGTATGCCCCGTGTACTGCAAATGTAAAAAAAGAAGCTGAGAGAATCTATTTCGCCAAGTATTTCTCATTTCATTCAAATAACTTTCGTTCAACTCAAAACTATCCATCGTATCAGCCGCTAGTATTTGTTTCAAACCAATGAGATTTTTTTTTCTATTCTTTTTTTTTTTTTGAATCAAGGAAACACTAATTTCGCCGTGTCTATTTGATCATTGCCGGATTTTTCTCACTCTGAATGAGTTTCATTTCGGTCTACAGATGATCCTTTCTTTCGGTTTATTTTTCATTACTGGCTTGATGAAATGAAGAAATCCCTTCAATGTTCTGTGTGAGGTTGACTAAAAGAGCTTATCCATTTCATATAAGGTGCGAGCATGGTCATTAAACGGATACTGTAGTCAGTAAAACTAACGTCTTGGTTTTCTCTGTTCATTCTACTCTCTTGCTTTATTTTTCGTTTCTATTCTCTTTTCTTGTTCACTTATTCAACTACCCGTTGAGTTTATCGCGAGATCTGTAATTAAGCCAAGAGTTTGTCCGTACCTGATGGCTATTCTAAAGAAGTTGTAGCCATCTGGCATGAAATGTTACGAAAATTAAAAAAAAAAAATTTATATATGTGATGACAGATAATATTTAAAAGGAAATCTTTCCGCGCACGGAGTTTGTGCTTTCGTGATAGCCCCGTCCGTCAGTTGTCATCCGGAAGAAAGATATGTCCCTTGGGAAAGAAACTTTGCAACGAATCGTCCGTCTCTCTGCACTTGGTTCATATTTTTGTGGAATTAAACACCCGTTAGCCGTAGAACGGATAAATTATGAAACGAACAGCCTAAAACATGGAATAAATTTTGAATATTTTTCTCAATTAAACTAACACCAATTTCGATATCCAAGTAAAATGAAATTGATAATAAAACGATGTGTAATGTTAAATTAATTGAATAAACTGCAATACCTACCATTTTTTCACAGGAATTCAACTAAAATATCTATTTTTACGAATACTTAATGACGTGCTAAAGAATATAAATATTTTCGCTTATTTGATCATGAAATTATTTTCGTTTCTCGTTTCTTCATACTGATTCGGTAAACGGATGATGAATTGTGACGAAAAAGACTTTTGCACGAGTTTGTTTCTTTGGAGCAAAACGTGGATTCTACTAGTTCTAAAGTTTCAAATTTTTTTATTTTTTATAGATTTTTCTTTCCGTTCTCTTTGAACTCTCGACAAAAAAAGGCATAATGAAATATTTGAGACAGGTCGCGATGAGGGTTTGATCGATCGTTACGTAATACTTAGATAATAATACGCAAGACTGACGGACATACTTTACCCAAAGCCCTCTAAGATATACATGAAATTATATGTATACTAAAATCTGTAAAGTGACATTATTCTTCTCGAAAATTCTCGTTCAAAAAGATATATCGAATACGTTTGATAATTCAATGCACACAATTTTCTTTTTCAAAGCTTAAAATATTTCTCAAAGAATATGTAACCATGAAATAATATCGCTTTCGTATATATTCAAGTTGCAGCACAAATATCTCTTGTTTAAAGGGTCTGTTATAACTACACCTTCATATATTCGATAAATTTTATTTTTGGATACAAAATTTTTTTTTATTTCAAGCCATTAATTTGTGAACGTTGCGGAAAACGGTGTGTTAGTTACATGCTCACAACAATAGAAGACTGACCTTATTTCTACATATTATTGGTTTGCCCTGGAATTATATCGTTTTAGAATATATTCCCACCGAATTTCAAAATGTTTTTTATGCGTTTCCAAAGACAAAAAAACGCTGAGCTATAACTGTCGCAATTTTTGGACTTCATTTTTCGTAAAGGTACATCCCTTGAAAAAAGTGCCCTTTATATTATTTTTTTACTCTTCATCACCTACGGTGATATGAGAAAAGTATTGGTTTTGGTCGAAAAGTGACTTTTGCTCATTTCAACGAATCTTCACGTTTTCGACCCTTTAGAATCCGAAAAACAAGTTTTTAGAAAGACGACACTCTGTCTGTCGGTCTGTTCGACAAACTCGCACGGTGATCTCTCAAAATCTGAAATTCACAGGACTTTACCACCAAATGATGGGCAGGAAAAATTGCCATGTCTCGTTTAATTTGAACTTCCGGTTCTACCGGAAATGAATCGATTTTCGCGGTTTTACTGACAAACCTAGACTTTTTTTTTCTGTATTACCTTTCTGGATGAAAAAATATATTCTTCCGAATTGAGAATTTTATACTCATAGGGCATTCCTTGCCAATGACACCAAAAAAATTGTAAATATACAGAGATCGAATCTCAATGAAGGCACTGTATAAAATTGTTGTTTGTCAATGTATAGGGCGATCCTTGCCAATGACAAGAAGAAATTGTAAGTGTACCCAGATCAGATTGGGATTAAACGCACTGTATGAAATTATTGTTTGTCAATATATAGGGCATTTTTTTTTGTGTCAAATTTTCAATTTTGATCTTTTTTTTTCGGTTTTTCACTACTTTTTTTTAATACTTTTTCTTCCTCTGACAAACCCATCCTTTTTCGTCTGTTTGCTGAAAAGTACTCCAAAAAACTGTTTTTCCGGCTTGTTTTTTTTGGTTCAGACAAACTGGTGAGCAGTTATCGTGCCCATCAAGCCGGTGCACCCCTTCGACCGCAATATATGTTTCGCTTCATAAGTCAATGAATAAATTTTTCTGGTTGATGAAAAAATTTGTGAAAATACAATAATATATAACAAATAATCCCTGCAAGTTTGAAAAAAAAAAAAAAGAAAAACTCGAAAACTACCCACTTTAAGACACAGCTGATAGGGTTCTCTCCGTAATATAATTTTTCGTCTTCGATCGGATGATTGTTAGCTTATGCAGTTATGCAGGATATCCCGATCATGACGTGACTAATTAGGAATAGTTGTGTACCATGGGAGGGCATTACTATAAATGGAAATTGCTATCGACTGGGTATAACAGGTGACGAGGTTGGCGTAGTTTCAAATAGGTAAATGATCGCCTCGAAAGTCTAGAACTCTCGAACTGAACGTCCCGGACGCGCATTACTCATCCAGCTGTGAGCCTCTCAGCGGCTGGTGCATTCGTGAGGCGCCACTCTGGCCTGATATCCTTCAGGACTTTCCGTTGGCAGTTCTCCAACAAATTATCCGGTATCTTCTAGGCAACCCATTTGCTCGGTAGCCTCTCGACCTACCATCCACCCTTGTATTTCTCATTATCGAACCGGATTCACGTAGCATCTCTTCGTTCCTGATTGCACTTCAAGTGACGTGAGTTTGCCGTATATAGATTGATAAAATAACAAATGGTTTTCGTCCTTTAGGACCACTGTAAGGAATTCAATTACAATCGCAAAATCCTTACTGTTTTCCGTTACTTGTGACATTGATAGAATTAACTGAAACAGTTTTATTCAATCAGTGACGAAGTTAAGAGAGAGTGAGAGTAATTAGTTTTCGACAATGGGACCTTCTTTCGTTAACAATTTTCTCCAAATGGCATTAGTCTTCGAGCTCAAATCATGCCCTTATGTCATTAGTCATTCCCAGCTCACTATGCAACGGTGTTTCGTATTTAACATACACTTCAAAGTACGACGAAGATAAACTATGTGTATTTAAATTGATTCAGATATATGGGCTGGTGAACGTTGAACCTTACGAATATGTAATAAAATCTATCCGAAAAAAATTTACGGGTTCAACTTCAACTCAATTTTATCCCGATAGTCTACCTCACATTCATCACTGCCTCGCTTAACAAAAAACAAAAAAAACAAAAAAAAAACAAATGCATGGAAAGCTGCTTATGCTAATCCCACGATTCTTCGAATAAATGCATTCAAGCATCGCGATCAGTTTTGTTGTTTTAATACAGTTTCAATATTCTAAATATTTGAATAATCCTCGGATGATATGTACCTTACCATTGTTTTGATTGGGAAAATTCAATATCGAAAATCGATTTTGAAGAATACGTTTTTATTATTATTATTTTTTTTTTTTTCTTTTTTTTCATTCTTCTCGTTTAGAATTCAGATAATATTTTAGCCAATATTTTAAGCAATAATTCAGGTAACCGGTACAGTTTTAATGGAATGGGTTTTGTTTTTATGAAACTCTGTTCAACCGTAATAAAAAAAAATTAATTAATCAAAACTAGTTGCTTAAATACAAATATATATATATACATACTACATGGACTCATGTAGATACATGAACCTTTGAGAGAGTTTTTTCCTGTTATGTTACCGGTATGGGAATATTACTCACTCGACAAAAAAAAATGTTAAAAAAAAAGGACAAAAATGTTTCGCATTCGAAAGCATTAACTGAGGTAGTCGAGAAGATTTGTTGGTATGAGGCTACAAGTAAATATGAATAATGAATTCATCAAAAAACTCCACTTGTTCGTTACGAGCTCATATAAATACACAGTGGGACGTCACACGTTATCGCATTGTCCTGTACACGAAGTATTGTACAGCATCCAATATCTTTGACAGTCAAGTGATTGCAATTACTGAAAAACAAAAAAAAAAAATGTATCCAATTCGTAGGAATGATTCACTTTCATGCAGGTAACTGCTGTCGCTGTATATTATTCTTCGAAAGATTTATTTGAATTTGAAACTAAAGTATAGAGATGAATGAACAAAGTTGCCGAGATTGAAATACGTTAAAGAATTCAATTCTAGGTAACAAACAACTGTTTTACATAACCGTAGTTATTTGAACAAGAAGTTGATTACTTGCAAATTGCTCACCTAGAATTATATTAGCACGTTTGATCTTGTAATTAATGTTTTCACTGCATTTCAGACGTCGGTGATTGTCTCGAGAGGAATGAGAAAATTTTTATTCACTCAATAGCGTCGTTGAACATGTTCATTAACATTCATTTTTTACACTAAAGTCTAGTACCTTTTGAACATTGCAATAAAACTTCTCTATAAACGTGAAGATGAAGTTCAGTGAAGTAGGTTCTTCGTCCAAATTTCGACAGTTTATTAATTCGCAAAATATTTAGATGTAAGCATATTATTTACACTCGTTAATTTTGTAACATATATTATCATCTTCGTTTCATTTTCCACATTTCATTTCATGTTTCAGGCGCTTCTTCAAGCACATGACGTGGCAGGACACGACGTCTACGGTGAGGAAGCAACAAGAGTTACACCTCCACCTCTTCTTCCTTATCTTAACGGGGGCGATGAACTTGAGGGGCAAAACGGTGATTTAGACCTTGAAAATGTCACTCGTGTCCGTTTGGTACAGTTCCAGAAGAACACTGATGAACCAATGGTAAGTTATCTAGTTGAATAACAATATCGATTTGCAAATTGTCTATTCGGCACATTTATTGGTCAATCATTAAACGCGTGCATCAACAACTCCTGAAAATGATTTATTCATCAAGTTTCTTTATATATGAAATAAATGCAACTGACGTTCAATTTAGACAATTTTAAAGAAGATGCACACTACGGTTTGTCATTTTAGAGCAAACAAGTAGCCTGTTAAAATTTGAGCACTTAATATTAACGTTAAGAAGTCACCCATTGCGATTTTATATTTTCCATTTATCTAACATGGGAAAAGAAGATGTATCACTTTTGAAATTTCATAACTCGATAATGAAACATCTCACAGATTAGTCTTTGATACATTTTTTATAGAGAATTGAACTCTCTACAAAAAAGGTCTCGTGTACTTTTTTCATAAACATAACCATTCATATGATATTCGAGTTCAAAGTTCAAAATTCATGCATATAATATCAATTGATTGCCTATATGTTTGTGAAAATAGTGCATGAGATCTTCTTTGTAACGCGGTTAATTCTCTGTAAAAATCTAATCTGTGAGATGTGATATTATCGTGTAAAAAAAATTCAAAAAGTGAAAACAAAGAATTCCAACGCTAGATAAATGAGGAATAGATAAAATCGCGATGTTGAGCCTCTTTTGATGTTAATATTAAGGGTTCAAATTGTAACTTGCTTTCTATTTCACCTTACTGCAAGTATAGAATCTGTTTGTAGATTAAAAACAAAAATGTTGTTCTAAAATGACACACTCTCTCATGCACACTTATGCACAACATTTGTTTGAAATTCAATTTTCACAAATAATGAAATTTCACTTGACACGAAGTCTCAAAGGTCCATAATAAACTTACTAAACTTCGTTTCGCTTGCAGGGTATCACGTTAAAGATGAATGAAGACGGTAAGTGCGTTGTCGCACGTATTATGCACGGTGGAATGATCCATAGACAAGCAACACTTCACGTCGGAGATGAGATTCGAGAAATCAACGGAGTTCCAGTCGCCAATCAATCGGTCAATGCGTTACAAAAAATTCTTGTAAGTACATCGCCCTTTACCTCTAGTAATTCATTCAACAGATATATAATTAGAAAAATCCCATCCTATTATAAAGAATGTCTTGTTATTGGTAATCCATTTTTATTTTTGATGAAATTTCTTCTTCGTCTTCATTGGGTACAAGTTCAGAACTTTTCTCGACTGTTGGGTGAATGAAATAGACAATTTCTTTTCGATGTTTTGATTGCTATTTGCGCATCTTTCATTTTTTAACCATATATATGAGCTCCTCGATGCTTCTTCATGTTGCTGTAAATAAACTTTGAAGATTACCGATATGAATTCCAAAGGTTTTCGATATGTGCTGTAAATTAGTAACATGCGAGTAGATTAGAAGAAAATACGAACTTTTTGTACAGTTTGCAGAATGGCATTTCTGGTGAAATTGTATTGTTCGTAAACAAGAAACGCCAACTAATCCAACTTATACTGAAACTTGCAAAAACTTGTATCAAGGCTTACCAGTCAGCAGTTCTGATACCAACTTGTATATGTCTTTTGAACTAGATATTTCGATAGAGAAAACTTACACTTAACTCAAAGTCCCAAAAAAACTACAAATAAAATTTCAAGACCTGGTTAACGTCGCTGGTAAATATTCAGATCATCAAAAATCAAATCAAAATCCAAATTCCATTGATTTTGAATTCGTTAATTCACTGCTTCCGGTGAGCTTTTCACTCTGATTCATTTTAATAAATA
Source organism: Macrophya annulata (assembly GCA_963924015.1). Taxonomy (NCBI): domain Eukaryota; kingdom Metazoa; phylum Arthropoda; class Insecta; order Hymenoptera; family Tenthredinidae; genus Macrophya; species Macrophya annulata. Next base: position 13,420,606 of record OZ001259.1, on the reverse strand, counting down.
CATGGAATTGGTATTGATGAAAAATAAAAAGATTAAATTAAAGTTAGCCGAATGTCTTACATGAAAAATAAAGTGAATAATTTAGGTATTTTGATATCTGTTAACGCGAGACCTATCGCATCACGGTTCACTCTTCGGTATAATATTTGTTGACTTTCAACGAATTTCAAATTCCGACTACGACTATAGTTTCTCTAGAAATCTGCGTATATAGCTGAAGTTCAATTTCCTCGTCCTAGACGTACATACATACATTCTCCCTCAGTCAAACTCACCAGACCTTTTTTTGTCAATAAAGGGCACGGTTGGGGTTCGCCCTACTATCCATGATCTGTGCTGTCTCTATGCACATGGATGCACGTATGTGCACACCCCTCAACTTTCGAACAACTCCAGCTCACGTGCATCCGATATCCACAATCTACATACCTATAAGCCTCTACGATTCTGCAAACCGTTTCTGTTTGTATTAAATTTCGCGCTTCATCTCCAACGGAAGTTTCACGTTGTATCTATCTGCATGCACCAGCTGACGGAAGAGATTATGGAAGAGTCGTCGCCTCGTTCGTCTCTCCATCGAGAAACGGATTTGACAAAATGAAAACGTTGATAATTTTTTTTAAAGTAGTTCAGTAATAATATATAGCATCATCCGAATGAAAAATATTAATTCTCGAGTTTGAAATTCATTTTATTCAATGAAAATTTGCACAGTTATCCAAACACTGGACATTTCTTTTCAATGAGGCGGGCTTTAGGTTTTTGTTTTTTTTTTTTGTTCCTTATTGAATGACTACTCTTTCACTTTTAAAGAGAAAAACCTTTTTCACATCTTCAATTAACACACAAACGTTTTTTATATTAAAAGCTTACCGTTTAGTCCCCCCCCCCCCCCCCCCCCCCACACACACACACACACACACACACACACAAACAAACTTCTTCATCAAACTCGATAATTTTGTTTGCAGATCATTTGCTAGTACTCAACGAACTCTCTAATAAAACAGACACGTTTTTGACACAATATTATTCTCCATTAAACCAACCCATACCCACCATTCGTAAGAATTAAGTAAAGAATTTTTTTTTTTTTTGTACCTAATCCGCATTTTGTAAAAAAAAGATAAGATCTCGTTTCGTCCAATTATTTCATCTATTCTCAGCCTAAATTTAATGGGCCATTACTAATTGTCTTGTAAATATGTATAGCTACCTTCGTAGGATGTAAATCGTAACGTTACAGGCCTTTTTACTTGTGAAATCATCTTCGTACACATTCTGTAAATGTTAGCATGAAGTGAGAGAGAATTTTCTTCAGTATTCGCTATACATATGTCCATTGTTTATTGTCATGCGTGGAATTGGAACTTGAACGTCATGCATGCCATTCACGTATTGAATCCAATCAGGACTTTTTTATTTTTTATTTTTATAGACCAATGATGTAGCTTGTTCCTTCAATTCACTTGTTCGTGATTTGTAGTAATGTACTTTTATTAGTCGAGATATGGAGTCGTTAAAAAACTTTTCACTTTGCCCAACAGTGAAAGTCAATTTTGTTTAGCTTTTTATGAGGAGACTAATGTCATCGGGGGAAAAAGGGACAGCGATGAACTTTTTCGACCTCACTTGTTCAATCGATATCCTGAACAGTGGTTGAAACAGAAATTTCCAGTATTTTTTATTCTCATTGTTATTCTGTGAGGTGTTGATGTTTTAGGTATACTGATTCTGGGCTCTACTTTATCTTAAAGGTTTTCAACAACGCTATAAATTTATCGCGCGAAGGGTAGTATAAAGACCCATAAAGACCCCGTGCTTTCGTGAAAGCTTGTTATTTAACTATTAATTCTCCCACAATTTTGTACCTGTGTATTTTAATTTTATCGAACGAAGTGTGAATCTTGGCGGAATTGAGATTGGGTATGATATTCGGAAGAGTGTTTGGTGCGTGTATCATCTTGTGCATTCCATATATGTTCAATTTTTTGAAGCCTATATTATTTGCGTCGTCAGATCGTTTTGAAACTCATACAGAACGGATTTTTTAGATCGCTAATTCCAGATCTGAAGTCCAAATACAGAAATTCAAAATTGCGAGTCCAATATGCGACGTACCGAAATTGTAAAAAGGAGACAGTTTTGCAGCAAAATTGATAATCGAAAGTTTTTAGGACCGTTGAATTCAAATCTGAATTAAAAAAATCACAAAATTCTCAATAATGGACAAAAAAAAAGCCCTGAGTAGCAATTTTCATGCTACTCAACCTATACTTTCTACAATTTCGATCAAAGATCTAAAATTTTACTCTCTGGACTTCAGATTGGAAAGAAACAACTCCAAAAACCGTGGAGAACTAATTTTGATGTGAATCAGTTTTTATTTTATAATTTAGCTCCGCCATAATAGGACCAGATTTTGTATTATGACTTTAGAAAAAGTATTTCCAGTGATTTTTGAAAAAAAATCATATGTCAGGAAAAGTTCAGACCGTAAAGAGTTGAATATAAATAAAAAAGTGGCTGCTGTTGTTTTTTTGAATTTGATATGATACTAGCTACAGAAACTGATGGATAATCTTGTTTTTCACAAACTGGATATAACATATTTCTTTTCTAAGCATATTGAGATTGAAAAAGTTTTTGCGGGATAAAAAAGGACGTATCGATCCTTTTTTTTCATTGTATTTGCGAAAGAAGGTTGAATAAAAATAATTTTCTGTTTCAGCGAGAGGCGAGAGGATCGGTGACCTTCAAGATAGTGCCATCGTACAGGAGTGCGCCACCCCCCTGCGAGGTACAAGTAAGCCCCAGCCCCAGAGGCACCAATTCCCAAACCGCACCTCCCGCATCTCACTCGGCACCCTTGACCACTACCACTACCACTACCACTATCACAACAACCGTCAAAACTGTATCCACAAATACTCCAAAATCACCTATGAATTCAGCGTGCTCGTGTAGCGGTATTCCAAAAACTCCAAAAGGTTCAAAAAATCAGAAAACAAAAGTCGGTCCCAACTCATCGACGGAAACTACTCCTAGACGTCGTCTTAATCCGTTGTCCGCTCTAAGAGCGGCTCGTAAATCTTAGACAGAAAAACTAATGATTATTATATATCAATAATGATTGATTTTCGCGAATTACTTCGGGTGGATTTCGATTATAAAGATTATCTCATCAAAATTAGATCCTTACATGTAGATATAACCAGGTATACTCGTACGTTATCGCTTAAGGAGCTTTTCGCCTACAAAGATCACGTATCCTAGAGTACGTTCCTTGTGAATTGGCCCGGCTTAACTTAGTCCGATTTACTCGAGCTTACCTCGACTTAGATTAGGATAACTTTCACGTTTCGCGTTTCCTTCTCTGCAGTGCTATTAATCAAGCTCCTTTAACGTATAAATTCTAAAGAAAAACCGATCGCGGTGAGTCAGCGATGAGGGTCTTAATCATTGTCGGAAGTCAAGGTTTTTAAACGATATCCAATTGTGGGTTTACTCGATTTATACACCATAACTAACGCATTTTTTGACTCCTATCAAAGACATGAAATTAACAATTTTTAGGGCTTGATAATGCAATGGGTAAACGGCGCTTAGTTACAATAAGTAGATTCGTTTTAAACGCTTTGCAGACAACGCTCTCGGGGGTGAGAAGACCGCGAGTCTAATGATCCACAGTCTCGCTATTATAGTTTGAAGTTTCCTTAATTAATTCATAAGATTCTATTAGCTTTCTCGTTTTACGAATCTATGTAAAAGGATCTTCAGCTTTAGATTAGCCAGGTTATTATCTCAGATTATATGTATATGTATAGATTGTAAAGCGCTAATGTTACTATATTTTCAGGGTTTAGTATTGAACCTTGTTAGAAGCATGTATATGCAATTGATGCGAGTAAAAATACGATAAATACATAAAAATAATAAATTAAAAAAAAAGAAAACCCTATTTGAATCGGGTTGCATATTGGAAAAGAGAAAAATATATTCAAAGATAAAATGATCTACTTGAATTTTATCGATTTTTTTTTTTTTTTATTGGTTGAGGGTATGACAACGTTACCTTGCTACGATCGTAAATTTGGGACGAAATAAAGATGGCTGCTGTTAATTTCTACTCTGAAATATTTATGAAGAGAACTAACGAATTTAATTAAGTCCCCATAGAAGACACCCTGGGTTTCAGGGTCGACGGACAGGGTAGGGACCTGACTTTTGTTTACCAAAGCTCTCGGAACCCACCATTCCATCCACTTATGTTTGGTCGTTCTTCAAGTGGTATATATATACATATATATGTATATAAAATATATATATATGTGTATGTATACATCTGTACGTACATACAAACCACCCTCCTCTATACATATAAACCTTTTGAACCCTCTTCTCGATCCTGTCCAAAATAAGCTTCACCTATCTTCTCTGCTGGTTCTTTATTATTTGCTTTATGTTTCTTTTTATTATTATTATTATTATTATTATTATTATTTTGATTCTTATTCTTATTCTTGTTCTTCTTATTTTATTTGAATACTCGTATACATTATACATTATGCAAAAGTATACGAGATTTTAAAGTATCTCCGACGATTGCAGCCCATTACAATTTTATATACCTACAACACTATTATATACAATACAGATCAGCATCTTGCTTCAGTTAAATAGCATGGCATAAAACTTTATTAGGAATTACATTGATACGCACGTACTTTCCTATATATATATATATGTATATATATATATATATATATATATATATATATATATATATATATATATATATATATATATATCCCTTGATTGTGTCTGTATGCGTTTTACTTTGGGGGTTAAATTACTACTCCGTTATACATGTACGTATATATTATTATATATTTATATAATGGATTTGTTACTTGAATATCATAATTTCAAAAAATATATAGCTTTTACTTTGAGGGTTATAAGGGGATTTATAATAGAAGGATGTGTGCCGCGTGGCTGTGACTGGGGTATAACAAGCCTTTCCTAAAATTGACCAGTTTTTTTTTTCTTTTCCTTCTTCTTCTTCTTCTAAGATAAAATATTTCGACATTATAAAATTCAAAAAATAAAAACTCACAAATTTGAAACGGAAATCCGAAATAATTAAAGATTAATTGTTACACCCCTGCTTTGACTTTGATTGATTGATTTCTAACCTCCATTTCCGAGTCTGCTTTTCTTTCTCAAACTTCGAGGTGCCTATATTATAGTGATAAAAATATAATGGCTTAAATGAAAGAATAAAAAAATTAATAAATAAATCTATACTTTCTTATAATATTGTTTATTATATATATATTATTTACAAGGGATTGGCGCTTAATATGGCAATGCTTGACGTTAATTAACAACCACAGTACGTTGTATAATTATACTTATAAATTCAAACTGCCTTGTTATAAAGACGAGTATTTTCGATCACTTAAATATGTTTTTACTACTTATAATTCTATCAAACAGAATTCGGAAAGATAAATATGTATCTGATTTTAATGAAATTCAATGTAGCAGCCACATGGTTCATTAATTGTTTGACATTAGAACGACGGTGACGGTAATTTTAACCGTTTCACAAGTATTCAATTTGTCCATCAAGTAATTCTTCACTTATCGACGTTCTGATTTATTAATTTTCACGAATAAGACCACCGTGAATGAAATTAAAAGTTTTTTTTGTTTTTTTTTTTTTCATACTTTCAACCCAAGTTTAGTCAGATTTCATAGTATAATAAAAATTTCATGCTTTAATATCGGATACAAAACATCGTGAAAATGAAAAGTAATTCATTTATTCATCATATTCATCATATTCATATCAAATCTCCGTCGTTCTAGCGTTGAACTAAAATTCAATTATACTTTGTTCGATTGTTAGTTTCTTTTTTTGTTACTTCTTCTAATGATATACTTGTAGTTAAATATTTATCCGCTGTTCTATATAATGATAAAATTAGTCAGAAAGAAATTTTCAAGTGGCAAATTACGGCGGGCCCATTTTTGTGATTAAAATAAATTGTAGAAAAAAACAATAAAAGAAATGAAAATTAGATACGGTAATTTATAAATCACTAATTAAATGAATCTGAAGTTAATTAATTTAAAATATACATCGTAGGTATATAGGTAATAAAAAAGTTGTGCAGCATCTGATACAACTAGAGTTAAATAGCTTGTTTAGAAAACTGCTTAAATTTTATTCACTATCTTTATTATATTATATATGCTCAATTATTAATTGCAATGTAAAAAAATTTTAATAATTATCAAAAGTCAGATCTATCTACTATATATATCTGTCATATTCCGTAAAAAGACATTATTAATCAAAATACAACTCTGTTAAATAATAATGTTAAATAAATGCAATAATGAAAATAATATGTTACTATATATCAGTGAAATAGTGAAATATTTATTACTGTTACTAGTCAATTATTTTATATAATTCCAAAAGCATCTTAAGTAAACGAAATTGTGTAGTCCTTTGCTACGTTCAAAAATTTAACTCTTGCAAATCTTCATTTGGCTCGAATAAATATATCCGTATGTATAATCCATCAGTTTAGCTTAAACAACAAAATCTATTAATTTTCATGCCATATTTAAGATAGTAATAATTTGAAATGTGCCACAGGGTTTCGGTCTTTCGCGTTTGTCTATAATTCTCGAATTATTTCTCATTTTTATCAATCGCAATCGTGTAAAGCATAGACCATCGTGGTATATGGTTACACAATTAAGTTTAACTTAAAACCGAAATAAGGAATAATAATAATAATGATAATAATAATAATAATAATAATGATAACAATACATCATTTAATTGAAAACACGTCTTAAATCCGAAGTTATGATACCTTAACCATGGGATTTTTTATTGGGAAATGTAATTCGCAATTTCGATGACATCGAACCCATTGCCCCAAAACTTTTACGGACATTTGTTCACTCGAAAAATGAACCCATTCAATTTTTTGCTTTTCACTTATTGCAAATATTTGAACAACAAAAAAAAGAAAAAGAAATTTCGCGAAGAGACTGAATTTGTTCTAAAACGAGTTGACAAATGGTTGTTATTTACTCAAAGTCCCAGTACTACTTGTCTATGATGTAGGTGTACTTGAAAAATGATCGACAAGTTCCTCAGCATCGAAGCATCGCGTCTACCTGATCGTGACTCTCTTCTCAGCTACGGCATTCAGTGCTTATTGTATACGAAGGCATAATGAAGGCATGAATCGAAGACGTGTGATCTGTCATTATCTATCGTTGTAGAGCTTAGAATACATGTAGCGACTGATATTTTACTATATATACATGTATATCTACATTGTGTTTTTATCTGTCACTTGCATTTTGCGGTCACAACTATTACGTGCACGATCCATTTACACCCATCAACCCCGTCACTTGAATATGAGACAAGGTCGATTCATAGTGGGGTCACCGATATCAATTTTCTTAATATTTAAAATCTTAGTTTTCATAAAATTTCTAAAATAATCAATCGAATCTAAATGGATTTTATCATTAGCTAGGAGGACGCGATTATAATACTTAATTTCATGTTGCCTATAAGTCAGTTGATCCGGTGTCATGAAGCTTATAACTGTGATAATGAATAGGATGATCGCAAAGTATATAAGGTTAACTTTGATACATCGAAGAACAAGTTATAATGAGTTTCAGGTGTTTATAATAGAAAAAGATAACATCGAATGCTTCCAAACAATTTCCCATAAATTGCATAATCCCAACCTCTACCACCATCCTTCATTACACGTATTGTTGCAGTATGCGTGGATTATTTAGGTAATATCTTTATGTTTACTGTTACATAATCATTAAATCATCGTTATATAGCACCTAATTCCCATATCTATATATATATATATATATATTTATACACGAATATTATATCTATTAGTCAATCATTGCACTTGAAGTTTGTTCAGTTTATTAAAGCTTTGAAATTATCATCGTCGCAGTATTATATAATTATTAACGATAATTAGTTATCAAGAATCTAAGACAAAAGGTATAAAAGGAGATTTGCACATTTCACGCGGGAATCCTCTGGACTTTCATCAACCACAGCAGCCAGTCCACCAGACCAGTTGTGTGTCGATAGTATAATACCTGCTATCACATCACTGTATAGATACATGACAAAAAAAAAAAATCAAAATCAAACAAAAAAAAAATAAAATAAAATAAAATACCGTCATTTTCCCCAAGTCTCTTGTACCTTCCGTACCGTAATCCGTAGATTGTATCATTTTTAGTGCACTTGTGCCGTACTGTCATCACCATAACATACACTCGTTATCAATATAAATTTTATATAAGAATACGGTCTTAGCACCCTGATTCTACGTCTAATCGGAATTAACATATTTTTCGCGTAAAATATGAGTCGTAAGTCATGTCTGACTGCTTGTAGATAAAAGATATAATCATTTTTATTAAAAAAGAAAAAAAAAAAAAAAATCACGGAGGCAGTGCGCAGATTTAGCGATTTGTAAAAATGTCTATAAAGTAATCGAGATAGCCGAAAGCACAAGTCTTTCGTCTTTTCGATAAAAGAAAAAATTATATATAAAAAAAAAGGAAAAAAAAAACCTGTTTCTTTTTCAAATAGAGCGGCATTGGTGTGCATCGAGATGATGTTTCTGAGAATTGTAACGCTTCTCTTATCTCTACAAACAATAATCAGATATCACGAAGAGTTTGAATGCTTGATGTTTGGTGTGGGAAGTTTTATAGGTATATGATACGGTTACTCATAGAGATGAGAAAGAATGCTGAGACAAGTTTGGCTATACATAGATAGTTTACAAACCACTAGATATTTTGTTGCTTCTTCGTCGTCAGACTTTTATCGTATTGATGAATATTGATTATTGACTTGTAATAAATTGATCGGAAAGATTGTGTTTTGTCATATAGTCGTGGAGGAGACGCGTTGATATGTAATATGACTGCCTCCGTATAATTTCAATAATTAACTAAAGAAAAAATAAAAAAGAAATACTGAATTGCATGCGTCAGACATGCGCCGTGTTAATCGAACACACGAATAATATGAAAACAAACAAAAAAAAAAAAAAAATTATTAAATAAATTTTGATTAATTAATAATTACTGTTCTTCTGTTTTCCAAACTCTAGTTGTTCAGGATTAGGCCTCTGCCAGTGTTAGTAAGTACCATGACTTGATCTGGTGTGATTGGACTGCTGTAGTTAGAAGCTATGCGTACATGCAGCTACCGCCTATATAATGTGTAGGATCTCACTAACTTTATCGTATTGATTTTCAGTTGGTTTGCGGTCTTGTTTGTCGAGTTGAATTGTTTTTACACAACACACCCGGCATGTAGAGTAGTAAAGCGTAGCGTATTCATATATTTTATTTTTCAACGACGGACACCCCCCTGTCCTAGACCCCCTTACTGCACATCGTAACAAACCCACACGTATACCCGTATAATACTTTAATTCATACGTGTGAGTTTGTCACCAATGTTCGTCCCATATATACATATGTATGTATGTACATAATATATGTATATATATATATATATATATATATATATATATATATATATATATATATATATATATATATATATATATATATATATATATATATATATATATATATATATGAAATTTTTTTATAGAACATGATGTATATATTCAACGCTATAAGTATACATATGTATAATGTAGGTATATGTATATGTATACACGCGTGCGCGTGCGTACTTATAACAAATGACTTAGATCGATCATTTTTCTCGCAAAGCACAACGAACCGCCAGCACCCTGCCGTTCACCGTCCTGCAGCTTCACAATACGCGGATTTGAATTCACCTCAAAACGTTATTTTTACTAATTTTTTTTCTCTCTCTCTTTCTTTCTTTCTTTCTTTCATTCTTTCATTCTTTCTTTTTCTCTACATGTACACTTCTACACATTTTCTAGTTATTCGCCGTTTCACTAGATCTAATGACACACTCCTAGCTCATAGTCAGCACTATTGAGTAGAACGTTCAAGCACGTCCGTTTGTTCGTTTATATCGAACTAATTAGCTTACGCTTTTTTTTCTTTTTCTCAAAAAAGAATTCAACCATACTAACTAACGCATCGTTTTAGATATGAAATTTATTTTTCTATAGTAGTCATTTATTTATATATTTATATTTATCTCTGTCTACGGTTCTCACTTTTTCATAAAATATATATCGTTGTCTCGGTTTTGCAGTTAGGATATATCGCAATCCGCATTCCTGAATTCTTATTTGCAATTTAGTCTATTGACAATAATCGTTCGTAGAGGCGAACCTGAATTCACTTTATAAAAACTGAGATCTACGTTATTACCTTTCCATATACCTACATAAGTACTTTCTCAGTTTTTACCTATACATAACGTAATATTGTCCACTCTACTTGCTCATATTATATATAGCGTTAAATTAACCCGAAAGAGTTTATAACTGTTTATGAAACTGCTGCACATGAGCTTGACACAATTTTTACAACGTCATAACTGTCATACGAGAAAAATTCATTTACAAGATTGAACATTCTTGGAAAAAGTATACTAGAATTACTTATACCTATACATACCTATGCGCTGGTCGAATCAATCATTGAGGCGATGTGATAATGGAGACTGAACTCTGAGTAGAATCGGGTCGTCCGTTGCAGCTGCAGTGCTTGTAAAATAAAAGTGGTCCCATTCGGGAGGTTGGATTGACGTTCCGAATTTTAAAACTTCCAAACGGTTGAAATTCTGAATTTTTATATTACCTATTTGCAGGTTTTAGAAAGCGTTTTTCTACATTAAATTTTCAAATTCTTAGACTTTTGGATTTCTGAGGGTTATATAGCTGTCTGCATTATTATCTTTCTGAATTTTAATATTCTGAACCTTGACGTTTCTGAAAATTCGAAATCGTCTCAACTGAATTTTATTTTTAATTGGTCGGAGCTTTTAAAATTCGAAACTTTAACCCGGCTACCTATATTCAACATACACAACTGCTGTGGGAACAAATCGATGTGTTCACTAATTCTGACTCAATCGCATCTCAGTAATTGGTATGCTAAGGGAATTTTGCAAAAGTGTCTCCCTCCGTGCCAATCTTGATAAAACGTCAAATGGAAATGCCAAAACTAATTTTCTATTTTCTACTTAGAGTGGTTTGCATAATGCATTTTAACAGGATAAGAAGGAGTATCACATCGCCTCAAACCCATCTTGCTTGCCGCGGTATACAGTTTTGTTACGTCCTTCTCTAGGCTTATCGTTAGTTAATCACATTCCCAAGCGTTCTTATGTCTATTTGTTCTAGTTTTCATTTATTTTTTCTTTTTCTCTTTCTTTTTTTGTTTTTCTTTTTGACAGGGAAATATACGAACCGCTAGTTTCAACTGCGATATCAGAAGGTATAAACTATAGCCGAGCTTTTTTCTCATTTTGAAAATATTTCCCTGTCAAATAAATCCTTCGTTCAACCCTGCTACGATAACGCTTTAAAAAATAAAATAAAAAATCAAATAAAAAAAAAACATCCTAACCTTTTGTACGGCAATACGTTCAAAAGTTTTTCTATCAGACTATTCACTTACATATGTTTCTTTTTTCTTATATCGATACAGATTTTTGTACGCGCCCAGTTCGATTACGACCCTCTGGAGGACGAGTTGATCCCCTGTGCGCAAGCTGGAATTGCCTTTAAAACCGGGGACATCCTCCAGATCATCAGTAAGGACGATCATCACTGGTGGCAAGCGCGAAAGGACAATGCTGCTGGTTCGGCTGGACTTATACCATCACCGGAACTTCAGGAATGGCGCACTGCCTGTGTTGCAATGGAGAAAACGAAGCAGGAACAAGGTATGTTTCTTAATTACTAAAAAAAATAAAACTTTTTTTTTTTTTATGCATAGTATAGAATTTTCATATCATAACCAACGTTCGTCTCTACCTATATCAGTCGATGATTACAACCTGTAAATGGAAATTTATATACGTGTATGTAATCGTCGGGGTAAGATGGCTACATTTGAAATAGCAAATGTGTTGTTGGGAATAAATGACATTTATATTAGGGATGAAACGATAATGACAAGCCATAAAGAAGATTTAGAGAAAACTATAAGTTGAACGGTGTGCAAAGCCCACTGGTTCCAGCAGATCGCATCGTCCTGTTTCTCGGACCTTCGTCACTATATTCACTACCAATCGAACATATTTATTTTGAAACAGTTCCAATTTTTTATTTTTATTTATTTATTTATTTTTTTCAGTTTCATATTGTATTATCATATAATATACTCTATGATGTCTCGTCGTGTGGAATGCGTGTGATATTGTGATGTAAGCATATAGAGACAGATATTATGTCATAATCGATCATTAAGTATATTTTGTATGGGATTTTTTATGGAGCATGCACTGTCATTCCACATTTAGTCGAATGGTACCTTATATATAATTATCCTTAAATTATAAATAAAAAATAAATAATTAACTAAAATTTATAATGAAATAAAAATTCTTCTATAAATTTCATAAGGATACAAAAATTCGAATGAAACTAAACTTATTACGGAATATATATTTTTTTGATAAATTCAAAAAAAAAAATAAATAAATAAATACAAAAAAAAAAAATTGTCAGCTCATTTTATTTCAAACTCGTTTATTCTTTTCTATAAAATTCATCATAAAATTTCAATTTTCGATATTATTTTTCAGTTTATATACTGCACACACATTCGTACAATCGAATTTTTCAATTATAAAATGTCTAAACCTATGTCCAATTAAAAATCCGTTTTAAAGCTGTTGAAAATTAACAAAAAACCTTACCTTAATTGGATGTACATACATGTTATATAATAAATACCGTGTAACATTGATTGTACATTCCGCATTCAATGTTATAGACAGTCTCCTTGTGCCACCAAGATCGTGCTCCATATCATGCTTAGCTGTGCTTATATTAACAAAACTTGATAACTAAACGCATCAGATCTACTATATGCATCTATAATTGAAGCGGTAATACTGATTGATTATCGCAGCTGGAATTAAAAAAAAAATATGTATCGTAGATGCGTTTATAAATTATAATTGTAAAAAGTTTTCAGGGTAGGAGAAGTAACAATTACGTGCAAAGTACTTTTTGTCCTACCTGCACCGAAAGTATGCTATTACGTGGATGTAAACCGAAGGAAAAGTGACTCTTTTATGCTCTAGTGCGGTAAAGTGAGCTCTCAGGCGGAAAGTAGCACTTTACCGTACTAGAGCGGAAAAAACTACTTTGGACTCGTTTTGATATGCTTTCAAAAGCAAATTTTTGGTGCAAGTATTAGACGAAAAATATCTTGTGAATCGCGGACGAAAAAGCAATTCTGAATGGTGTGATTGTAACCCTCGCTTCGCTCGGGTGACAACTTTCACGCTTGTCAGTAATCGCCTATTTTCCGACTTCGATATACAATATACTATTATTTTCAAATTCGAAATGAAAGGGAAATAAAATGAAAAGAATTGTAATTAAATGAGATCATACTAGTTCATGGATATTATAATGTGAAATCTGAACAAATTTGTTTATTAGTGTCTATACTGGGTTTCCTCAGATTGGACATCGACGACAATCCATTCAGGTATTTTACGAGGATTCTTCGTAAGTGAAAAAGAAAAATGACGATGACAATAATAGCTGCGAAACTTATTACTAGTTTTCGAGTAAAATGAAAATTCAATAATGATCAATTTCGCAACTTCCTTGGTAGGACGGAATAGAGTCTTATCTATGGCTGAGAAGACTAGAGTGGTGTTTGTACGAATATTTTTCGTGATACTGACTTGAACTATTGAAGATATATAAGAATTAATCATCTACAAAAATGGAATTGGGGGCAATAAACGGGCACTTTTTCAACTTTCTTAAAAACGACTGATTTCAGTTTCCTGACGTTCCTCTGCACGTAAGAAAAATTAGAAACATGAGGGTGATGAGAAAAAATCGAGCAGGGGAGCAAAACGAGGTCCTCGGTTAAATATGAGAATTGGGGGCAAAATAGGGACCAAGTCTTAGAATAATAATTTTGAATTAATCTATTTTTCAAGACGTTCTGGACAAATTTTCAGACAAATTATGATACGATTTGAATTAGAACAAAAAAATGGTGGACAAATTGACTTATTATTTGCACTTTCTTTTTGTAAGTACCGTCAGTAAAACTAACACAAGTCGTTTTTAGGAAAATTAAGATGGTCCCCGTTTTGCCCTCGATTCTAATTTTTCGTTTTGGTGCCCGTTTTGCCCGCATCTCCCCCTACATATATACTTCATTACTTGGTATGTGTGCGAATTGGCTCTCCAGTTTCCGTGAATGATTGCTACCTCTGTAAGAACTTGAACTGTGAGCTCCTCTGATTGCCAGCCTACAGCCTATTGATGAGTTGATTAAATTCCTACGGTATACGGTTGTAAACGGTATACTTGTGTATATGTGAGATGGTTCCTATCTGGGATTTGTGGTATGAAAATGAAACTTTACATTACTATAGCTACAGCTTTATCAACTACCGAGTTTAACCAATGCTGGGAAAGCTTTGGAAAACTAATCCTTCGGAATTCGTTTTTTCATAAAATATATAAGTTTTTCAAGATTTTTTTAATAAAATAAGGAACAATGAAAAATTTCATACCCACAGTCAATGCAGCATTCTTTTCGTACGTCAATTTCTCATGGCTTTATAAAAAAAAAAAAAAAAAATTTTTTTGTCAAAATTACGTATCTAAAGCGAAATTTTTCTCGTGTGTAAATAAACGTCAGGGTGCAGTATGTCGCACGTACGGTTTTGAATATCACCATATACATATAAAAAAAATCCAACCGAGTATATCATACGGTGAAAGAAAAATATTTGTACTAAAAATTAATTATTCACCATCAATTTCTGCTCGGTAAAATTACTCGGCTTGTTTGTCAAGCTTGTCAAAATATTAATATCCAACCCGGTTTGTCACTTCACCGAAGAGCAATGGTATGGGATAAAATGAAATGGAATTGCGGAATGACCTTGTGCAGCAATAATTACTAATAACTCGCTAATAATCAAACCTGGTCCGTTCAACCCGATAAAACTATTCAAAAATTGAGCAAATACATTGACCATTTATCACCTCGTTCTACCTTCAAAAATCGGGAATGATGGTTAGGGTTAGTGTTGTCAGATAGATGGAGTTTCAGTTGCGTGATGTTTGTTATTGTATGTTGTGCGTGCTTTAGACGCCGAAGGAGAAGGAGGATGTTCTTCTCATGCCGAGGGCTGCGACGGCTCCACAGGTACGACTGACTGGCCTAGGACTGGTAGAGTCGCATAGCAGCATGCCGTATCTTAATTACTTATTTAATTAATAAATTAACTATTAATTTTATTATCGACTCTTGATCGGGTGCACGTCAACGAGCATCCTTTCGAGGTGTTGAACGCCTCGATGCGAGACATTTTTAACCAATTTTAAAATACTGCGTCTGGTATGACCAGAACGTTTATAACTAGCCGTTAAATTTTATCGGTTTTGGTTGAAAATGAAATATCTTAGATCGCTAATAACCGTACAATAACATGAATGTCCTGCGTCCTTGTAGGAATTTTATCAATTTTTAACAAATAAACGGTAAAAAAAAATGTCTCGCATCGGTGCAACGTGGCTCGTATTAAATATTATAGAAATTTAATGTCGTAAAGGAATCCATTAGACTTAGATAAAATCCTTGAGTCTATATGACAAGCCGAATATTGTCTCCATGATAAAATTGAACCAAAATCAATTTTTGCATTCGATATATTCGCTATGTTTGATATCAAATTCACAATATTTATTTATTTATATTTGTTTGTTTGTTTGTTTTATCATTGCACCATACACGGGCGGGGGAGTCGAAGCTAGCAAAACACCCCATTCTATTGATTACCAACACGTATCACGTAACAACTGCCAATCAACCATTTGCAACTACATTGACATCCAAATCACAAGCCACGAATCACGTATCACCCACACAGACGAAACACCATCGGGATAGTATACATTACATATAGGCACATGTATACAGAGTATATATGTATACATGAAAGGGGATCCGTAGACACTATAGTAGCACATGTAACCCTGATATTGGACTATCCACAAACATGCGCATTATGTGATGCAGATATATGCAGTCTGTACTAAGATTTATCGAAACAGTATATATGTATATATAACACTCATGAGACATATGCATGTCCAGTTTGAACCCAATTATTATACTATTTCGGCATGTTCCTTTTATCGAAACATTGTCTGAATATGTTGTATACCCATATTTCTTGTCTCGCATTTATATACAATATAAGTTTGTTATCGATATTGTGACCTGCTGGAACATTTAAAAAAGGAACTCTCCGATCCCATGTATGGCTTATTACCGACTAGTGGGCAGAACTGTGCTTTATTTTGTTTAGACAGGTATTACATATACGCTTATCTCAATCCTATAAATATATATTTATACATATACATATGTATACTATATCGATACATAGAATAGTTTAATTGATGTGTCTCAATTTGCGTAACTTAATTAATGTTTCTTTTTTTTTTTCTTATATATAATTTTTATGTTATTTGTGTGTTTGTTGTATCGTCGAATTGATTTTATTACAGGAGTCGAGGGAAAGATGCACGTTGTCTTCGATTGAGAGGTGTCGAAAGTCTTTTACTTCATTAATTTTTTTTTTTTTTTTGTTTTTTTTTCTTCGATTATTTCAGGTCTAGGTATATCAATCATAATCGATTTTATTTCTAACTGATGAGTTGATACGATGGAGTAGAAAAAAATTAATCGCACAAAAACCATAATATACCATATAATATCGTTATCGCTAGACCGTAGGGTCTTTGCAGAATTTTGCTTTCGCTTGTTTTACGAATGAACAGCGATTTTCCTTTTTATGTCAGCTTGAGCTTTTCTTTCATCTTGATCATCAGCGATTTTTTTATTATCGGGTATTGATTAGATAAAAAAAAATATACATGACATCGGATGCATTTATATATATATAATATAAAAACGCAAACCTTAGATCACGTATATTTGTGAATTGATATAGGTCAACGGTGCACTCGTCACTTGTGCATAATATAATTACCGATTCTGATTTCAGTAAATTGCTCAATATTTGGTCGGAAGAAAAAGCAGTACAAGGATAAGTATCTGGCAAAGCACAACGCGGTTTTCGATCAGCTGGATCTGGTCACTTATGAGGAGGTCGTCAAGCTTCCTTGTGAGTTCACTTTTGTTCGTCTGTCAATATGTACAATACATACATACATATATTACATATATGTATATACACCAGGCTACTTCCTCTGAACTATATACCATTTCCTGAAAAACTATCCTACGCTAAAGAGGCTTTACTGTGCCCAGCCAGATACCTAGCTGGATCCCATTGTGCCATTGGGTCCACGTGGCCTGAGGCTTTTTACTAGTAAAAATGAAAATAAACAAGTATATACCTACTATGTATACGAGGATATATTGCGAGAAGAAATTCTTACGGCGAAGTTCTATCTGGGCGCAGAAACCTCGATATAGCCCCGAAGCCCTGAAGCCCCGAAATCCCGAAGCTCTGAAGCCCCGAAGCTCTGGATCTTTTGTGTGGTATTTAATCGAAATCTTACGTAGCAACAGATCCCGCCTTCCAACGCAGGACTCTCGTTCTGCTGGGTGCGCACGGGGTAGGTCGTCGGCATATCAAGAATACCATCATCGCCAAGCACCCCGACAAATACGCCTATCCTATTCCACGTAAGTGGTCGCTATTATTATGCAAAGGTGCCTTCGACTTTACACACTCTGTTTTTTTTTCTTCCCTTTTTTGCTTACTTTTTTTTTTCATTTTTTTAATATTTTCTATTTTGGTTCGATCAAATTCACAATCCGATCAAGATTGCGAAAGCTACCCCGTTATCCTCTAAACTCTATTGAGTATAACAAATTGTTGAAGATTTCGATAAAATCAAAATGAAATTGGGATTCATTTATTTTTATTTATTTATTTTTTCTATATAATACATGTGGGGCATTCTATATGCCAATCTTTGACCAAAATTAAATTTTTGTAGGTACTACTTTTTATTGAATTTTTGAAAAATTAGTTAAAAAAATTTAATTTCATCTTAATTAGTGGCCCAAAAAATAGAAAAAAAAAAAAACAAAAAAAAATGTTTTCATCGCGGAAAAAATTTTAACAAATTATCAAAAAAATAAATAAAATTATTGAGAATTTTTTTGAGAGTTTTAAAAAAGGTAAAACCTATAGGTATAATAAAATTTTTATATTCTCAACTCAAATACGATGTGCATGAGAACAAAAATGATAAAAACTGAAGATAATTTAAAGGTGATAATAGCACATGAAAAAGTTTCAAAATAAATAAAAATTTGTCAGTCTAAAACCTGGTCAAACTGGCAGGTAATACCTTATATATATAATCGTTGAGGTTTTTGCAAACTTTAAAAAGCGACGAGTAGGTAACTGAACTTCCTAAACGTGTATTTTCATTCCCATTTACTCTCACTAATTACTTTTCAATTCATGAATGTCTAGTAGGGATGCGTTTTAAAAATATGAAAAAAAGTTGTATAAAAATTTTTTTACATAGACTGCGCCGTATTGAATGGAAAAAATTTTTTTTTTCTATGAGCTATAACACGTTCGTTTTGCCTGATTAGGTGGCAATTCATTTTCGGCCAGCTTTATATTCAATTAGAACGATGATACGTACAAGTTTATTTATACTGTTATAACCGGATATCGTAAACTTTAAATGACAATTTATTTAATACAGATACAACGAGACCTCCGCGAAACGATGAAGAAAATGGTCGCAATTATTACTTCGTATCGCACGATGAAATGATGGCTGATATAGCTGCGAACGAGTATTTGGAATATGGTAAGAAGAACCGGGTATTATAAATAAATTATAGCATCTGCATATGAAAATAAGAAGAAGATTATATGAAAGTGAAGAATTTTGTACTTGATTTGAAAGAAAAGGTCGTTTGTAAAATATTAAATGCAAATGAGTCTTCCTCTGCAGATATTATAAAAAAAAAACGTATTTAATAATCGGACGATAATTTATTGATAATATAATTATTGTTTTCTAACTAGGAACCCACGAAGATGCTATGTACGGTACAAAGTTGGAGACTATTCGTAAGATTCACGAAGAAGGTCGTATGGCGATTTTGGACGTAGAACCTCAGGCACTAAAGGTGCTGCGCACCGCCGAGTTCGCACCCTATGTAGTTTTTATCGCTGCACCAGTTCTACAGAACCTTGCAGATGTAAGTAAAAAAAACAAAAAAAAAAAAAAAAAATAACAATAAAAAAAAATCTAAACTATGAATTATGAATAATGAAAAAAAAAATTAATATCACATTCTCAACGTGTTACGAAACTCTAATCGAATTAATTTTCTTGAGGGATGAACCTTATCAGTTGTGTCTTAAATTGGATTATTTTCGGGATTTGTTCTTATCTTTTTTAAGACAGTTTTCGGTCGTTTATTTTTTCAAACAATTAATCGACAAAAAAAAAATGATATAAAAATTATCAAATTAAACAACCAAATCTCGTTACTAACGGAGAATGCATTGCATTAAATCGTTTCCGGATATTAAACCGTGGCTATACTATATTGTAGTACATCCATCGATTACGTGGTTGATGTAATTCAAAGTGCCTTAATTCTCGTCAGTGAATCGTAATTAATATCACTGTTTGATCCTCCGTCATTTGTAGAACCAGTTCGACGTGTATTAATGTGATTATTTGACTGAACAGTGCTTATACAAATCCAAAAAATATTGTACCACGATTATTATAATTGGTAACAAATGAGGGACGATAGAAACAAAAATTGTGAAATTTGAAATTTTATTTATTGTTTTTTTTTTTGGTTTTTTTTTCAGTACGATGGGAGTTTGGAACGACTAGCAAAGGAATCTGACATGCTAAGGCAAGCTTATGGCCATTTCTTCGACCTTACTATCGTTAACAACGACATTGAAGAGACGATCGCTTCCCTGGAGGCAGCGATCGAACGTGTTCACACAACACCACAGTGGATTCCTGTCTCATGGGTCTACTGACAGCGGAGCTCGCCGACCCGAGCGATATTCACCGAATACAATGGCTTCAATGGCCCTGCTAAGGTCGCTAAGCAGTGATTGGGTACGACGAACAGATAAAACGAAGAAAAACAAAAAAACAAAAAAAAAAAAAAAATGAGAAGAAAAATAGAAAGAAAAGAGAGAAAGAAAAAACAGAATAAAAATGAACTTATACCAATCGCCACGCTGTGGAACGTGGAACAATCAATCAATCAAATAGTAGTCAGTGACACGTCTTGGGACCTTAGACCAATCAAATACATCACCGCAATGGCGACTGTGGTGACAGTGACCGCGTGTTCATAATTATTATTAATATATAATATATACATATATGTATATTATACATATATTATATAAATTATCGATCCGATCGATGTAGACGTTGATCGCTTACTGAATGATTCAGGAATTATTATTATTTACAGAAGGAAAAATTTCATAAACTTAGTTTTGAAATTTTATATTTCTAGTTTTATAGATAATTTCATTCTTTTGCACAAAGTTAATAATCGACATCTCAATCAAGAAGGAAAAATTGAACGGTAACTCATGCTTGAACCAACATAACAAAAAATGAATAAAAACCAATGGAAAATCCATCTTCGAGTCTTGATTTGATATTTCCGAAATCTTCGCGATTGTTTCATTTTATTTATTTTTTAATTTTTTTTTTTTTTTTTTTTTAATTTTTCGATTTCTGTTCTATTTTTACATTTTGACTTTTGAAATAAATCTTTAAATACCAATTACAGAGATAACTTCACACAATATTCACTCTCTATTTTATTTTTCTTAAATTTTTTTTTTTTTTTTCATTTTATTTTATTTTATTTTCCTTCTAAATTCCTCTACGACGAAGTTAAGAAGCGAAATTAGCTCTGCAGGTCGTCGCCAATGAAGTATAGATATGCAGATATAAAAACTTGAATAATGAAAAGTAGTAAAAAGAAGAAAAAAAAAGAAGAAAGGAAGAAATGAATTACAAAAAAATAAATAAAAATTCTCGGAAAAAAAAAAACAAAAACAAAAACTGGAAATCGGGTAAACGGTCCGACCTGTGGCAAGAGCTGGTATTCGCTCCACCCCCCACAACCAGAATCACCTGGTTTGCATACCCTCGTACAAACGCATAATCGAATATCGAACTAACGCGGTTATACATAATATATAGAAATTTATAAACATACACTCAAGATAAATAGATAGTTTTACCAGCTATATGAAATAAAAAAAAAAAGAAAGAAAGAAAAAAATTATTAACATTTAAAAAGAAAAACAAAAACAAAAAAAAAAAAACCAAAAAAGCAAAAAAAATAAAAATAAAAAAAAAAACCAAAAAAAAAATAAAATAAAATAAATTTAACAGATTTAACGACCTAGGTATTTAAATAATTGTGTAACTAATATTAATAATGAATTACTAGATAAAGACTAATAGAAAATTTCCATACGCAAGAAAAAAAAAGAAAAAAAAATTAAAATTAAAATTAACAAAAATATAAAAAAAAAACAAAAAAAACCCGTAGGAATGATCATGGATGTGATTGCGTGCACGTGCAGCGAAAATATGAAGATTGAAGATTGATACATTACATAATGCAGTTTAGATTATTATTATTATTATTATTATTATTATTATTACGAAGAGAATGATAATTAGCGTGATTACCTACACGACGTGATTGTTGAAGACAGTATAACGTGGTTATAAAACGGTGCGGCGAATAACTATATTATTCAATTGCAGATAGCATCGAGTTATTCGTATCACCGGGTCAGAATGGCTAGCGTAATTAATAATTAATAATTAATTCTATAGTGAGAAAGAGAGAGAGAGATAGAGAGAGAGAGAGAGAGAGAGAGAGAGAGAGAGAGAGAGAGAGAGAGAGAGAGAGAGAGAGAGAGAGAGAGAGAGAGAGAGAGAGAGAGAAAAAGAGTCAACGCACGTCGGTATGACTATGTTGTATGTATGCATGCGAAATTCATCAAAATAAAAAAAAATAAACAAAAGAATAAATAAAAAACAAAAAACGTAACGATCGTAAGTGATTTTGTAATATTTCTTATAAGTTGTAGCTGCCATGAATATAATTAGCGATGACAAAAAATAAATTAATTAAAAAAAAAAAAAAATCAAAAAAAAAAAAACATACAGTCGAGAAATAATATCAATATTACGAATACGAATACGATACGCCGAAATTATAAGGCGTCGGATATAACCCCATCGTGCTTTTGGATTGGTAATCTTTATTTGATTGCCAACTGACTGCAGGGTTGAAGAAAAGAAAAAAAAATAAATAAAAAAAAATAATAAAAAACTAACGTACATAAGCTATAAGATGTTGAAAGATGATGATAATGATGACGATGATGATGATGATGATGATATTGATGATGATGATGATGATGATGATGCTGATGATGATGATGATGATGATGACGGGTCTAAAAGAAACAATAACAGTTCATTATAATTATTGTAATTATAAATGAGAGAGGAATGAAGAATATTATAAAACGTTGTTAATTGAATTAATAAAACTAGCCCAAAGTATCAAAGTTGTATTGTTTAATTCATTAAAACATTCCTAAATCAATTTTAATAACTATTTAAATAATATATATATAGATATATTTATATATTATATAATAAACTATCTGTTATATAGTTATGTCAAAGAACTGATAAAGAAAACTATAAGGAGACGTGGATTAGAATTTTCATCAATATGTTATTTCAATAACTACCGTCACAAACCTGGTGAAAATAAATTTCTGATTATTTTTTATTTTTTTTGAAATGGTTACTCAATAAATCTGAAAACTAAAAAGCTCTAGAGGATCCTCTTTAAAAAGTACTATGACTATGAACTATGAACTATTCTGAAATAAGATTTTTGAAGTTGGAATACTTTATATGAGAATTTGTTAATTATTTTGCAACAATATTTCAAACACCTTTCAGAGAGTTTTGTTAGAATATTATTAAAAAAAAAATCAATACTAATTTTGTAGATTATTTTAAAGTTTATGCGAAAATGTTCCGAAATGTATTCAGTAAAATATTTTACATAATATGCAATCATAGTTGTTTCAATATGACTGAAATCCCTGGCGATGAAAATAGTTTTTATTATTTTTCCGACAAAAATTGTAAACGTTTACGGAAATCTTGGAAGAATCTAAAAAATTAAAATTTTAGTTACATTTTATTAGTGAAACTTTGAAAATTCTAATGTTATTTGTGAAGTGTTCCAAGTTCAAGAATTTTCTAGAATGGATTTAGAAATAATCAGAGCTTATGGGATGTTTTACAAAGTTTTTAACAAAATTTTTTTAAGAAAAAGATCAAATATACATTCGCATTGGGAAACTCTTTAATCAAATTAATTTTAAACGCGACTACTTTACTTTTATCATAATTTTAACATCCTTTAACGATGTTTCTAAAATCTATGAGTCTATAAGGAGTCGAATGCTTGAATATAGGCAAGTTTCAAAACCTTGTGTATCCTAAGTCCTTCGATGCATTTCTTTTGTTCTTCTTTCTTGTATCAACATTTACAAACTTCGATTATAATTACAGCTCTCACGGTACATAAAATATTTCCACGCTAACACTACAAATCTTACATAAATATTGAGCATTAAAAATCACAATAGCATTAATGCCACGTGAAATTAAGTGATTAAGTTATTTTAAGAGACATGACAGTTGCTCTGAGAAACTTGCAAATAATTTTATTCAAATCACTGGTACTCCGTTAAGAAATAGTCTATTGACTAATCTTTTTTACAACTGATTACAAGTATTTTTAGACGTATCTCAAAATTATTTTACATTTTATAGACTTCACTTTGCATAGATTAATTGCAACGAAGGGAAAGTGATCGCCATAGCGTACAGGTCACATCGTTTATCAATACTTCTTCAAATTTTAAGAGGATTTTCTACATTAATTTGATTTCAGGAACAATCCATTTAGGTATAGTAGATGAATTTAATTTTTAAATACGAAAATTTTTGATTTTGAGCCATTTTTTTGTAAATGATGAGAAAAAAGAAGTGTGTTAGGTGCTCTTAACAATAGAAGACGAGCCGTTTCTCTATTTATTATCAGTTTTCTCCAAGATGACATCATTTTAGAATATTGCTTTGTAATCTTAAAAAGTTTGGATGAACGATGCGACCTGTACCCTGTGAGAATCACTTTTTCTTCCATAGGCTTAATCTACGTAAATTAAAGTCTATAAAATCTGAAATAATTTCCAATTATTTCTGAAAATTGAAATAATCAGAGGTATGAAAAAACTAAGTCATTAGAATATTTCTTCAAAACGTACGAGTGACTTGAAAAAAATTCTTTCTAATCTGTGTACCCCCTGAACTTGAAATAAATAAAAATCCTTGATAAAAACAAAAAAAAGATAAAAAAAAAAAACAAAAGTGGCATCAACTTCGCGTATCTTGAAGTGTTAACAAAGAACAATTTCCTAATTATAACTGTTTCCATTGTACATGCATGAAGAGTATAATAATCACTTGGCTTACCTATACTATTAATTATCGCGAAATAAGAGTATTAATTAGGTACTGCATATACATATAATATTCTTACGCTTTTCACTCAACCATAATATCTACTATATAATGTTATTAACGGCGATTTTATATAGACAAATTAATTTTTTTCTTTTTTCAATTAAACTAAAAAACGAAAATTTTGCCAATTATTTAAGCCCTTCGTCGCTTGTCAGATTGTATACGCTTTATACACACATTTATCTTACAATTATTAAACTATATTATAATATGTATAATAGTCTGTTTCGCATTATATATATTGCACAAAAAGAAAAAAAAAAAAAGAAGAAATTTATTTACAAACTGCAGTATACATATACTAACGTATCGAACCACTCTACGTATGTATGTGTATGTTCCTATTTATCATGTTCTTAAGATTGTACATTTTTAAATATTATATATAGGTATAGGTATATAGCTATGTATATATATATTTGCAGATGTCTTATATCTGTATCTTATATATATGATTCCAATATTGGACGAAATTGAGACCAATATTCATTGCACTGTAATAACGAACACCAACAATGATCAGTACTGTAGTTGTCAATTATAAAAAGAAGTTTATTTTACAATACGACAGTCGCAATTTTCATATCAATAATATTGGCAATAATAATAGATACGAAAAATGCATTGTCTTACAAAATTTTCATACTCTGTTTACAGTCGAAGACCTGAATGAAAGAACAGCTTAAGTCTACCCTAAAATTTGAATTCGAATTTTTGAATAAACTGTGAATTTGACTATCACCAGAAAAACTCAATAACTATAAGCTGAATAATTTACATATTCTTATAAGATATTCGTGTCAATAGAATTTTATCAATAAAATAAATTTTTTTAGGTAGGTATCTGAATTCATCAGTTATCTATCTTTTTTTTTTTTTTTAATAAAAATTGAAATAAGCTGTTCTTATGTCCAGGATATTAATTACCAATTATCTCTTTTAATCAAATCTGAAAGATAGACACGATTAACGTAAACGACGCCTCAGTGACATATAGATATAATATACATATATAAAGAAGAAAAAGAAGAAAAAAAAAAACGTGTTTTGTATAGAATTATGATACATGCATACAACAGAATAAATATTACAATCTCAAAAAATATCTTTTCAAATTATTCGGTGATAAAATTATTTTATAATATATATAATAATCTTCAATATAACTGTAATCAAAATTTCTTCACAAACAGTCTATAATTAAATGCTGCTTTTCGGATTAATATTGACACGTACTTCGTTGCAGCTGGAAATGAAAGAGTCCCGATAAATCAGGTAATATATGTATATCTATAAAAATTACGATTAATAAAAACATTTCAGACGTCGGGGTTTATAGAAGCTGTAAATAATTGCATTAATTTACACGAGCAGTACGTATAAGTATTCCACCGCAGTATTAAAATATCTCCATACTTCGTTTTAGTATATTGACTAAAGTCCAATTTTCGATTATTTTAATTGAGCTATTAATCGATGCCTCGATTTAATCGTCTCTAAATCATGGAATATTAATAATAAAAAAAATTCGGAACCTTGCGTAAATTTAGTGCGGTTAACCCATCGTTTGTAATTAATGGCTTATTGGAGTCCGATAACCGCTCTTGCAGTATGGCAATAACTTTGAATACTTAAAACTCTTAGCGTATATTGAAAATATGTATATTGATCCATCATAGATTAATAATTAATAAAATTAGAAGTGAGTATGGTATTAACAATCTTGACGTCTAAATTCATAACTGCGTAAACTGTTTCATAAATCAGGATTTTATAAAGTTTATAAAAAAAAAAAAAAAAATTGCAAAATTTTATTTAGACGCTCGTCAGATCCGATAAATATTTTCAGGAATTAAAATCGACGGTGTTTCCTCCTGAGCGGATGACGTCGAACTCCGTTTCGCTTTTTCGTTGGTAAAGCAATTGGAGTTGTTACTATTCCCAGACCTGGATCAGTCGAAGTGCAATTGATTTGTGTCATCGGGAACATATATTCAAGGTCTATGTAGTACCTGTCGACAAATTTCATTATTATACATTGAAATTGTACAATAATTTCTCCTGATTCAGTATCAATAAATCTAATTTATCAAAAAATTACTTAAAATAGAAAACTTAATTTTTGCTCTTATCTAACCTGGGCAGTTTCTCTCGAAGATAAGAAATGACGTTGACTCCTAAGTCAGGTTCTCGGCTCATAATTAAACTGGAAAGATATCGAGGACTTTTGCTCTTTTCAGCACAATGCATTAACAAGGCCCACGATTTGTAATCAGAATCCAGAACGTAGGTGTTGTAGATTCCTTCGTCTGGAGGTAAAATAACGATAATTTTATCGATACAGAATAGCGTCAAATCGAATATCTTTTATGCATATTGCCTATGTCCTACGTGTGTCTATAACTACTTAAAGAAAAAAAAAAAAAGAAAAAATAACATGGATATCCATTAATTCAGAGGAACAACGTTAATAATTGTAATTGAAATCACTTCACGAGTTTTCCCACAACAGAAAATTAATAGCTATGCATCCCATCGTTAGTTATCCACCCGGTATATCCGTATTGTTAAATACATGAGAATACTTCAGTGGCGGTACTACGACCAATAAATTCCTATAAAACAAACACACACAATACCTGTCTGAATCGTTTTAAACGAGTATGAAATATTTCCGGTGAAAATTCTCCCGATGCAGGCTAACTGCAGGATTTTTTCAAAATCATTATTCATATTAATTTGTATATGTACTACGTTCTGTATTAAAGGTAGTCTTTCGCTATCAGTTGGAACTTAAATCTCTGACGATGATCAGATCCAGGTTCAGATACATAGATTATTAAAATATAAAAAAATTAAACCAATTGAGTTATCACTCACATGTATCTTCGGCATGAACCCAATGTGCAGGAAGATCTGGAGAGGGAATCATCCAGGTAATATTTCCACCTAATTGTTCGTTGATTGGATCGTCAATGAAACTGTAGGTGAAGTTCATCGTTACTTCAGCATTTTCTGAAGACACTGACAATTCTGCTCTCATACATCTATATGCGAGAGCTTCTTCTGAACTGGCATAGTACTGCACGATGTACCAGAGTCCCAGAAACTGCAGTTAAATAAATTTAAAAATTGGACATAATCACCGTTCAACAGATTATGGTGAAGGCATTTTCCTTATTTTATGACCAAACGATGACCCGGAAGTAAATTAATGTACGCCCCGAATCGTGGAAAGTTGAAATAGTTTGGAAACATCGTAAGTAATCGTATTAGCACGTCATTTCAAACAGTTACTGAATGAATCGCGATACCGATCATCCGTTATTCAGGGTTAGTCTGATATATATATTTAAAATTCTTATTTAATGGTATGGAAACGGGACAGACTCATTAGCCTGGTTATCTTAAAAGTTACATTACGCATTTAGCATTGAAAGTTCTTAGATGATTGAGAAAATATAACGCAGAATTCAGTAAACATTAGAAAATTAAGGAAGACGTATATAATCTTATATATACTAAACATCTACTGTTCCGTTAGTAGGTATTTAACTATCCTTCGAATTATGAAACGAGGGTGAAAATCCCAATAAAAAAACTTCGCATTATGCACTTTAATGATGCCAAGAAAGTAACAGGATCACGCACAGTGATATGTATCTTCCAATTACCAGACATTTTAATTGAATTAGGTATACTTGTGATTAGCAGCTTATCGTTAGCGGAATTTTATTTATCGCGAAGCATATCCTGTACGTGAATAAACTGTTCCAAGATCAAATTCATCATATGTATGTTACTACACATCATCAGAGATGAAAAAAAGAGTAATAAAAGCATCCTATGACGATTCCTTCCCATTCATAAATATCCCAAAATTGAATCAATAATAAATTTCTTGATACGAATATGTGTGTTAGACTGCAAGTTTGAAACGAACCCCAAGATGAAACGATGAGCATACTCATTAATTGGTACGGATGTGGAGCTGCGGATTGAACAATAAGCGGGTTGTTCACCAAATTAATGAATCGCGATACATAATCTTTAAAGTCTGAGGTTCAAAGATCAACTCATTCGTTTTCATCTATAATATACGATGTATGTAACGCCAACGCAATGGCCCAATAACCTCGAATTTTCAGTATAGTTAACAGTAGATCTATTTCCGTAACCGAAATACACGCTAACGACTATAAGAACAGAGTTTCTTTGGACTTTTTCGCGTCTAGTCAACTGGTTGTTGCTTCAACCTAAATCTTACTCTATATCAATGACCGGGCAGATCATGGCCTTAGATAGACTATCGAGCCTCTTAACTCGTTCAGATACTGTTAACACGTAGCGATCATGGGCCCGGTCCATCTCAAGTCAAGTTTCCTTAACGACGTTTCTTTGCGATACGGTGCGTGATTCGAACTTTCTTCAAAGCCAGATCTTTAAAAGCACCCTTTCCGTGCACACTGCAGTAGGTATAATACCAAGCTACACGCCACACGCCAAATTCGTCATAGGATGGATATTTTTAACCATTGTCGCGACATGGCACCGTGAGGGCGCCGACGAGCCACACTTTCACTAAAATTTGCTATCGTGAGAGTAAATCGACAACGGGAACATCGCCTCCACCAAAAAAAAAAAGAAAAGAGACAAAAAAAAATAGAAAAAAAATGAATTTTCAGAAATCGATGAAAATTTTACTCCGTTTAGACAGACTGTATATATACGATGATTTTGTTATTAGAATAAATCAATGGGATCTTTGTTGCGTTGGTGCGGATGTCCAACTAGTTGCTCGCGACCCCCTGCAGACTTAATTTTTAATTACATGGCTTTGAAGCGGTATTGTTTAACTCGGATTAACCTCCTCGTTGTATGACCGTACAGCCCTTTCATTATAAATTAATTACACATATACCTAAGCGTAAAGTAACCGTTCGTAGAGCCAGAATTGAATTTTGGGTAATACCCTCAGTAGATGACAAATTAAAATTAATTGACGTATTATAATATGACCGTAATTATAATTTGAACTAAAATTGTAAAATACATTCATAAAATTTTTCACTGATACGTTTTTCTGATCCGATATTCTAACGCATGACTGTGTGGATAACGAAACTCTTGAGATTTCGCTAAAGACAAATAAACAAGAATCCATAACGCGTTGTAATCACACTGTCAACTATAATCTCCGGAATTTGTTCAGATCTAATTTTAGCAGATTATCTAACTAAAATATGGATATAATAGTTTATAAAGAAATTATTGAAAAAGCACACACCTCACTTATGTCAAAGTTTCGCATAGCCTTGACTTCCGGACACTTAGATTTATCCTCTCGTCTTCTGTATATACCATTTACGTCACGTATGAGATAACCGATAACAAATAATAGGACGAAAATAAATATTCGTCGATTACCGAAAGACACGAGAATTCCGGAGGTCATTTTCATACGTCCACAAGTCTCGACGCGCGAGGTTCTACTATCGGAACCACGAGGTCTATCTGCACGATTTCAGGGGGAGTTCGGGTCAGGGTAAGGGTGGGGTTGATTCTGAAACTAAAACCGAAATGGTTATCATGTCGTTTTTGTTCTGATCTACAAATTTTCCTCTTTGTATTATCGTTTGATCAATATTAAGTTCTGTCTTTTACTAACTTCACAATTTTTTTCGAAGCAAGGTTCGATGTTAACCGATGTACTCGCGGATAATATAAACCGGAATTTGGTTTAAAAAATCCCAAAATTTCGACTTCGCAATTTCTTGACAATTATTATACATT
Organism: Macrophya annulata; assembly: GCA_963924015.1. NCBI lineage: Eukaryota > Metazoa > Arthropoda > Insecta > Hymenoptera > Tenthredinidae > Macrophya > Macrophya annulata. Next base: position 13,389,890 of record OZ001259.1, on the reverse strand, counting down.
TTTCATAAAAGTTCATTCTGTCTTTCCCCCACTTTTTCTATGGGTAAATATCCCCATAACCTCCTCGGCTATATATATATATATATATATATATATAAATCGTTCAGTTTATTTAGTACTCAAGAAAGTACATTGAGTCATGAGAAGTGTCAGCTATCTGCCAAGTTATACCAAACCGAAGATACTTACCTCCCAACACTTGCCTTTTGTCCGATACTCTCTGACACACTTAGCACCACAACCAGCTTTCAAACACTCAAATTGAATATAATTTTGAATTACATATACGCGAATTGATATATAAAATTTATTTCGAATTTGGTGAATATCCTTAGATTTTATACAATCGATCAATCAATCATTTAATTTCATGGTCAGATTTTAGTCTCCTATATCAGATATTAGGTAATATTTATTGATGTCTATATATAGAATGTACATGATAGCTTAATGATAAATTGGCAGTTTCTGTAAGCATTCTCATTCTGTATGATATGAGGAAGTTCAATCGATATTATCGATCATACGAATAAATGATATTATTAATTGTCAACCGTGTATTTCGTCGGCATACTTAGGTGTGTTTAAGTTCAGAGGTTTAGAAGGATATAATTCTCTTCAATTATCTAATAGGCTATATATTTTTCAGTTACTTACTGGCTAATCGATATAACAAATAATTCGAAACTGAGCTAACATTATGAATCTTTAATTGGTTAATAATTCAGTTCTCTTATGCCATTAACATGTCCCTGTCCTACGGACCTCTTTTTAACTTTATAAAATTCATCAGATTCAATCCCCGGTTTTTCTTCCCGAATGTAACTTTGTTTAGAGGTTAAATGTGTTCGTGCAGTAGTATTTTTAGATCTTGTATGTCAATCTATTGACAACGGAGTAGGTATAAAATACTTTCCAAACTTTGAACACATGTAGTTCAAAAGTTTCTGCTTCACTTTTACTTTCCAATATTCATTAATTTTGTTTAAACTGTTTTTTTATTGTAAGTTACTAGTCGGAATCCGTAAATATTATATTGCTGTAATTATAATAACAACTAATTAATTAATCTATATGAACAAGTATTCGCCTACCATGTCGATGACTAATCGCTCGAACTATATGAGTTTAATGTACCCTGCCACGTATTTGGTTACCTGAACTGCCATAAACTTAAATAAATAAATTTTATTACACTTAATTAGAATAAAACGTGACCAGAATAATTGTGATATATGAAAAGCATTATCAGTTAAACAAATCGCGTCAACAGTCGTCGATGAGTGATGATGACGTGATTTCTGACATAATTACAGAACACAATTTCAAAGAGTATCACACATGTTATAATTTCAGAAACATGATATTAAAACATAATTAAGAACTTAAAGTAGATATTGAGAAACATTATTGTACACCTGCACATATGTGCAGCGTACAATGAAAATTTCAACATCAAAATCATGCATGGCTTGGTAATGTGTAAACTATTCAAACTGCACAATTTATTGCATTAGTAAAAGTCTCTAGTCTGCTTTATAATTCTGGTCGTACGAGTCTGATGTGAAATGAATTTCAATGTGTCAAATACCTAAACGAAGAAAATGTATTGAGTGTTAATGCTATAAACTTCATTATCCAGCACAGCAATCTCTTCATGGGAATGAAACATGTAAAAAAAATAATGTCTGCTGGAAGAATTGATAACGAAATTATTTCTATATTCATATATATGTATGAATTATCTGTATTTTATTTTATTTACGTGATGCTGTATATCCTATTCATGTGTGTTTAATTTCCTGCGGAAAAAAAAGACAGAGAATAAAATTGAAAAACATAAAAATATCTTTCTATGGGTATTCACTCGACCTCTCTATGTATCAATTTAGTCTATAGCTATCGCTAGTTTATCACACATCCTCTTCCTTTGACGGTTGTAAATATGCGATAAGACAGAAGCCAGAGTGAATCAACATTTCTAACTATATGTATAGATGTATAAAGCGATTTAAATTAGTCGTGTGACTTGTTACGAAGTTACTGCAATAGTTTTGCATTACCTAAGGTTAAACGTCACATTATTGGATCATCGATGTTCGGTCATCAGGCCACATGATATACAGCACAAACCACAAAACGCATATACATATAGTACACATGCATGTTTTATCACTCTAATCTCAGTCGAAGCTCGTTAATTCTTCATTGGGACATTTTATATCAATATTTAGCTTCTGAAGTCAGAGTTTCATGTAAAATGTTTTTTCAACATTATTTCTTAGGACTGACTAAAGCCAAACTTTTTTTCGTTTTTTCATCATAAATATATGCTGAAAAAATCTATTCTTAAGTAGAATTATTCTACAATGAATAATAATGTCATAATGAACATCATCGCCAATTATCACGATAATTTTGTGCTGTAGGTAGATATCGTATCGTTGGAACGTAGAATAATTATTCTACGGATACAACAGCGAAAGCGAAACAGAAATTATTATTTTTTCTTTCTATTCCAAAGTTGGCTAATTACTTTTCTACAACTGTTACAATCGTTTTAGCTCAACAAGTTCTAAGCCACAAACCCAAACTTATTTTTCGTTATGTTTCCTGTGGCTTAATTAACTTTGAAGATACTACAGAATAATTTACCGCTTAAGTTCTTACGATTTAGTTTAATTTTTTTGTTTATAATTATTAACCTGCACTACCCAAAATGATAATTTTGATATTATTAAGGGGCCGTGTGACCCGGACTCTGATCGATTTTCTAATAACTTTTTTTTTTTACATCTTTTAGGAATTACTGGTTATTATTTTCAGAATTATTGAATCTGTCATTTTAATTGATTGAATTTTGTAAAATTATATAAAATGCAAACGGTGATGAACAATTATTTTTCGAGACGGTATGATATGGCATTATAATTTCTCAACTGCTGCGGATGGAGACAGCCTACCTACCGACAAAAGTTTAAACGACTGCAGAGAATAGTATTACCATAAATTCTTGTTTATCCGAAGAAGATACTCTCCCACATTGATAAAGAAGAGCACGTTCCGGTCGTTCTTAGATCGAATTTCAAACCGTGCAGGCCTCACATATTAAAATATATCTAATCTTCTGAGATCATATTAATAAATCAATCGTTAATTGATCGATCAAATAATTTTGAAATAATAATTTCAACTTAAAAATTAGAATGACACTATTTTTCGAGTTTCTAGATTTTTAAGATAATTTATTGGCCGGATATTTCATTAATTTCCTAAGTTTTTTTGCAATAAAAATTCGATTTTTACAAATAGTTTTCTTTGATAAGATTTTAGATTATATACCTACGCGAAATCAGAAGACGATGCAATTTTCTTTCTTAAAAGTGGCTCTAACACCGCAAATAGTATAACAAATAGCATGGAAAATTTTCACAATGCGTGTAAGTCAAATGCGTAAAAATTCCAAAACTTGGAATTTTTTTGAACAGTAAAAATCACGAATTTATCTCAGACAAATTTTCAAGAATATTAAAGTGAAGGATATTAAGATTCAGAAAGATCGGAATACAGGCAACGCATAAATCAGAAAGTCCAAAACTCCGAAATTCCAAGAATCCGAAAAATTTATTAACAACGCACGGCGGTGTTTTTCGATTTGAAGGTCTTGAACGCTACTGTTTAGACTTCCGGGGAAATACTCTTTCTAAAAACCGTAGATCGATAATATCAAAATTGGTAATATTTGTTGTTCGGAATTTTAAAAATTCAGAACCTAAGTCCGGCCCCCATACGCGTACATGAGGGTAGGCCAAATAAATCGACAATTTTTTTTATTCGAAAGGCCCTTTCAAAAACTTGTACTTCATGATCAAATAACAAGTCTCGAAAAATCAGAACTCTGAATTTTAATATTTAAAGTTCTTGTAGCACACTTCGATTTTTATACCTCAAGAACAAATCTACTTAGAAAGATTCTGCACAGTTACTTTTGTTCAAAATTTAACGTTGTACAAAAAAGGTCTCTTGGTCTTTTTCGATTAATCTAACTGTTTCCAAGTTAGTTTAATTACCATTAATAACCAATAATCAATTCGAAAACAGCTAGATTAATCGAAAAAGATCAAAAGATCTTTTCTGTAGAGCGTTCAATTTCGAACAAAAATAGCTATGCAGAATCCTTCCAAGTAGATAAGTATTTGAAATATAAAAATCAAAGTGTCCTAGAAGAAGATTTCCCATGTTATTTAAGTGGGAAATAGAAAATCACGATAAGTAACTTCTAAATATTAAAATTGAAGATCTCAGATTTTCCGAGACTTGTTATTTAATCATGAAGGATAAGTTTTTGAAAGGGCCTTTTGAGAAAAAATAAATAAATATTCAAAAAAGCATAAATACTACCAGCTATAATAGTATAATGTGAATAGTATACAGAATAGAAAATTAACTGTTGAATATACTGGTTACAATCTTCAATCTACATATTATCCACAACACACCCACATTGTCACTACTATGGGTAATACGTGGATTACATGTACCGTGCAATATCCAGATTGTAATCAGTATGAAATAAAGTCTAGTCAAGCTTACAGGTATTACCTACTATAACCTGGAGATACTAGCTGGTAGTAACACACATTTTTCTCTAATATAGTTATTTATACAAATTATTCGATGACTTAAAGAACAATATTCAGTTCTACATGCAATTACTTTAGTTTCACAATCAGTGATGTACCGAATAAGAATTTTATTAGGGGATTTTATTACTTCAATAAATTGAGGGGATATGGTTCAATTTCAATAATTATTTCTCATGGTTTACGTTCATCAGGGATATTCTATTTGGTTAATGTTATTCACGAAGTATTAGGGAGTCAAAGAATTTTAATTAGTAAAGGTTTCATCAATTTTATACCAAGAATATATTTTATGATGATTTTTATCATGTTCTCTGAATATTATAGATGCTCATCCTTCTTTGAATTTATCAAGAAATATTATCCTACTAATTAATCGAAATATTTCTTTGAAGTGAATAATTTTATTCATATTAATATTTTCATCTTTTTGATCCTGCAGTCGAAATTTATACTTTTTTAATTCGTCTTTTTCGATATGAAAATTCAGATTACATTTTTTGGATTAAGATTTTGAGTTTGCGTGGTACTATACGCGTTTTACTAAATCTAAAACGAGTAAACACGTTTACAATTTACCAAGAAACAGAAATTCTAATCGTGTAAGTCGCGCCTGATTCCACGTTTTAACTTGAAAAGGGCACGCTTTACTTTTTCCAAAAACTAAAGAGGTGTGAATCTTTTTATCGGCCGTCTGTGCAGACCGCAGAGCTGGTAGTTAGTTTCGAAAAACCAAAGGCATTCTGTAATAAAAACAAAAACCGAAGCTAATTTTATAAGTTGCGAAGCATGACACGAGTAATTTCTAACCGTCGTGCATGGTCATCTTATTTTTCGTTCGCTTACACTGTTTTAGTTACTCGTCCCTTATTTCTTACTCCCTTATAGTTGCCTTTTTAACTTATACCAGAGATTTGAAATTACTGCCATTTGGACGTTCAGCATAATTGAAAAATAATTTTTTACGTTTAAACTACAAAATAATCGACAAATCTCTGCTTCAATTGTCTTAACTCGCGGGCTTGAAATCTTCCTAAAGATAAATTTAATTTTCAAAAATTTAACCGCAAGCTGAAAATCCGAAACGACAAAACTTCGAAATTCACGCATAGACCGTCGTGCCTTTTGAAGTTTTGGACTTTCCGAGCTACATTCCGATCTTACCAAATTTTAATAATATTCTCAAAAAGTTAACGTTTGCAAAAATTCAAAATCATCTCAAATGAATTTGTAATTTTGACCGTTGGGAACCCTTAAAATTCGGAACTTCATCCCAGCCTCGATAATTTTTTGAATAAGAATTCGAAAAAGAATGATTTTCGAAGAAAATAAAAGTGTCTTCATTTTCAACTGAGCCATCCGCCTTGCCCCGGTCTCCCTTAAGTCACTAATTTATGAAATCTGTTTAACCCGAGTTCTATAAAATTTAAAACAATTTTAAATTATGTCTCAAAATCGAAATAGTTAACAATAAAAAAAACTGAATCAATAGAACATTTTTCCACCGCGTATAGGTACCAGCGATTCGAAGAAACATTATCTCCGATCTATTCCGGCTTCAAGAAATTTCAATTTTCCTCGATCGTGTAGGGGAGAGCGGGGCAAAACGGGACAGCTAAACGAAAAATATCGCTGTAACTATACCTACGATTCTAAACGACTGTGGTTCAATAAGAAATTAGAACTGGATGGTTAATTTTGACATTCCGGAATAAAATATTGTCGGGAGCAAAATGGGACAGTTTCAAATTGCTCCGAATTTTTACGCCGCAAATTTTTGCTGTTCCGTAGATGTCTTATTTTTCCCCCTCATTAAATTCTGAATTTAGAACTCCGTAGTGCTTTCAAAAGTTATGAACTACCGAACGTCAAAAACTACATATTTTGAATAATTTCGAAGTATCCAATTTTGCCCCGCTTTAGACTTTGCAATTTAAACGCTATGTTGCTTCAAGCCCTCAAAAGGTTTCAAAAATGTTATATTCTCAATAGTTCCGTTGAATTGTATTATAAAAACACAATTTTTCAATAATTTTTGGGCGTCCCATTTTGCCTCATCAATATGTACATTTTGTCCCGTTTTGCCCACCGTCCGTTTTTTCTCGTTCTCTCCTAGATGTACGTTGAATAATAGTCGAACTGTAATTCGTACGATAAATAAATTGAAAACCATAAGAAATGTGTAAACGACCAGTTCGATAATATCATCGAACCACATGCAATGTACAATAAAAACCGGATTAACGACGAGCGGAAATACTCGCAGCGAGTAGGTAAAATACTTAGTTAGATATCGGTTAAAGTATACGACGTCAATTCCATACGAAACGATCCCTCGTTCGTTCGTTCATTCGTCTAGTTCAGAATCGCAAACGCCGCCGGGTCCTTTACTAGCGACTCAACTCAACTCAACTCAACTCTTTACCTGTTGCATGTATACCGGCGGGCGCCACGGCGTGTATTTCTACTTATACACTCCAGCCCACGACCAGGTACATACATGTACATGTACAGTACACAGAGTCTGTAAGCTGACTGCGGCGCGGCGGCGGCGCGGGAGCGTACGTATGTACGTTGCGCAGCGCGCACTGGTACTGTGTACTGGCGCCTTAAGCGAACGAAGCGTGCGCTGGATATTAGACGGCACGCACAGCCTTGCGAGAGGCATTCGCCTGCGCGCGCTGCGATCGAGAGGGACGGTTCGCGATTGCGTTAGAGTCGCGTCAGCCGAATCGTCCGACTAATGTTTTTTAATTACATTAATTACCTGTTGGTTTTTCATAAGTAGTTTATTAGTTTTATTACCGGTCCGCAGGCGAGATGTGCCGTTAAATTTAACACCCATCAAAAGATAAAAAAAAAAACAAAGCAAAAGCAAAAAAAAAAAAAAAACAATTCTAACACGTGGAAAACTTTTTTTGCCATTTTATTTTGTCCAGAAAATTTCTAACTCATCAGACATTGTATGAGATTTATTAATCCGAACCCTAATGAACATACCTATAGAGATAAAGTATTCACTAGAAACTTTAGAACAGAGTATAAATTCGTAAATATACTATTTCAAAATTATACGTGCCTTGTGTTGTTATATCGTCGAATAAGTGACATTGATGCTGACCCAGACCGATCGACACTGTTTAGATTCAAAATGAATCAGACGTCTTAAATTTACGACTTTTTCGTTAATACATCATCGAACTTGAGTTCGGTTTTTAAGTCGTACATAAAAATTTACAGTATAAAATTAACTCCCTATACAAGATAGTTGTCGATATTTTCTCGACTCATCTCTTCACTATATAAACTAAATTGAAACAATATAAAAACAAAAATAAAAATACCAAATCCCCGCCAAAGCATCGGTATTTCTCGCTGTTTAAAGACCACTCGTTACTGATCTGAAACATATCGGCAAATACTGCCGATTTAGATCTTCATATTAAATGAAAACTTTTCTAAATCACAAATTTCTCAAATTTATCATTCTACTTATTTTCTTTTTGTGCGGGAATTATTAAGCGGTGATATAATACACCGACGATGAAAGAGAGACCAGTGTTTTAAAGTGAATTGTGAACAGTGCTTAAGTGGAGAATAAAAATATTAAATAAAAAAAAATATATAAGATATATTTCTTTTTTTTATCACAATTGGGCTGTCATAAGTATTTATATCGATATCTGTCTAATATCTACGATATTCGATTGTATGTATAATAATGTGTTGATTCAATTTGTGGTATTATACCAAGAATAGTATCAAAATATAGAACACAACTTTACATACCATACCTAACCCCCTGTACATTAACGATGTCGCAATTACTTGCTTATTATGTTATTAAATACGTTTAATAACAGTGCGTCTCCTTAACCGACACGTAAGCACGTCGTCGTAGTAGCGACACGGTGGTATAAGGTGCGTTTTCCTGACTACCTTTATTCCTACCTATATGGTATAAACTTCGCGTGACTTTCGCGTTATGCTGACCGCGGTTAATTCCTCATAAAACGTCAAACGTACGGTGTGTGTGTGTGTGTGTATATATATATAAATAAATAAATAAATAAATAAATAAATAAATACCGAGAACCAGGAACTTGTAATTTAACTGACGACACTGAAACTCCCATTACGAAGTTCTGAAATAATAATTACACACACCTATACTCTCCCGTACCTTAAATACATTCGTGACTCGGTTAAGTCAAGTCGTCTGTACCCTATTCGAAAGAACTTTTATCTTCTTTGCTGTAAGTCTGGGACTGTTCAGCGCGGCATATAAATCGCTACGAGGTGATGATTCCTTTCTAAATAGGTCAGTGTCCTGGATCAGTGCGTCAAAATACAACGAAGTTATTTATTGATATATATGATTATCAATGCATGATCCTACGATCGCGACAGAAAAAATTCATTCTTCATAACTGTGGATGAAACAAATTCGGTTAATAATTAAACAATATTATCATAGAAAAAGTTTATTAAGAATTATCTATGATGCTACCACGTGATTCAAACGACACTTGACCTCAACCCTACTTTCGCTGGTCGATGACAAACGTCAATAGGATCAGGGTGGTCGTCCTCGGCGGCCCCAGAGTCGGAAAATCTGGTTAGTATATATTCAATTGTTATTATAAATATTATTATATATATAATTTTTTTTATTTTTTTTTTAAGTTTCAAATAGTTTTACGAATTAACAATGATGAGAAAATATAGAAATAGATAGAAGTTATAGGTATAGTCAAATTTTGAATTTTGATTAAAAAGAATTGACCGTTGGATTTTATTAGAGTCGTATATATAGAAATTTCCCGGACGGAAATATAGCGGAGAAAGTGTTAATTGTTGAAAGAAAAAAACATGAAAAGCGGTTTGAATGTTGAACTGTCAGAAATTTTTTTCGGATCTGAAATCAGATTTTATTGCATAATATAATAGGCAGGTTTTTATATATTCTGTAAGTTTTACTACATCGTTGTATCGTAAAACTGATCCAAAATAGTATAATACGAATCGTTTAACAAACCCGTAATATAAATATTTCACAGCTTTTAGTTTAATGAAGACAAAAAATATATATATATATGTATAAGATAATAAGAATTACAATAAAAAAAAAAAAAAATGATGAAAAATCGAGACATAATAACGCATTAAAATATAATTATTCTTGATTTAAAAATTCGTTAAGTCAATTCTTACGACATCGTATGGTATTTTTGTAATTCGTTAATTAACAGATAAATTATGTAATTAGTGACGGAGTTTACGCTGTTCTAGCAAAGCTACACATACCATAGATTCCGGGTATAATTCTCATCCGACAAGTATACAGTGTGATAATTTATCGATCATGGTTCGAACGTATACGGTCAATCAATAAGTATTAAACAATTCAAGTTCTATTCCAGACTTTTTTTTTTTTAGAATTTATTGCAAAAAAGTGAGACTATCTTACAGAATCGGAATAGAAATTCTAGTTTATTGATCTTCTAGAATCTAAATTTTTTTTTTTCAGTTTTGCCGACAGAATTGTTGCACTTGTAATTCTAATCAGTTTTTCTACATCCTATATAAATTTTTTTAATTTTATTCACAGCCTGAAAAATCTGCAAAATATTAACTCAATGATCAATTTCACTTCGGACTTGAAATTTTCTTATCAATCAGTTCACAAAACGTTTTATTAAAGATCGAGTAGCTATAGATCAAAACCAAAATCGTGAAGCATCTCTGAATTCTAGAATTTATAAAAGTCCGAAGTATAGTTTCAAAAGTTCAGATTGCGACTAAACTTTTTCAAAACTGACATATTCTTGCATGTAGAATGAAACTAGAATTTCTATTTCGACTTGGATTGATTCGTACTTATAAGGGATTTGAAATATCAGCAACGGATCATCATTCGGTGTTACTAAATAGTTTGAAAAGATGATAGATTATACGACACCTATACCTCCCACAATTTAGCGACCACTTAAAGACTAAAAGCGCAGTAGGTAGGTAGGTAGGTAGGTAGGTAATCCCCACTTTAGGGGTTCCCATATGTATCGTATAACCGATCCCTAAAAGTCTCCCATAAGACCCCCATAGGGGCTAGAGAGTCCCTAAAAGTGGCATGAATCTGACGTGAAATTAGGATCTCCGGATGAGCGATCGAATGTCGGCAGTTGTCGGTCTACCAACTGCATGATGCTTTGAGAGTCTGGAAATAGTAGGTATGTATGTCCATACACATACAACATGCAGGGAATGGAAGACAGGGCAGGTAGTAAGATGCAGACATCCGATATCCGTACGGAGTCTTATAATGTACATTAAGGCAAAAGTTTTTAAGCCCTAAAATTCCTTACGTTTGTCTTATTTCAAGAAGTTATCTCAACGCCCTTACGGTCCCACTCAACCGTGAACTGATCGTATATGGGGGTCAAATTGGTCTGATGTTAGTTAGCCTCGGGAGCTATAAGGCTGACGATCTATTCCTCCAACCGAAGAACCTTTCTCACCTTTCGCTGTCCTCGTTATACCTATACACATTTCCAGACTATGGCTTTGGCCCTGGCCCTGGCCCTGACCGTGTGGCTTGTCCCTGGGCCTGTACGCACTGCTTATTTAGAGAACGTTCAGCTTCTTTTTTTTATTTATTTATTTTGATTTTTTCTTCGTTTTATTGTTAGTTTCGTTTTCACCGTACGTTGACTTACTACGAGCTTAAGTGGTAAGACGTTGATTTCATATACTCAAAATGAAATGTTATATAAGTATATTCATCGATGAGTCAAATCTCTCGTTTCTAATCTGGTTTACTAGTTTTTTTTTTTTTTTTTTTTTTAATTTTTTTTGGTACTCTGGTATGAATTTGGCGACGTGATCTTTACACCGTCACAGAATCTTGTCTATGAAATCTACACGTTTGTATACGCGAAAACCTAGTTCATATGGTCGTGATGTTAATCCACGATTGGTCTTAACCCGAGAACCCAGTGCCCTGTATTCGATATCCGTTGATGCTCAAGTCGAGATTGTCAATACGCTAATTAGTAGAATAATTAAGCCGCACCAGATCTTGCTTATAGTTTTCTTACTAGCCAAGTAAGTAGTCAGTAAAGAAGAGGAGAACAGTCTCATTTCTATAACTATTGATCGCGAGCTATCATTCAGCGAATATTTTCTATAAGATAGCTTAAACTTTTTGATTCCGTAAAATTTTGTATATTCGCACACAGTAAAGATGTATATATTTCGAGATTCTTTCCTGCACGTTTATAACCATATCTTTTAGGTATAATTTGCAGACAAGTGATAAGATAAGTAGCTACACACAGCATGCAGGTATAATCTCAAACGTTGATGAATCAGGTCAAAATTTTCTTCAAACTTAAGGTATAAGTTATTTTAATCGTGTTTTTTTTTTTTTTTTTTACTTTTTAATTATTATGTAGATTCATACTGTATCATTATTATCTTGATTGCTATACATATACGTCTATAAATGGGTAAAAAAAATAAATAAAAGGTGACGTTTTATACTTTCATTCAATACTCTGCAAGCGGTTTAAAATTGATTAATTTATGATTCCCATTTGTGTTCGTGAGCAACGTTTCAATTGCAATAAATGGACTCTAACTCAGATAAATAGCGATAGCAATAATCGTCCTTTTACCAATCTTGTATATTCATACATATACATATATTCATATATCGTCACTTCAACCGATGATCCGATTTTATTGAAACTATATTTATACGGTAATAAAGTCTGGAGGATTGGCAATATCAATTATGTGTATACATATATATGTATATATTCATGTTATACCACTAGCAGAAAGTTTGTTTTCATTTATTTTCAACACACGTTTAGACGTAGATATACGTACGTTTTTTTTTTCTAGTCTTACTAGCGGTCATCTTGATTAGATAAGACTCAAGGTACCCGGAAGTGGCGGCTCTCGTAGAAGTGAATAAGGATACCGCGCTTCCGTTGAACGCGAACATAACACGTCGTATCAAGATAATCAGAAAGAGTGAAATTCTAAGCAAGATTTTAGATATAATGATACAAAAGCATGAAACATAATAGAAAAAAAAAAAAAAAAAAATACTCAAATTCGAGTTTATTGCGATAGTTGTAGTCCGATTTTCGATAGTTTGTAATATAGTCTCTTCGGTCAAGAACTTAGAACGGTACAGCACATGCGCAATGCCAATTCTAGGTAGGCAAACAAATTAATAGACTAGAGAACAAACATGCTTCGGTATTATATAGAGTATTCCATATCATTTCGACCTGAGTCTGACCCTTGATCTCTCGGATTGAGCCCGCGATTTTTTATATGATTTTTCTGATTTTGAAAGGGATACAGTTTTGTTTTTTTAGATTTTTTCAAATCGATTTGAATTTTCTACAATCTTTGAAAACGACCATATTGATCAATCAGATATCAAAATTTTTAAGCTTACAGCCCGAGTGCGGAAATTTTTTCTTCGTACTATTTTCAAGTTTTTTAGGAAAAAAAAACGTTAAAAAATCAGAAACGGGTGTTTTTTTTAATGGATAGCTGCTCAAACATTTTCATATATCACACCGGATTTTTGAAAATTTTTTTCAGATTTTTCGGAACCATTTTACTATTTACAATTTTTTTTTTCTTTTTTTTTTTTTCATATCTGAAAAAATTTCAAAAAATCTGAAAATTTTTTCAAAAATCCGGTGTTACATGTGAAAATGTTTCAGCAACCATCCATAGTAAAATAATTCTGGGTTCTAATTATTTTGACGATTTTTTTTTTTCGAAAAAAGCTTGAAAACAGTAAGAAGGAAAAATCTCCCCACTCTGCCTATAGGCTTAAAAATTTTGATATCTTATACACGATTTTTTAGAATTGTTTCAGATTTTTAAATTGTGTCGATCAATATGGTCGTTTTCCAAAAAAAAAAAAACTGTAGAGTATTCAAATCGATTAGAAAAAATCTAAAAAAAAAAAAAAAACTGAGTGTCTTTCAAAGCGAGAACAATCATATAAAAAATCGCGGGCCTAATTCAAGAGGTCAAGGATCAGACCCAGGTCGAAATGACATAGAAATGCCCCATATATACTTCGCAATTCGCACATTGCAGTCTCGTTAAATATTATTTCGACTCTCGCTTCTCCGCTTCGGTTGAGAGTAGTCTGCAGGCGGTAAAGGTGCAAGGCACGAAGTGCAAGGTGCAAGGTGCATCGACGCGATCTTTGCCCTCGTGAGGTGGCCGTAGTCACGATCGTAGGTATACTTCACGTGGCATTTCCTTGCAACGTGTTTAGCAAAAAAGGCAAATAAAAAAGCTCTCGCATATAAATATTTGATGAAAAATTAAAAAACGAAAAAAATAAATCTCTATTTTTAGAACCATATAATTAATTTCACAAATTTTCGAGTACTAATTTGCAAGTTGAATGAACATTATTTATTTCCATTTATACATAAATATTCGGAATATTCGCCGAGCTAACAAAGCTCCAGAGCTTTAAATATTGATAATGTAATTTCCAAGAACGAACGAGATTGCCCTCGGCTTTACCAGTGACCATTTATAATCGTTGTCATATTTTTCATCGTACATATGCAGGCAGTACAACTATTCATGTTGCAATTACGGGAGTTTATGTCTGCTTTGAAAAAATATTCATGTAATATATAAGACATATACCTGCACTTTAGCACAACCTAAAATCACATACCTATATAACGAAATTTCAATTCCGTAATATATTCTTGCCAGAAATTTGTGCAGAAATTATTACCAGCTAGTCGTGATTAATCGAGAGGTATGCGAATTAAATGAAATCAATTAGTTTCAGATTTCCTGAATTTTTTTTAACTTCCCGCTACGAAAATTGAAAATTTTCAAAAAAAAAAGAGAACTTATTGGTTTCGGTCCGATTTTCGAAAATCTAATTTTCATGAAATCTCGACGTTTTCGGGTCCTAAGAAACTATTCTGACTATTTTTGAATGGACGTCCGTATGTGTGTGTGTGTATGTGTGTAACAAAACAAATTTTTGTCGTACGATATCTTTAGAACGAATCGACCGATTGGAATAGTTCTTGCGGCAATCGAAAGGGTTTATGAAGACTTAGATCCGATTAGATTTCAGACTCGATCGGTCGAGTGGTTTCAAAGTTATTCGAATAATAAAAATTAAGAAAACATTTTTTTTTCATATTTTTAGCGCATATTTCCTAAACTGTTTGTGCGATTAGTCTCAAAACTTAATCAGATTTAAGTCTTGGATAGCCTTTTCGATTGCCGTAAGATTCATCAAAATCAAACGATTAGTTTAAAAGATATTGCATGACAGAAATTTCTTTTTTTTGTCGTACGATACCTTTCGAACGAATTAACCGATTCGAATGATTCTTGCGGCGATCGAAAGGTAAGACTTAAATCTAATTGAATTTTGGAGTCAATCTGTCAAGTAGTAGTTTCAAAGTTATTCAAAGAACAAAAATTGAAAATAACATTTTTTCACGTTTTTGTTGCATAACTCTTAATCTACTTGACTGATTAGTCTGAAAATTTAATTAGATTTAAGTCTTGAATAGTTCTTTCAATTATCGAAAGATTTACTGAAATCAATTGATTAGTTTAAAAAAATATTGCACACCAAAATTTTCTTATACTTTTTTACTTGAAATATTTCGGCGGGAAGTTTTAAGTCTTGGTCCTCCGATTTACCTCATCCTTGTTAATCAAGAATTAAATACATTTTACCAATAGAAGAAAAATCGAAATTGAAAATTCTATCGAAACGCTACATACCTACGAAGTGCAATTGTAACGCAATCTACACTTCCTCTTGTATAAGTGGTACACCGAGGTTATTAGCTTGCCGTTCATTGATATAACAACAATCGACAAGGTGTGACGGAATAACGGTGACTGATACGTGGATGAAAAAATGACGAAGGTATACATACGTCACATCGACTACAAATCTCTTCATATTAGCTAGTATATCGTTCCATTTGCTTATCTTCGACAAATCTTTCTAGTATAGGTTGTCATACTATTTACTGTACCATATAATCCTTATACTACATATATACATGCGTTATTTGTGATCTATTCAAATTTATCCGTACAATATAGTATAAATAATATTTTTCTTTATAACTAATACGGCTGATAGGGTACATCGTATTATCCGCTATTTTCTTTTTTTCAAGGTGTTACATTGCCGCACGTAGTAACGTGTAATTACCTTCTGATAAGGGTTCATTGAGACGCAATCTTCTACCTGCAAAGTACGATGAAAATTGTAGGGCTGATACTCAAAGTATCCATGGTAAAGGACTGGCTATAGGTCTGCCGACAGGATAATATTATATAAAAAAAATTTCTCCTTACTCCATTCTCTTGCTATATCCACCTACGTATGTTACCTCAATAGGAATTTAAGTGCAATATATATAGTATATCGCGGGATCTACCAGTTTGTGGATCAGACAGGATCAGTGAGCTTGCACATTATTCTTTACAAGATTCATTTCAGAACGATGCAGGATCAACGCGACCTATAGGAGAACCGTCTCTTCGGATGTTCCACATGTGCAGATTGTCACTAATAAATTTGACAGCTTACTGCAGTAAATAGATAGACGTTAGAAAGCTTTACATATATGTGTATATGGTATAACATATGTACATATTTACGTCCAGTCTAACGTATACGTTCGTTGAATTTTTTTTTTTTTTTTTTCAGTAAGGTTACTCATTTACGGCTCGTTAATACCTCATCTTGGCGTAAGATTGGCAGATAATGAACTCTTTATGCGACGTCGTAAACTTTACATGAACCGGTAAATTGAGATAGAAGAGATACAACTTTCCACTCATACGAGCCGGGGGGGGGGCTAGTAATATAATAAGTTCGCGAATAGTGTACCAACTCTAGTCACAAGATCCAATTCTTTCGTAAAAACAATTTACAGACGCTGTAAGTATACTGTCCACCGTAAGAAATTTTGTTAAGAAGTTGTGTGTTGACAAAAATTAGTCGAATTATTTAGTCTGATTATATCTTTTCGAGAGTTGATCTTTTTTTTTTTTTTTTTGTGAATTTTTAATCCATCTTGTGGATACTAGTGGATATAGGTATATACCTAGTGGAGAAAGGAA
The DNA here is from genome assembly GCA_963924015.1 of Macrophya annulata. Taxonomy (NCBI): domain Eukaryota; kingdom Metazoa; phylum Arthropoda; class Insecta; order Hymenoptera; family Tenthredinidae; genus Macrophya; species Macrophya annulata. The sequence continues at coordinate 13,373,070 of OZ001259.1, read as the reverse complement.
AGTGTCAATCCTTTTGGAATATGAAAATCTTACGTCCACCTGGACTACCTAGCAATTAAACTTTCTATTACCTCCTCAAATTCTACGAGGAGGACGTTAAACGCTGAAACATACTCGAGACATCGAGATCCAGATCAAAGCTACAGTTACTATATACCTAGAGATAAGATCTTTGGAGACAGAGAGAAAGAGGGAGAGAGACAGAGAGAGAGTATGTAATAAGTTTGAGTTGTCAAGTAATCAGCGTTAAGGGGGTAATATATGTATATGTACACCTTAAAAACAATTTGTTTCAAAGCATTGAAGAAATATTATCATGAGTGAAGTTTTTTACAGCTGATTGCTAGGACTTTGGTACACAATTAAAAATTATTTAACATTTTATGGACTTCAGGATTACACAGATTGATTGCAGAGTGGAAAAGGGGTTATCGTGTAGGGCACAGGTCATCATCTTTCATCGGAACTTCTTTCAATGAAATATTTTGCATTGACGTGATTTTGGGGCAAATTAATGAATATGTTTGATAATTAATCCAATCTTTAGATACGATTTTTATTTTTACTTTTCATCACCTACGGTGATAGAAGAAAAGTATTGATTTTGGTCGTAAAGTGACTTTTGCTAATTTCAACGAATCTTCACGTTTTCAACCCTCTTGAATCCGAAAAACAGGTTTTTAGAAAGATGTCGGTCTGTCTGTCGGTCTGTTCGACAAACTCGCGCGGTGATCTCGGAAACGGCTCGATGAAAAAATCTGAAATTCACAAGACTTTACAACCAAATGATGGGCATGAAAAATTGCCATGTCTCGTTTAATTTGAACTTTCGGTTCTACCGGAAATGAATCGATTCTCGCTGTTTTACTGACAAGCCTATACTTTTTTCTCCGTATTACCTTTCTAAATGAAAAAATATATTCTTCCGAGTTGAGAATTTCATACACATAGGGTATTCCTTGCTAATGACACCAAAAAAATTGTAAATATACCCAGATGGAATTAGAATGAATGCACTGTATAAAATTGTTGTTTGTCAATATATAGGGCGTTCCTTGCCAATGACAAAAAGAAATTGTAAGTGTACCCAGATCGAATTGGGATTAGAGGCATCGTATGAAATTGTTGTTTGTCAATATATAGGGCATTTTTTTTATGTGAAATTTTCAATTTTGATCTTTTTTTCCGGTTTTTCCTTACTATTTCATACTTTTTCGACCCCTGACAAACCCATTCTTTTTTTTCTTTTTGATGAAAAGTACTCCGAAAAACTGTTTTTCCAGTTTGTTTTTGTTGTTTTAAGCCAATTTCTTCTCCTTCTTAAATGTCTTTAAAATATAAAACGATTGATCTTTTTTACAGCTGTGGTTGTCCGATACCTGACCAGGCGATACATTGGCGAATACAGCTCTACCAGTGGTAAGTAAATCTTCTTTAAACTATCCCAAACATGTTTAACTCTTAAGAATCGGACAGCTATGCAGTGTATATCTATATATCAAACAAAATTTTAACTAGAAAAAAAAAGAAAAAAAAACTGTAGCCAACATATCATCAAGTCGATGCCTTATTTCGTAGAAAATGATATGTGGACCGGGCATAAGACCTGAAGATTACTCGTCGCTTGGGTTAGTTGATCTAGTTTTTTGCCTCTTAAGGCTAGACTTTGTTGCTTTATTGGAAGCAGCTCATTGTGCTAGCAGCAGCTACTAGTTTAACCAACTGATAGAAGCAGTGGCTTAACGATGCGCGCGTAAAATTATTACCTGTTTTTTTTTTTTATTTTTTTTTTTTTTATCTTCTTTTAATTTTTTTTTTTTTCTCTTTTTTTTGCGAGATTTATTACACCTTGATATGTTAATTTGCATTTGGTATGAAACCGCGGGCTTCTATAACAATTGTAAAACAACGATTCAACAATCCTAACAATTTGAAGAATTTCAACAATCTCAGCGTGGGCGGTATAAAGACACGGTATTATAGAATTTATACTTATACTAATTAACGAGTGAATCGAGAAGTTCTTGATTGCTGGATTATTCTAACGTGAGGTAGGTAATTCTTGGGAATGGGCGTGGGCAGTTTGTTCGTTAGGTGCTAATTGTTGACATTTAATTACTTTTTATATCACACTAATGAAACAATGAAATAAATTTAAGAATTCTAAAGGCGTTGATGAGTGTCAAATACTTTTTTTTATTAACGAAGAAGAGTTAGTTTAGGCTCCCGGTTCTCCGAAATCTGATTTAATAAAATTTCGATTATTTAAATTATTTGCGTTTTCGAGTTCCGAGTTATTCCCAAGCTCCTCTGATAATTTTCATTCCGTTCCTTTCACCGTGCGTAACGGGTTCACAACCGGTTTCATTCAAAGATAATCGGTTTGAACTAATTCAAAGAAAAAAAAAAAAAAAAATAGAAAGAAACTAGTCGCAATTCTAATTACAAATTTTAAATAACCATCAAAGTCTGACATTTTGTACAAAAAAATAAATAAATAAATAAAAATCAACATCGAACGAGTATTACAAAATTAAATCAAGATCGGTAACACTTCAATAAAATTAATATTGACAAAATTTTAGTCTGTATAATCGTTCGATAATTGTTTAAGATGTTTCTTTATTCTTAGAAAAACCTTTAACCTATCTTGCAGTATATTTTTTATATGAATTTTTGATGCTAATAATTCCTTTGTCTAGATATATTTGTCAGTAGTATAAAATCAGATATAAATATTTCGTGAATTGAATAAGAGTTTGAATAAGCAATATACTTTGTATAACGTATGTAATATCCTTTATTGAAGATACTATAATATCCATAAATCAACTATAAATTCACGTGCTGGGCACGTGTTGTAAGTTGCATGCTGAAACTTTAGTGCACAGCACGACCTCTCTGCAGTCCCGGAATCATAAACTATATTCGTAAATGACAGTGTAGGAACCTGATTTATTATTAAACGAACAGAAATGGTAGAAATTAAAAATGTATTTATAGTAACCCTTTATTTCGCGAATATTTATGTTTTTTTTTTTTTTTTTTTTTTTGTAATTTTTTGTTTTTCATCCCGTCAAACCGGTTGTAGGTATATATCGGTTCAAGGTCTTTTAAAAATTTAAGGGTATGAGTTTGTAAAAGGTTTGGTGAGTAGGGGACCAGGGGGCGTGGTAATACCAATCTCTTCGAATCGTTTGGAAATTAAATATCTGATTATAATTGAAGTTTATTTACAATAACGTTTGAGTATTCGTATTACATTTTATTATAATAAAGATACACCTGTAACGTGATGTAGGAAGAAAATGATGAAGAGGCCGGGACATCCTCACTAATCACAGGAAATAAAACTAGCAAACTACATCTTCCGATTTCCTATACTTTATACTGTTACTATATAGTAGGTACAATTATTCTTGGAATACAACTTCTCACCTGTATATACTCTAGACTACCATATATAAAATTAACTAGTCTTCGTGACTGGTTCAAGTTTCCTTACCACTAAGATGTATTTCATTCGTATGACCATAAAAGTAACCATACTCCCGTATAACCTGTAACCAGACAAATCTACACTATTGAAGATTCTTATGCGTTACAGATTGGATTTTAAAATAGGGCTTTGCCAAGGGGTTTCGATGAGGTTCCGATCTTTGACAACTTCTAGTTAGTAATGATTACCGCGAAGGCATTACAACTTCCGTTTAACTTTATTGCTGGCCTACTGACAACCTGGATATGACCTTATTTACGAAATATTGAACTTTCATACCTTCTCGAGGTATAGAAACGTTAGGAAATTTTATACTCCATGAAAGTTCTAGTTCAAGGCTTACACGAGTAGTAATAATTTATTAAATCCTATACAGTATATACATATACAATAGGATGCATCGAAGATATGCTCGAGGCAGTAGCTGGCAAAAGAGGCGTAGAGATCTCTGTGGCAGATATACAAAAATAAAAATAAAAATAAACAAAATCAAGTAAATGAATGAATGACTGAATGAATGAATAAATAAATAAATGAGAGATACGTAGCATATGTATAAACTAAATGAAGTAGGAGGTAACATACCGCAGAATGCAGATCTCTCTCATAACTCACATGTGCATTTGGTCGCTATGGGATGTCCTGACCATAATATAATATTAACGCCTTCAGGGGATAGGTACGGTCTAGCGTTAAATCTTATCGCAAACTCAGTTCCATCACGAAGTTATCTTTATAATTTCCTGCAATGCCAGTCTCATTTCAGTAACGTTAGATCTCTGAACGGAAGACGTAAATTTTTGTCGTACAAAGTCTGAGTAATTGGCCAATCTGTAATTGCAATTGTCCAGAAACAGGTTGTGTCTGTAGGTCAGTGGGTGACTTGGGATCGAATACTAACGTTTAACCAGGTTTAATTCTTCACTGTGATCGGCTAATTATCAATTTTTAACAATCAAAGCATATATTTATGTATGTAAATATTTGTTAAAAATGAATTTTTGATGTACCTTAATCGATATTTCGATGAAGCTGAGTCTGTATAAACGTCATTCAATAGTGTTTCGTATGGAACAGTAGAGGCGTATAGGCAGATTTACCTTACCTGTAATTACAGCGTGTAGTAATGGTGCTGCAAGTCGGAATCATTCGAGTGTGGAGAAACCGCTTATCGATTGTCCGCAGTTTGTGTCCGTACAGTTGCCAATAGGATTGCAACATGATCGACAAAACTAATCTCTTTGTTAAGGAACTCGATGTGGCTTCGTTAATCCTTTGAATACAGTTTTCTAATAGTATCTTATTGCGATTGGAAAGGGAGCGGCGTATTTTAGTTTTTATTTATTTTATTTATCTTATTTATGTTATTTATTTATTTTTATTTTTGTTTTGTGGATTATTGCTACTTCAACTTTAAGGTAAGATCAAATCTTTTCATATCTGGTTTAGTATAGGCCATGTATATACCTACCACAGAGTTTAGGTTAGCCGTGCAGACGAGATCTGTTATTATGTCGATCTCGATTAACAATGCAAATTTCTCCCATCTCCGCTTATTGCGTGGAATAATTCTAGGTAATGATTTAGAAAGCGAAGTTTTCATTGTGATCTGTACATTTACGGTGGGAACGCGCCATCTCTGATAGACAAGAACTAGCCAATTATTAGACTTGACTTTCCGTTGTCTCTATTAGAGCAAACTCGTTGCTTATCCACCATCCGGATGTATTTGCATCTATTTACGTATATATGTATATATACACATGTATCTATACCTTTAACCATATACACCGTCCATATATGTATATATACATTATATATACATACACTTTGGCTCCAATACAATTCCAATTACACGTACCATACCGTTTTGTAGCTAAGTGTAATGATGCTTAAGGTAAGGTACCTTAGTTATGCCCTTGGTTCGATTGAGTAGGTACATACCTACATACAACGTACTGGCTTGAACTTGGATATATATCGTTGTCTTGTATATTTAACCGTGTAGTATACGACTTTACAAGGTCTAAGATCACGTCTTTCAATCGGAGAAGTTAGGTAGGTATATCCTGTCTGGCTATACATATAGACATTCGGTAAATAAATTGAATTTTTTTTTATTTTTCTATTTTTTTATTTTTATTTTTTTCATTTCTTCTACCATTCGAAGTTATACTAAGTGAGAAACTACCTTGTTAGTGGAGAAATATTTCGTCCGTATAAGATATAGCATATATTACATGATTAACAAACACTTCAAACGAGTACTTAACCTCTGGCTTTACACCCACGTAATTTGTCGTTATCGTATAGTAGCGCGGCAACGAGTAGTAAGACGTTTATTATTTTTTATTTTTTTTTTTTTTTAAATAGGTAAATATAAAAATGAAATACCTAGACAAGTAGGTACTCATTTCCTTGAGACTTTATATATTCCATGTACATATAAACGTAATAGTTTTCTCTCATATATATTTTATGAAGATAAAAAAAAAAGTATAAATAAAAAAATTTCCTCAATATTACAGAAGAATTATTATATAGACACGTATAACCTCTGAAATTCAACATATTCATAAAAACATCTCCATCTTCTTAATTGTTTCGAAAGTATAAATCTGACTATAGGTTAGATATGGGCGATTCTTATCAAGTGAAGAAACTTTCCATCGTTGATGTATGAGAGGTACCTATCAATTGCGTTAAAAAGAAGAGTAGATTGTGTCGATGCGTCTTTGTTGAGCGAATATAAAAATTCAAAAAAAAAAAAAAAAAAAATTGATTTGAAAATGGTTGTTAGCAGAAATGGCGAACTTTCTAATAATGTATAAATCTAGATTTCCTAAGGATAAATTTTTAGTCGCAAATCAACTTGTTTTTAATACGATAATATATTCTTATATTTGTTTCAGCATTGTCCTATACGTATATAGTGATAAAACTTTCTATAAGAGATAACGACCGTATATACATATATCTATATACATAGTGGATATTTGATACTATATAGTCTCAGAGTAATACAATACAACTACTACTACTACTAGTCTTTATTTGCTTGATTTCTTTAAGCGTGATCTTGATCTAACGAAGGAAGATCTTGTTTCTTGTACCTTGTTATAAGCATATCCGGATTACTTCCGTAAATATGCTGTCCGCCTACTCTTCAATTTTTGCTAAATAGTAAATTAAATCTACGTCACGCATGGGATGTTCTTAGATCGTGATCATTTCAATAGAAATCCAATAACGAATAATAAAAATGATGCAGAAACACGTAACGAATAAGTTTATTTATAATCCTTAAAGATAATTTATATACCTATGTATGCATCGAGTTACGAGATGTTGGTCAAGAAACTCCGTACCGGAATTAACCGAGAAATAAACAAGTTACCAAATGCAGGCGAGATCTTTTCTTTTCTTTTTTTTTTGGTTCCTTTTTAATAATTAAAAAAACGACAGTTGAATTAAAATGCCATTCCAATCGCGTTCCTTCAATTCATACGCATTTAATTCACGATTCTGATCTTTGCACAGACCCAGTACCTGGTCATATTTAATATGACATTATAACGGAATTGAACGATTACAAATTGCGTCTTATAACTCATGTGGTCATACTTTTGAATATCATATCGTGAAAAGTTTAATGTTTTAAAAAGGCAATGATTTCCCTCAATAGTGAATTTTTCAGATAGACAAATGGTTGATGGTAATCGAATGGCTTGGTAGTATATACAAGAACGAATATATCGCGTGTTTCTCAGCAATTTTCTCTGTAACAAGAAAAGTTGTTTGACATTGGCTGAAGATAAATGTATAGAAAGGTTCACTCGAGTTGCTATCAGTAATTGTCCGTTCTTCTTGTTGTTGTTGTTACTAATTTCCGTAATTATCTATTCGATAGAATGTTTTGAAATTTTTAAATAGGAATACCTTATACGTATATATATATATGTATAAGGTAGGTACTCAAACTAATCATCCGACAGATATAACCACTTTACGAATGCGTTTATTAAAAGTTTTTCACACGCTATAGCAATAATCTTTTAGAAAATTTACCGATATACATAAATCGTGAGCTAAATCATCAATCATCAATCACAATTCTCAGACTTTATACAGCGAAAGTTGAAATACCTAATGACAGAGCGGTATCTCTATCTACCTACGTTTGCTGAATTGATATCCGCAGCTGATTCAAATTGTCGCGAACAGATGTTGTACGTTTTCATCTCCTTTCAATATCGTTTCTATTCTGCACTTCTACACTGCATATATCTGACGGATAGAATTTACTCATTTTACACATTTACGATTCGTTATGACAATTTACTATTTAAAAATGCTTGATCTCTCCACGCCACTCTCTTCGAAGAATTTAACTTTGAAATTATATAGTTTCCAGTTCTCATTTCGCTTAAACAATTAGTGTCAATTCTTTGACAGTTTAAAAAGAAATTCTTATTACTGATTAAACTTCTCATTATCAGATGATGGGGCGATATCTAATCATCGTATTATGTATCTTTAACTCAACTTTTTCGATACCTACGATTATAAAAATTTTCGATATATAAACGACTTTGTTACAGTCAAGTAGATTGCAGAACAAATTTAAATTTTTTGGACTTGTATATTGCCAGACGTTGTCCACATCCAGGAAGGTGATACCGAGACATTTTTCGTCCTGATCTTAATATGCCACGTGTCTCGTCTGGTCGAGATGACCCCTAAGGACGGCCATCGAAGTAATTAACGTTTAAACCTCGGTGAACGCGTAACGGAGAAAAAATGGTGTCACCTTGCGGCTATCATTGTGGAGGCTGCAATGGGATGACCTAAATTATCGTTAATGAGTACACGCGCCCACTCGCGTGCCGAGAGGTTCATAAAAAAAAAAAAAAAAAAAAAAAAAAAAATTATCCAGAGGTTTTAAAAGCCCTTCAGTATCTCTTTTAGACATCCAATTTCAAATGATCAATATTTTATTGCTTCTATTCTCAAGTTTCTATTATACATATACGATTTTTTATTTATATCTACACTAAGTGTACTTAAAAACTTGCGACGTCATTCTAGTACATTGTTTTGATAAAACAACCAAAGTACCGCAATGTCCCGAGGGCAGTAGACGTATTGATGTTAAACTCTCATTACACGCAGGGCAAAATGTCCTCGTTTAAAGTGTCCCGATTAGATTTCATAGATAATTATCTATCCTTTTAAATATATCTAACAAAGTTCGATAAATCTATATTAAAATCAACAGAATTACTTTATAAAATTTGTAATAATTTCTAATTACATTTCAAAATCTAAGTAATGCGAATTGTAAGAAAAATAATTTTTTTTAAATCTTACCCAATATGCGATGTGTAAAATATGCGTAGACAATGACCACTCGTTTTATATATCTGATTTATTCTGTTGCAGATTTTCTATACCGTCACAGTGTTACGATTGATAACGTAGCTACCGAGGTCGAGATATTGGATACTTCCAGGTGCGAGGTAAGTTTCTGTTATTTATTTGAAAATTAAAACGTTTCCTGATAACCTGATGATATTATGTATATACTATGTGTATATATAATATAGATAAATGTCATCCGTGTATAGATAATACATAGTTGAGGTGGAAAACTAACTATTAGAAGTCTGTGGAGATGGATGTTCTCACAGCTTCTCTATTATACTATAGTATTACGTTTCTCAAGACTCGCTACCTACCTCATCGTTTAAAAAAGAAAAAAAAACTCAAAAGATAAATAAACACTCTCTTCTATGTACCAATACCAAACTCACATTACCATATAATGCGTGTACATGGTATACATAATATGACGTCCAGTCAGCACAGCTTGCAACATAATATACTTATCTATTTGATATAGCCTCTCGTTGTAATATAGAAAATAATGAGACGAGACGATTTATCGGTGCAATTCTCGCTAACAACAAGTAATTAAGTAGTCTCATTTGCAGAGAATACTGATTGACAATGGCACGTTATGAAGTACTTACGGGCATAAGCTCTCAGGAAATGCACACACTCGTAATTATCTAGTATCGTTGAAAACTGGTTCACCAAATTTTTTCGGGTCAAGTTAAAGATTCGAATTTTAATATTACCGAATCATAAATTTTCAAATTTTCGAACTCTTGGATAGGTTTAGACTTTCTGAGTTTGTAAACTTTCTGCATTACGATCTTTCCCACTTTAATATTCTCAACTTTAACGTTTTTGTTCATTCAGAATCGTCTGAAATGTATTCGTCATTGTGAACCGTGTTTGGAACTTTAACTTAGCCTCAAATTTATGATTCAGATGACGTGATTTCTCCCCAAAAAAAAAAACTTAACTACACTTTTTATCAATTTTATTGTCATTGAAAATCTTTCAGCCATCGTATATAAAAGAAAGTGATATGATATAATTCCACAGAAAATTTTTTAAAGAAATTCTTTCTCTCTCAAAAAAGTGAAACGGTCTCATCGAGTACCTCGCAGTTCTTTACTCATCGACTATAGTATATAGGTACATATATACATATATATATATACCACATTCATGTCTTGGTCAACACCTTTTTTACGGTCCCATCGTCATAGTACGTCTCTGAGCACGTTCGGTTCAGTTCAGTTTAGTTCGGTTCTTCTTTTCTTATTTTTACTATTTTTTCTGCTGCACCAGACGTCCTCAGGCGTGTCGAGGTGCTACGACGTGCTTTTTCTACTCCTGGTAGTATATGCTCTGAGGCTATAGCCCAAGAATCACAGGCATAAAAAATTACATCGTTATACCACGCACGAATTTCTAAACTCATCCAGTCTGGTCCACTGTCTATCCAAGCTGTTTCACAGAGTCTCTTTCTCCAGCCCATCAGTTAGAAGAACGTGTAACACAAGACTCCGAACATGAGGCAGTATCCATAAAGACAGAATAAAGATCATGTGATAAAACAATTGAAAAAAAATTGATTTTTATTTACGGTGACAAATCTTCAGGACAAATTTGTTTTTTGTTTTTCTTTTTTTTTTTTTTGGTTTTTACTTTTCTTTTTACGATCCATCTTAATGGGTTAGAAAATTTACTCAAGTTAGTATTAACCATACGTTTTGTTGACACGCTTAGTGCTGGACATATGTACATCTATGTATAGTACGTGCAGGTTTGAGGTCCCTGACTACATAAACGAGAGAGAAAATTATGACGAAACACGTGCCGTTGTTTACTTATTCATAGGTTAATGCTGTACGTAACGTTATTTCAAGTTAGGAGTAGGTGAATTCAATTTATGGTACCTAAAACAATACGTTTTATGCTAAATCATGCGCTACGTTGAATTCAAATGTAGTTTAGAATCGAAATACCGTACACCTTGCATACGTGTAGATTAGATTGTCTATAGTACTCTTGCATATAGAATATATACACATACTTACGTGTGTATTAGGATGGAAATAAATATTCTGTTAGAGAAACGTTAAACTCATGAGAACTAATTCCGTGTTACCCAGATTCGAATTTATACCTGATTGTTATTCAATTGAAATGGTTTAACGGTAATCGTAGTTTTACCCTGAGCTTATATATATACGTATACGATTTCTAAACTATCGAGATAGAGCGATATCTTTATTGCTCTAAAATATCTGGCGTCATTTACCTGCAGCTGGGACTGATATTATTTTCTTAATGGGGGTTTAAACAGATGAATTTTTTTTTACAAAATATCATAAAATAATTTCTACTATCAGAATGATTTTAAAAAAAGTTACAAATTATGTCCACAAATGTGCTAGAAAAGTTTCAATTAAAAAAATCAGGAAATCGGTTGACCTGTGGGCCAACCCGAAAACTTCCCGCTGTGTTAAATACGTTAGAATTAATCGATACTATTGTGTTTATAATAAATTAAAGAAGGTTATAAGTATAATTAGTTTTCCGTATATAAATCTTTTTTTCTTCAATTTCTATTCTTCGAATAACTTTGAAACTACTCGACCGATCGATTCCAAAATCTAATCTGATCTAAGTCTTGATGAACCCTTTCGATCGCCGCAAGAATCATTCAAATCGGCTAATTCGTTCCAAAGGTATCGTACGACAAAAAGAGAAATATTTGTCGTGCAATATCTTTGAAACAAATCGTTCGATTTTGATGAATCTTACGGCGATCGAAAGGGCTATCCAAGAGCTAAGTCTGATCAAGTTTTGAGACTAATCGCACAAACAGTTTAGGAATTATGCGCTAAAAACATGAAAAAACATTGTTTTTTAATTTTTATTTATCAAATAACTTTGAAAGTACTTGACCGATCGACTTCAAAATCTAATCAGATCTAAGTCTTGATAAACCCTTTCGATCGCCATAAGAACTATTCCAATCGGTCGATTCGTTCTAAAGATATCGTACGATAAATTCATTCTAAAGTCTGAATCGAAGAACTTCTCATACTACAAATCATTTTGAGATTTTTATACAGACCCTCTTCAACTATTCAAACTATAATCTTTTTATTGCTTTATACCATTTTGAAATACCGTAGTTTTTGACGCACCATAGAGTCATTATAGTGACCGTATACGTACTAATACGTATCTAAGCATGATTTAAGAGTGTAGATATATAAGTATTTTGTTTATCACTATATAGGCAGATGCATTCAACGATATTCAATTTGTAATCATTTCAAAGTTGTTTTTAACAGATGTCTACCAAGCCGAGTAAGTAATCGTATAATTATTGTTACTTGAAGAAGCCTCTTGAAGATTTTACCGTATAGGCATTTAATTGAAAAGGGTAGATCAACGAACCGTAGATATAAACTCCTCCGCTTATACAAGATAGTACATACCATTTACATACTTCGAAGTTTAAAAAGGGTACAAAAAATCAGATCAAAGATTGTCAAATCAGTTTCACTTCACTCAAATTAGATGATACGGTGCTCGTTACTTACAACACGTATAATATATATATGGTGTAACAAATTTCTAACCAAAGTTAACCATTTTTATGTCAGTGGGAAGCGGTTAACTATATACTAAGCGTTTAGCGGTTACGTAAATCATTACGAAGTTAATTAAAATGGCAACAGAAAGTACAAGACTAATTACTATACATGTAAATTAATTTTCAAGTAGGACACTTTTGAAAATAATTATATACTCCTTGCTGAAATTTATATGTATACATGTACAGGCTTCTTTTGTAAAAAAATTCGTAAACTATGTCACTTTGTATTTGAATGATCTATTTTGAAAATTGGTAATAAATTGTGACGAAAGATATACTTTTTATAGACTCTTCGAGTCTATAAGCTTGCGTGAATAATGAACTGTATGTAACATGAACCAGGTAGTAATTGAACCAACGGTATGAAGATAACTTCCTGCTTGATTAGCGTGACCTGTGCTTACCATTTAATCAGAACTGATTCGACTCTCGTCTCATAAATCTTATAAATAATTCATATTGTCGAAAGATGTTGCAATAACTCTAAGTTGTTATATCGGTTGTATCCCTAAACCATTACGAGATGAGCTCAAACGTTTTCCGCCTTTTCTATTTTGAGATGTTGAAAACACTTCTAATTTCATTAGCTTTGTCAGACGTCAGTCAACTCTCATTCATATAAGTGGGCATTATTATAGAATGAAAGTGCGTATTATAGTATACCTAGAGTATGGCAGCCAAAAGGTCAATCATCTCGTATACATAACATTGAAAAGACGCGGTACATTCACTCGCATAAATATCTCCCCCATCATAAAGCAACTTTATGTATAGATGTATACGTCATACTTTAGTTTGCACAAAGGCCTGTACACGCAACCAGTCCAACGCTCAAGGATGAAACTCGCGTTCAACCTGTCAATCAAAAGTGCTGCTAGTCACTCGAACACGCTTCTATACATGTATAGTTACATGGAAGATTCGTAAGGGCGTGACAACCATGCAACCATCTCCCACAGAGCGATATACGCATTACGCAGCGATGTGGCTTTATTGCGGGAGGGTTTATTAAAACGATGCACATTCTTCATTCTTCATACTTCATTCTTCATCGTCGATACAAATGTCGAACAATAATAACTAAACATCCAGCTCGATTCACTCTCGGGAGGTGCAGGTCAAAGTGGATAATAATAACCTGTAAGAGGATATGACCAGCACTTTGTAATATATTCAAGAAATTCCACTTCCATTTTACAAATTCTTGGTGAAGACTTTTAGATGGAAGATATCAGACTTTTGAAATTCTGGTTTGGAACTTTAGATCCTAGAATTCAGACAGGCTTCGTTATTCGATATTCAAAGAAGAATAGAGAAATCGAAATCTCAAAGAAACAAACTAGAATTTCTATTCCGACTTAGGAACCTTAATTAAGATTTTGGAAAGAAATTTTTGCAAAAAAAAAAAACTCATTGAAATGTCGATAATCTTGACAATGTTTTAAATTCTGATAAAATCTAAAATTTTTTTTGTATTTTTTCGATGGATTAGTCTTCTTTATTTCTTGATAAATTTATAAACCTAAACTAATCGTCTCGATTCCTGATTATAATTGACTGTATGGCCTGGACGGGTCAGGAGAACCCATCAACGAACCCATAGCCAAGAATACCGACCGTCCATCTAACTGTCTGCTCATCTCGAGTGACCTTGGCACGCCAGAGCCGATGGGCGGCAAGAAGCCGTACGCTGCAAGCGTTTTACGTCGTGGCTCGACTCCATCCGTAAGAGATATCGCAGGACAACGGAACTAGTTCGTATTTGTGGTGCAGTGTTTCGCTCGACTCGACAATTTGCAGACGTGAAGATATGACGAAAAAGAAAAAAAAGGCAAAATCATTTCTCGGAGAATTCGAGATAATCTTTCCTCACGATTTTCCTAGAAAATAACATCAGCTTCAAGAGTCTATAAATGTACCAACAACCAAGAACTTGAACTACAAAACATGGATCCGAAGACTATACTTAAGACTTTTCCAATCTTCTTCTTAGTGTGATTACATTCGTTACTTTAATCTGCATTCGGTGTTCATATTCGTATAAAGCTACGCATAATCGAACCAACGAGGGTATACAAACACGTAAGAATGTGCGTGGGCATGAACTTGACCAAGAGACGAAGAGGTGCAACGTAATGGAGATGTTTATATCTCGTACCTCTGGTAGAACTCATTCGTCATATGCCTTGGATGACGGATACCTTTGACCGGGTCTTTTGTTGACATTCATTTTCGGATTTGCAGGGGTAGAAGAGATCATTTCAGAAAACTCATCTCCTGAGTCAGCATGTAAATTCAAAGGGTTAATAATTTTAAACTTGATCCGGATGTGCAGGTTATATTTTTTCTTACATATTAGATATGAAGCATTTTCATTTTAAAGTTAAAAATGTTATTCAATTGATTTGAGGGAAGAAATACATGGGATAAAAAAAAATCCCGTGTTTTAATCTGTAATCAATTCAGCACTTACGAAATAAACGGTGTCCGAATTTCCTCGATCTTATTTCTTCTGTTTTTTCGTTTTTTTTTTTTTTCATCGTATTGCGTGACGCCGCCGTACGCCAGACGATCGTTGTCTGGAGTCCGTGAGTGTTTCGTATTCGGTAGCACACTGCCCGAAGATAGGTAGGCTGTTTTTAGCAAACTGGTTTCACGTGGCCCGTAATTATACTTTTTTTTAAGAAACATTTTTCAAACTTTTTACAGACTTGAGCGAGAAGTTTGCACCTGTCGGTTAAAAACCACAAAACGAGTGCCAAAAACGTATAAAAAAATAAAAAAATAAAGAAATAAAATAAAAAATCACCTCTTAGACTCATTCGTCTCTTTGATATAATTTTCTGTGACAACATGAAAAAAAAATCCGTAGCTCTGTATATACATATACTGACAATGTCTGCTTCAATTATAATCTATAATAATTAAGGCAATTATTTTCTAATATAAAAAATATGTAATATGGAATCGAAGGAATAGCCTGACTATCTCGGTTAACATTTAGTTGGTAAACCACTGTTTATGTACTGATATCCGCTTACCGAGCTTACTAGTTACGATGTCTGATTATTAGTTTGTTGCTCGTAGTCATTCAACAACTTTGCATCCCTATGATTGGCAATAGCTGACCGGTGGTCAGCGAATCGAGATTTACAGCAGAATGACATTTACCTCATTTCATCGATAGGTATATGTATATACTATAGATACGTATGTATGTATGTATGTATGTACATGAATTTCCCATCTTCTACCCTAAGGCAAAACTCACCGAGGTTGTAGATTGTAATTCGTGGCCGAGTCCTGGAGAAATTGCATGACCGCAAAATTGAATTGTGATTTGCTATGCCAATTCAGATTTCGAGCCAGATATAGAAGATTTGAACTCTCGCCTGTTGCAGAGTAAACTCGTGCTATAAGTACATAAGCCTATATACTTCGGATATCGAATGGTAGCTATATACATATACAGCTGATATGTAACTACATACGTATACATATATATATATATACATATATTATTGTATATATGTCTTATAAAGATACAATAGGTACCGTTCATCCATTGGTACAATAAATAAACGTGAACAGAGACCAGGGTACTGTAGTGTTTGCAATTTGTACTAGTTGAACGTTTTCCTGCATATGTGTTGTAGGTATCTATATATACGACACACAATTACCGGAAGATACTTGGATATACGGTTCTACCTGTACCCAATGTTCTCGAACGTATACAACCTGATAATCCGTACAGGGTACCTACGTACGACGTTCACTACTGCCAGGAAAAGCAGTAGTCATTGTGTGTTATTTGCCGTAGCACCACTGCCACACTGTTCCACATCGATACAGATCTTTCAGATCCCGCTCTGATTCCAATCCTCGTATATCTCCATACTTTACGAGTTGACTTGTTTTTTTTTTTTCTTTTTTTCTTTTTTTACCGAATCATTTTACCGCAATCTATCGCGCAGATTTGAATCTGGGGGCATTTAGTTTGGTATAAAAATGAAAAGTAAGAAAAAAATAAAAGTCATTTTCGATTACACGATGAACTCGTTTCTCTGTTCGATGCTCAGCTGATGTTACATTCACATGATGAACAACTTTTGTGTAATAATGAGTTACCGGTTTTTCTCGATGTTTACGGAAGAGTAACTGAGTTCCGTAAGGAAGAATAACGGTGGAAGTTTTATACTATTGTAAAACAGGAAGTGAGATATTCGTGTCACGATCAAGGCCATCGATTGACGTTGTTGATCGAACTTCCATCACCTTATGTACGTCATGCTAATGGTGAATACCGTTCTGTTGAGGACGGCCGACTGACCCGTCAACTTACCACGTTATTTCGTAGTATATTACATGCGTAAAATGATTCGAGTCAGTAAGTGATCAATTTTCGGTCATCCAGTCAATAATGTATAATTTAACGTAATCTATAGATACCATACCCGAGAGCCGGCAATTGAGTGAATTGTACTTTTGGATAACAGGAAATTGAAGAGTTTCCAAATATTTTCGACATATCTAATGCGTCAGAATATTCTAAGTACGTTTACTCATGGAATGGTAATTTTCTTGAACGAACATTGTCCAAAAATATCAATTCAAAAAATCTAAATTTATATTAGCAACGAGGTTTGAATTTTATTGTCTATGGCTGTCGGGGAAATTGATTGATAACAGAAAGGAGAAATCCATTGAGAATGCTCGTCGTTTGAGAATCTTAGAATAATGTTTATTATCTTATTTATAATAATGACGATGCAAGGCCACGGTCACTTTGCACAAAAAGCAATGAAAACGGCGGTATCGTCGTACGTTTTCAGAATCGATGTTGTTTGGATTGTGAATTTGGTTTGTGCACAAGGTCTTAAATCAGACCACGGGCTCTATCACGGGCTTTGCGAATTTATGAAATCTAATAATAGGAGATAATTCAGCTGACGCTTGCACTCGGCAATGTTTAGCCAAGCGTTAAATATGTTCCAAATGTTATAACGAACTTGTGACTTTTACCACGATCCAATGCATGACTCACTTGAGCTACGTATAATCATGTCGCGTTTGGTCTCCAACAATTCCGAACTCGCAAAGGCTTCCTCGAAGCCATTTCTACTTTGGTTAGAAATTGGCTTTAACTATAAGAGAGTAAACAAAAGACTATTGGTTTGTTTACTCAACTCATGCGAAAGTGAAATACTGTTTGCTATTCTTCAAGTAAGTACATGCACGTTTGTTCAAACGATATTAACGGGGAAAATGTATAAACTAAATAATTCATTTCAAGACGTATAAGTACTCGTTATGGAAATGGATGAACAGGAATTTTAAAACAAATTACATCTATTCATATCAAAGATTCAAGACTTTCTTAATCATTATAAGGAGATATACAAGATTATTGAAACTTTGTCTAATTTTTATTTGATTATCTGAAATTTTTCTAGTCAAGTTCTCATCTTAATAAAAATGAATGCGTCAATCTTTTTCGATCTCTCTGTTACATTGAAAGTGTGTATTTGTAAATCGAGATCAGATTAGCCGATAAAGATCGTTGATCGGATCGGAATTTGCTGGGAACATATTGTTGGTAAAAAGAAAAGTGATGATTTTTTCAGGTATAGAAAAAGGTAATTGATTCAAGTCAATCACGTGACAAACAAGAGAGCATCCCGATGCCAATCACTACGTGAAGCTAAAGCTCGACGTCGAGCAAAGCTGACCGGGTGTCTGGACGTGAGACACGCGACACGCGTCACTCGTCAGTCGTCACGTCTGAAGTAGCGAACAGCTGCGTCAACGGGAGACCATAAATTGAACGTTGCCTCAATAAAATATAATAGCGACCCAATAAATTTCTCTTAGTAGTCTTAAATGGGCCACTATACCTCTGACCAATAATGATTACAATTACGAAATGAATAAACACGAATATGATCGTTTCATATCAACACGTTACTGATTGAATTAACACGCGAATATTAACTCGTATTTAATTCTACACGGTAGTTAAATATTCATCTTTCAAATATTTGACAAGGTATGAAATGAAATTGGATGGGAATATGGAAACAATATCTATGGAAATGGGTATAATAATGGAGTAGACTTTTTTTCGTCAATAATCCTAAATCGTGTCGATAAATGTTAACGATTCAAATATATCCTGGCACGTGAATGCAGGATTTTTGAGACTTTTGAATGGCTGCTATTATACATATGTATATCCACATGCCATTCACTAGAGACTTGCATAACTACTTAATGGTTCAATTGTCACGGTTAACAAAAGAATAGTTAATTCGAATTTGTACAGGGTGGGTCATGTTAAGTGCCTCATCTCAATCTCTGGCCTTAATTTTCAGGATATATTACATATGTATACCTACATAAAAGTTGATTTAATTTTAATTTAGTTTCTGACAATAATAAATAATACCAAGTTCTCTTTCATTTCACATTCGCATCAGAAAACTTTGTGCATCATTTTTATTATTATTTATTTAATTGGTATACTAAGTAATAAGAGTTGCTGCAGATATTATGTAACTATGTATACATATAAAACCGTGGGTTTTCTTGTCGATGCTAATTCGTAGATAGTATGGATAAGCGATGTAAAAATAATAATTATAATAATAATAAAAAATGAAAAAAAAAATAAAAATCTCGCGATGCACTCGATCGCTATTGTATTTTAATCGATCCATTTCACAAGACGACGACGACACGTCGACAACCTATGAGTGCGGTCTGCCTACGCTAACCGTAACTTGTAACGGGCGTCGTGATGCTGCAGCTTCAAGATCTACTTAATAAACCGTACGTGCAGACATTAAACCTGATAAATTTACGAATCCCCGTCACCACTATTACCGTCATAGACGTACACTATATATACCCACCCTCAAGGCTTTGCTTGGAAAACTATCCACAGTGTGGATGTTGATTGGCGAAGCTTTAGCTATACACTTCCTCATACTTTAACCATATAACTATATAGAATAATATAACGACGTCGTTATGAATGTACAAATTTTATGCAAACCGGACGCGGACTTGTGGTTTATAAAGATAATTTATCATATTTCCAGGTAATATTAGGCGCCAATTTTTCACCTTAATCACTTGACGACTTTGAACCTATAAAATAAAATATAAATAAGTTATTATTAAAATTGTTAAACGTTATTTTCTTACTACCTTTTAATAACACCCATCGAATTTGGCGGTAGGTAATTTGCACTATTCGACGGTGTCGTGGGTTGGTCGAAAATCTCAAGCTACAAGCCGTAAATCTTATCCGAAGTCGTAACTGTTTTGACAACCAAAAATAAAAAAAAAAAGAAAAAGTTTCCCCCTTCCCTTCTCCCAAAAAAAAGGAAAGCTATTAACTCGTACGGGCGGGCTTATGATTATTCACGCCCGAAGTTGTCCTTTGCATTGTGCGTTTATCGTCTTGTCACGTAAATCTCACCGTGCGTCCGGTAAGTTTCTGTACTCGTATTCTCGAGAGAAGTCTAGAGTCGAAAGGCAGTACCAACGTACGCTGCCTGCTGCTGCTGCTGCTGCTGCTGCTGCTTCAGGGACCAATAGCGAATCACAGTTGTACCAAGTCAATTGTAAACCATCTGCAATCTTGCGACACACTTCCCCAATTCTTTCATTGTTCTTCCGTGTTCTTTCGTATCGATTATAAGTGGGGAGTATAAGATTAATAGCACTCTTGCCCTTGTAACTACATATCTCTACTGCTGAAGTCACTTCACCATATAATTATTACTTTACTTTTCATTAAGGCATTACTGTACCGTCGTGTATAATATCACTATAACTCCACTACATTACAGACCCACGCATTCGGGTAACACGGTTAATTGCGAATTATCATTTACTGAATACTTTTGCAAACTGAGTCGAGGCTAGTGACAAAATTGACTGAATTTTGACTCAAGCAGATTGTTAAAAGTTACAGACTTACGTCCACTGGTTGAAAACTTTTTCCATGTGCCGAATCTTGTATGAAATCTGCCATTCGATTTATTGAAATTATATGTGTATACTGAAATTCGCATACGATCTGAAGATACCACATGAAATCCGGAGCAAAAACTCTTGATTTATGCTTGTCCATGATGCACATGTGTCTACATATATAGTAAACGTGCAAATACCAGCTTTAACTAACGCAAGTACGATACAGTCGTCATCGTTCGTCTTTGAATCCTGAGAGACCAGCGAACGTATGTACCTTGGCGAAGTACTTGGGGGCGAACAAATAGTAGTGACAGGACAGTTAAGAAGGCTGTCAGGACAATGTGAAGAGTTGCACTATTCAAGCGAGTTCTTTTAGGAATTCGAACTTGAGGTACGACCATCGCTTCACGCTTTGCTGTTACGGGTATAAATCTTAAGACCCCTTGGTCATTCGTATATCAACGTTTGATGAAGAGCGTTTGTTGCGAGCTTGACTTCGCTTCACGGTGTCGTATCAAAAATATCACTTTTGTTTATGGCCCCATTTTAAGAATACCTGCATGTACAGTTTATATGTATACGTGGATAGAATGTGAAACAGAAAATACGCGGCTTGATTGAGGTTTCGGATTTTAAAAATTCCAAACGGTTTATATTACGAACTGATTTCAAACTATGTCGAATTTTTGGAAACAATAAAGTTCATAATATTAAAATTTAAAATTATCGAAATGCAGACAAATCAAAACTCCGAAAGATCAAGAAACGGAAAATTTAATGGGAGGACACGACGCTCCGTTTCGGATTTTCGGCCTTTCGGATCTTTAGCTTTTGGAATTTTGAACGCTGAATATTTTTGATTTGAAATTTTCTTAACTGACTATGCAAATTCGCGGAGAAATACACTTTCTAAAAACAGTTCATCGGTAATATTATAAAATTCTGAATTTTTACCGTTCGTAACTTTTTAAATTCAACCTGGCCTCAAATAAAATGATAAGATATAACCTGAAAGGAGAAGATTTCTTGCAGTGAAAGATATGACGTGAAACGGTGAAATGAAATGTGTGGGTACAAACCTCCGTTTTCAAATAAATTCCAATCAAAGTTGATTGTCCTCCGAGTTCTACTTATGGACATAAGCGTATCTCCTTCCGCCAGAATTATCTATAAAAGTTATCTTGGGATCAATTAGTGAACGAAGTGAATCCAGTTTGTTCTTTAATTGCGAGTTAGATTCAATAAGGGCAGATTACGCCTATATGCCCTTGTTGAATTAATCTAAGGGATCATTCACAAGTCCAAAGAACACTCTGAAATGAGTCATCACTACGATATTCGAAAAGAGTGCGTACAGCTCATGTTTCAAAAATTTATTTACTTCAACCGGTGACATTTCCTTCTGCAACGAACATAAGGTCTAATTAATATCGTGGTCTAGAGCTGCCGTAAAAAAGAACGCTCCAAAATATCCATAACTGAATGCGTGATAATTCACTATTGCATCGAACTCCTTAATTAGGAAGTTGAGTAGAATAAGTCCAGATACACTATCGCATGGTTGTACGTAAAATATTAACAATATTGTATTCTAGAATACTTTATCTTTATTTTGATGGAAGAAATGAGAAACTCCTTGTATAATTTTGATTTTATTTTATTTGATTTTATATTTATTTCCACTTTTTGTTTTTGCTACCTCTTTTGAATGTTGCGTGGAAAGGTTGACAGAAATGATATCAAGAGAGTACAAGCCTCCCTGTGGCGATGACTGCGACACGCAGAGAAGCCGGTTGGCCACTGAGCACATCGTGTCATGTGTGGGTATAATGTGGATGTGACTTAAGTTACACAAGCTTAGATCTACGTTACAAGCCAGCTGGATATAACGTTGCCGATGTCCGATAGGGACTCTGCGTCGGTTTCCTCGCGTTTCTACCTCTAGATGCGATGATTCTGTTGACAGCGTCATTTCAAACCTCTCGTCTCTTACGCGATTGCTAGTCCTCTATAGACTAGTATTTATATATATATATATCTCGTTTTTCCACGAGAGAGAGAGAGAGAGAGAGAGAGAAGGGAGGTCAGAGATCATCGCGATGATGCAAACGTAGTAGAAAATATGAAAAGATATCGTTGAAAAAGTGGTGAAAAAAAATGAGAAAGTTGACTCGTTTATACGCCATCTTTCAAGTTGTAACTACCTTCCAAGTATTCAGTTAAACAGGATCATTAGTCTGGCATGGGTATTACATGTAGGTATATACATACGTACTGTACATATCTATGTGGAAGTTGTTACCCTTACATTACCTAGCGGAAAACAATTAATTAAAGGAAATAATATATCCTAGGGGCAAGACTTCGTTTCTATATCTGTATCTTTAAATCTCTGCGAATAGTAAAGAACGATAAATAAAAAAGGACTATCAAGACCTCCTTCGAGATCTCTCTTCGTTCTTAACGTCCACATACGATTGTTACGTAATCTTTATCAATCTAACATCAGCGCTAACTTCACTCTTCTTCTTTACTGCATCACCAGACCGCGACGTCTTAGCCGACGACACACAGAAAATACCTCGACGATGTTCG
This sequence comes from Macrophya annulata, assembly GCA_963924015.1. Lineage (NCBI taxonomy): Eukaryota > Metazoa > Arthropoda > Insecta > Hymenoptera > Tenthredinidae > Macrophya > Macrophya annulata. Next base: position 13,349,959 of record OZ001259.1, on the reverse strand, counting down.
ACACTTCTTCTTCTCTTTCTTCTTCTGCTTCTTCTTTTTCTTCTTCTTCTTCTTCTTCTTTACTCTCGCAGTTATTCTGAGTACTTTCTGCCTTGTTCGTGGGACGGACGTAATGCCTACGTAGGTACAGAAACAGATAAATGCGGGAGACTGATTTGCTACCTATTTGCCAAGCGGATTTCTTACCGGGAACGATGTAGGTGGTTTAGCTGTGCTTCGCTTCGCCTTACCTTGCCTCGTCTCGCTTACTGCCATAGGTTCATGGGCTTACGCACTAGACGAGTCTAGAGGGCCGCTTATTCGTATACCAAACTGTCTGCTGTGCCAGTGGTCACTGGTCAAGGGAATTTCAAAGAGATATATATATATATATATATATATATGTATGTATACATAAGTACGGCTAGGGTATATGTATACGTATGAATAATGCGATAGTAGACGCCTTGAGCAAATGTGTTTGGACACGCGCGGATGTGCCAAGACTCGGCTGCCCGGTACGGACCTCAGGGATTTATGAGGTTTAAATGGAGGAGATCTATACGTAGCTATATACCAGTGGAAATATAGATTTCTAAATCTTTTTTTTATCCAGAAGCTGGGGTTAAAAGATAGGAGCTTTTTTTATCGTGAAAGAATATCATTTCAGCTGAGAGAGTGAGCAACAATCAAACTTAAGTCTTCTTTTGAGATAAAGCCAGCTGAAAGATCTTAAAATTTTTGAGGTGTATAATAATGATGTTGAAAGAGCAGAAAAATCGTGAAAGACTTATCAAGCTGAAAGTGATGAAAAAATTCAAGCTGATACTTGCAGATTGATGTTTCGAAAACGATATAAATTTTGAAATCTAAGTATGTGGCGAGTACAAACACTTTGAGTACGAAATTGATAATGTATGAAATATGTTGAGTTTCACGGATTCAGGCCATATGTGTGTATATAAATATATATATATATATATATATATATATATATATATATATATATATATATATATATATATATATGTGTGTGTGTGTGTGTGTGTGTGTGTGTGTGTGTGTGTGTGTGTGTACATACACCCGTACATATGTTACGTGTATACTAATTTTCTGGTCATTTTCAGATGGTCATAAATTATACACCATTATTTCGAAGGTACCGTTACACGTATATAGCGTACGCAATGCAAAATAATTCGGCGTTTTACTGCTGTCTCAATTCGACGTTGAAAACAAGTTTTTTTTTTGTCCTTATTTATTTTTCTCCATTTCATTATTAGGTTGTGGTTAAGAGTGTTTCATGAGAAAAAGGGTTTTTGATTTTTACCCCAGTTGTTGTAAAACTTGAAATTCTCATATATACATGTTCAAAGGCGTAAGTATATCCTCAACGATATATATATATAGAGACACGCAACCAACTGTTTTATCCTAAATCCTATCCCGTAAATCCAAAAACTAAAAATAAAATATAAAAAATCAAAATACGGCAGTCAGACAAGACGCGTAAGATTTCAATCTACGGTTAATTTGATCCTCGCGCCTGACCCATCGGCCAGTTTCGGTTATTATATACCCCATCTCTCTCTTTCTCTCTCTCTTTTTTTTGAATCTATATAGGTACATGCATACATACGTGTAAGTGCATACCCAAAACTTGGTATCATTTACAATCGCGTTGGTAATTGCCTAATGATGTCTGCTAGTACCTGGTACCCGTGTTATGTGCAGAGGCTAATATTGAAACAACGGTATATATGCTTTTGTATCGGTAGTTGTTTCGTGATGGTTAGGAAATATCTGACCGTGCGTGGTCCAGGGGGAGACAAACATATATAAATACATGCGCTTGTGTATTTATCTATCTACATATGGGTACATATGATATGAGCAGGTACCTTATCCCATTAAATGAATGCGTATGCTCTTTCAGGCTATAGCTCGATTGCTCAAGCTCATATCTATACGGCTATAGTATCGTCGTAATATTGCAAGTTACTACTATGTACACATCTAACCACAAACACACCGGTATATCTCATCCAATTGTCTCGATACAATCGATCAATAAATATTTATGAGCTATTAAACAGCGTTACCACATCAAGTCGGGTTCACTACGTTCCAAGGTATGTATAATTCCATCCAACTCCGCGAAGCAGATGTTACTCTCGTGTTATTTAGCTTCTTGTTCACGGTATTACCTACTGTTCCCTGCTGCATACTCCGATCACCTTTTTACTGCACGAAGACGAATGCCATTAAAGTTCGTTCGAAACGAAACTTTCTTCATTTTGCCCGACTTGACTTAGGTATATATGCTTTATGCCAACTTTACACGTATCCAATTTTCTCGAGTGTCTTAAGTGATGAATCTAAAAAAATTTCAAAAAATTTTTCAAACTTATTACTGTACCTGTTATAAGAATTTTTATTTTTTTTTTTTTAGTTTTTCTTTTTTCACAGTTGGTTTGTTTGCAGAAGCATTTGTTACTTCGTGTTTCACTATCTCGTGTAAATCTTGTTCCTTTCGATGTAATAAAACGAAATCCTCTTCAGTCTGCGTGTATGTAGTTGTATACCGTGCGGTGCAGCAATGTTTCTTAAGCAAGACCATTCTACGGCCAATTATATGCAGATGTAGGCCCTTCTTCTATCGCAATAGCTGTTTTCAGTTTAATTGGACGATGCGATGGGATGTTGCTACGAAATATAACATCATAGGTACGATATATCCAGGCATAACTCAACATCGATGCTACAAGACATGTACCTCTGCTTATAGTGTCTTTTACGTCAAATACTCATATAAAGATACAGGTCGTACACCTTGTTTTAGACTTCACTTACTTAACGAAACGTGACCGATTCTGATCGAAAATAATTTTATATTAATTACCAAATTTTGATAGTGAATAATTTCTGTCAAGTTGTTAAGTTTTAGTTTCAACAGTTCACTTTTAGGTTCAACATTTTGAAAGGTTGACTGGTCCACTTTAGCAGAAATTTTCCGTGTCATAATTTCATTACAGAAGTTCACTAATCTTTTGAAACATGATCAAATAAAATTTGGAAATTATGAAGGCATCGTCTCTTTGAGTTGGATACAAATTAAAAATACTTGTCGCAACGATAAGCTTACATCAACCGAGATATGGACTTTTTATTTCCAAATTCTCGTTTTAAAAAGAAGAAGTTATTATCGTCGTCCAGCTGGAAGTTAAAAGTCGAGTTATCACTAGATCTCTAGGTTTTGAGGGCCAGAAAACCACCTCCGACCGATTCCAGATGAACGATTGATCAATTTTTTGTCCGACAATATTTCGAGACCGAATGAACGGATGGCTTATCCTTCTTTATATAAATTGTTGCGATTTTTTTTAACTTAGATTTTCGATTGGATCGGTCCATTCGTTTTCGAGTTATTCAAAGAACAAAAAAAAAATTCACTTGATGATATATCGAAAATCGATCAACAAATTTCGAATATTTTGGTCTCAATCAATGGGATTAGTTCCAACTTAAATCTAGTTAAAATTCGAAATAAATCATTTCATTCTACACTTCCGTTTCTTTGCATTAAACTATTTACTCATAAAATACAATTTTTTGACCTTACAATATCCAAATGGGAAATTCTATGACTGGTCCATAGAAGTCAGCCGACTCAAATGTCATGCCAGTTAAGTTTCTAATTGATTGGAGAGCGAATATTTGCTTGCGGTTATTGTATGGTCAATTATCATTGATAGAATAATTGAAATCTGGACGCATGATAATATACCGAATACTATTTTATAAAATATGGGTAGTGTTTACTGCCGGTGCGAATATAATTTAATACTTTTAACTGCGGGTTGAATTGAAACGGTGAACCTGTCTACCTGTCTCTCTGCTTGTCTCTCTGGCTGTCAGTTCGCTCGCGCAGGGTAAGAAACTTAAGAACTGCATGCAGCAGTATAGACACAAGTACCTATAACGCATAAACATTATGCTTACGTTACAGTGCAGTTAGGTAAAAATGATATTTATATATTTTCAGGAAAGCGGCTGTCTCTACTCGCATATAAGATGGGGCGAGGCTTTCGTCGTGGTTTACAGCGTGACCTGCAAGCGGAGCTTCCAGGAGGCGAGGGGCCTCCTGAAGCAGCTCGCAGACTTGCGTCTACCTTCCTACTTCACAGCCCTACTACTTGGCAACAAGCGCGACCTGGATCATGCGAGGTAAGTTATACTTGGTATTTTTAAAATGTGGCTATGTGGCTGTGTTCTGCGACTTGGAGATTTATCAATTTCTCGAAAAAAGATCGACACACGATATACGAGTTTGTATCAAACCTCCAAGGTGTTATATATCTCAATTAACAGACTTTGTTTCCGTCTTTTTAACTTCCCGCTATGAAAATTGAAAATTTTCAAAATATAAACGCTAAGTTATTGGTTCCCATCCGATTTTCGAAATCCGAGTTTTCGAGTTTTCGAAAACCGACTGATTAGAATGGTTCTTGCGGCGATCGAAAGGGCTTATCAAAACTTAGATCTGATTAGATTTTCAAGTCGATCGGTTGAGTAGTTTCAAAGTTATTCGAATAATAAAAATTAGCGCATAACTCTTAAACTGTTCGTGAGATTAATCTCAAAACTTAATCAGATTTAAGTCTTGGATAGCCATTTCGATTGCCGCAAGATTCATCAAAATCGAACGATTAGTTTAAAAGATATTGCACGACAAAAATTTCTTTTTTTGTCGTACAACATGTTCGATATTTGTTTATTTATTTTTTATTTCTCTACGAATTTCCTGATTATTTTGCGAAACGGTTTTGGTGTTAAATTCAAATTTTCGGATCTAATTGACGAGGAAATGAAATTGTGATTCGAAATCTTCTTGTTTGTAGATTTCTTCATATGTGTGGACATAATAAACCCCCCAACTGCAGCGAATTACGCATCAAAATGCGCAATTTCTGTCACCATTCGCCGGTCCCCACATGTGTGAAATATGAGTAGACCCAACACGGCGCCAGTTCAGAGCCGCGGTCCTATCTGCCGCACCGCAACGCACCGCGCAAGACACCCGGTAGTGGTCAGTCTCGACCCTGGTCACCTAGAAACCATTCACGCGATCTCTGCACCTTTTTTTCTGCCTTTCTTTAATAAAGCAAAAATTGATTGAAAAAAAAAAAAAATAATAATTAAAGAAATATATACCTTATCGAATTTTATGTTCGATTTAGTCGTTCGGAGATCAGTTCGAACTATTTCTCATAATCGATTCATCTATTCTACAAATTTTTTTTATAATATGATCTTCGATAGGTGAAAAAAAAAAAAAAAAAAAAAATACCGGACCGCAGTTGATCAATTTTTGTCTCAAATTAAAATATTTTTAACTAAATATCGCATCGTTCTTTTTTGTTGGGTCACAATGACAATGCTCAATAATTTAGACACGTGTATGTACCTAGTGAAGTTTGATTTCGAACTTGTCACTGACATAATTCGTGACTTGCATGAATGAAAGTTCAAGCCAGTATAACAAAACGAGAGTACCGAATAATTCGCAGGATTTTTTTCGGACTAAATTATGGATGAATCTCAGAATTTTTGGTTTATTGATAATTTGAAGAAAAAAATCATACTTGAAAATCGACATCGATTAAATTGAGTTTGCAGATATTCCTTGACCTTTGTCATCATCTATTTTTACTTTTCGTCACAAACGGTGATTTAAGAAAAGTATTCGTTTCGCTCGAAAAGTAACTTTTGCTAATTTCAACGAATCTTTACATTTTCGAACCTCTAGAATCCGAAAAACAAATTTTTAGAAACATGTCTGTCTGTCTGTCGGTCTGCTCGACAAACTCGCGCGGTGATCTCGGAAACGGCTCGATGAAAAAATCTGAAATTCACAGGACTTTACAACCAAACGATGAGCATGAAAAGTTGCCATGTCTCGTTTAATTTGAACTTCCGGTTCTACCGGAAATGAATCGATTTTCACTGTTTTACCGACAAACCTATACTTTTTTCTCTGTATTACCTTTCTAAATGAAAGAATATATTCTTCCGAGTTGAGAATTTCATATATATAGGGCATCCCTTGCCAATGACACCAAAAAAATTTTAACTATACCCAGACCGAATTAGAATGAATGCACTGTATAAAATTGTTGTTCGTCAATATATAGAGCGATCCTTGCCAATGACAAGAAGAAATTGTAAGTGTACCCAGATCGTATTGGGATTAAACGTACTGTGTAAAATTGTTGTTTGTCAATATATAGGGCATTTTTTTTATATGAAATTTTCTATTTTGATCTTTTTTTTTCGGTTTTTCATTACTTTTTTATACTTTTTCTTCCCCTGACAACCCCATCTTTTTTTTTCTTTTTGATGAAAAGTACTCCGAAAAACTGTTTTTCCGGCTTGTTTTTTTTAATAGAATTGTGATAGCAAAAATTAAAATAATATACGATCTACTTGTATAAAGAGGGCGTGTATATATCTATTCCGTTAAACCTTTTACTGCTGTTATATTATATATGTACTAAGGTGGTGGACGAGTAAGTATAAATTGAAACGTGTATATTCCTCCGAGCTGAGAAAGTTGAGACCTGGTAGGTAAATTTTTTTAGAAAATCTTGTCCACCACGTGAGTCCAACTGATCGGTGCTATTAGCGAAGGCGTATATTAGCTAACTATCTGTCTATCCCAACAAATAATAATAATAATAATAATAATAATAATAATAATAATAATAATAAAATAAAACCGTAATTATTACGCCTAATTTTTATCGACGAGGTATGAAATACGGGAAATTTGATATAGCTGCCTTAGGTATATTATATATATTAAAATTCTTGTTGTCGGACGAAACTTCTCGAAACTTTGCCGAAAAATAAGTAAGTATATCAAGTTCCAGTTAAAAGAATGTCGAACGCCTTGAATAGAGCTCGCGAATAAATGACGAAATGAGAAATACTGCGTTGTGGATGATTAAAAGAATTTTTTGTTTTTTTTTTCAATAAATTCGTTCGCACTTCCAAAGACAGAAGGTGTGTGATATAGATACCATAGATTATCTGTGATCGAGATATTTTAAATAAAATTATAGTATAATTCTAATCTCTTCGAAATTTATGATCACAATTAGTCGCGTATTAAGCTTCTCACATTTTAATCGGAAAGAGGAATAACGACATGAGAAAGCTAGGAGGATGAATTTTTATCGGTAGAAATTCTTCGTAATTCGTTTATTAGATATTCGAGTTTAAGGTATTCTTAAGGAAAATATATTACTGATTATGTTTTTTGAAAGATTATATGAATAATTTGAAAAATACAAAAAAAATTTGAAATAATCTGTAAAAAAAAATTCCATAAACGATCCGATTGAAAAACAATCTGATAAAAAAAAAAATTTCGAAATTGAAATACTTTTGAGTATTATTATATATAAGAGATTTTGTAGAAAATTTTTTGACACTTTTTAAAGAATTTTACTAAAATTTCAGAACACAAAAAAAAAAAAAATAAATAAACTGATAATCAATCTTGTAGATTTTTTTTGTTCGAGATTCATACGAAAATGTTGATAAATATTAAATAGCGAAAGAAAATCTGAATGAAATTTTAAGTAAAATACACAATAATCGAATTATGTGAGTACAGGTTTGCAGGTGACGTAGATGTCAGCTGACAGCGTATTACTTGTTCCTTCTTATTGAACTGACGTTGTGAAGTCAAGGTCCGAGCTTTCTCTCTACAAACTGCAAGTAATAGATAATATATAATTAACGGTAGACTCTTTTCACTCGAGTGTACAAAGTTGGCGGGTTTAACTGGAGCGCCAGACAGTGAATTGATTTCGAGATTTTTCAAACGTCATAACTGTATTGAAATAATTACATTAATAATTGATTACCCAATTAAACGATTGCCTTCCGATGCAAGTAGACCTGTATATGTTGTACCTACGCCACATATGTATGTATGTATGTACATACATCATATACCTACCACAACGCGAGTATATACGCGAATAACGGCACGGGCGCGGGCTCACTACACTTTTCGTCGTTCTTAGTCGCGCGGAATTGAAAGGAGAAATCCGTTTAAGATATTTTCTGGATTATCTCGTTCGGCATTCAGTATTTACCCGGTGAACGCCTATGCATATAATATACCTACACGAGGAAGCACCGCTTCATTGAAATCTTATTTATTTATTTATTTATTTATTTATTTCTATCTTTCTTTATTTCTTTATTTCTTTATTTCTCTCGAAAATAAACCGGATCGTGCTACACTCGCGAGCTTGCAACGTATTTTATGCCAACGCTCGAATGACTATCGAGTAATATTTATGAACGCAATTAAATTTGCGGTACACGTGATGTCCGGAGTGTTGAGCTATATCGCGTGGGTGGGTTCCACTGCCCAGCACCCAGCACCCATTGCCCCTACGTCACACTACATCGCTTGGCTGTGTTCACCTTTTCTCTTTTCTTGTTTTATTATTTTATAGAGGAGGCAATCGGGTAGTCTACGATCACTGGCTTGGCTTAATCCGGCGGTATCCTAACCGAGAACCATTTCACTTCAACTATTATACTACAGTTTACGTTTAAAACATCTCGTGACTGGTTTTACCGCGTGCGTCGATTCGCAACGTCATTTAAATCTCAAGACTCGCTGGCCCTCGGTAATACAGATTCTCATCTGATCTGATTGACGTCACGTGGTTCTCTCGAGACTCTTTACTCTCGAAGGACTCGATATTTCATGGATATCTGATACCCTTCTCGCTTTGTTTGCCAAGGTGCTAGCCAGCTACCATCGCTTTGAATAATTCTCTCATTCTGTCTCGTAAACATTATTCTCAAGTATATCTCGATCAAGAAATAAACTACAATACCTACGTTATTTAACTAACGGGAAAATCAACCGGGACAAAAATCGTTATAAAACCAGATCCAGATATACGTTTATTCATACTCTAAACAATTAATAAACACTTTCATGTCAAAAAAGGAAAAAAAATTACTTGTATTTCATGATTCTCAAAATATCTCAAATATAGCTTCAGACACGAAGATTTTTTTTTTTTTTTTTTTCCTTAAGGTTGACGATTTCAAAATTTTTTATTTAAAGTTTAAATCAAGCTTAAAGTTCGTTGTGACAGTAGTGTTTGCTTGTTAGCTCTTCTACACAACCGCAACTTGTTAACCGATACTTTCCGGTCTTCGTAAATTGAGTATTAATATCTTATCTTGAGATGCGATCATGAAATCCCTAAATGGTAAGGAGCACTGCTTGTAGATATACATATATTAACAGGTTAATAATATCCAGAGAATATATCGTGACTTCGTTTCAAACCACATTCGTTATACTCGGTTTAATAATAGTTTATTAATTTATCGCTATAAGTCGATCAGGTTTGAGTGATCCATTCTGACAACAACAAAAAATTATTGATTATTCACTAGAACCCGATATTAAGATCTCAATCTGAAAATCACACGTTCTAAATATTATTTTGAACTGAATTTTTGGGAATAAAAGATAATTTAATCGAAGAGGAGTATGGAGAAACAAATGTGAATAATTCGTAGGTATATTTTATCATACCAAAAAAATTTACAAGTAAAATTTTAGTATCCTTTTGATATCGATCTTTGGAATTATTTCCGCGCACGTGCGATGTCATGTCAGTAGGTTTATATTAAGTTACCTACTCGGTGAAACCGTAGATTCTGATTAAATTATCCTAATAGTTTCGAAACCAATAAATTCAATACAATCTTATTATAGCAAGGTAACTAAAACAATGGTAAGGTCACTCATTGAAAGCCACATAGTGATGAAAAAAAAGCTCAATGTGACCCAAAATTTGGTCAAATTATTGTCATTATCGAAGGGTTAATAGTACTGCACAATATTTTTTGCGACGTATGTGCTCGAAATTTCATTTCGATATAAGAGTTCTCGTGGTTTTTATTTAATTTTAATACCTTGAGTGCTTTTTGATATAAATAAATTACAGCTATTGATAAAATGAAGCTGAATACCGGTTTGAGAAAAGCTGTTTGAGCTGGGTTGAAGTTTCGAATTTAAAAAGTCCTGAGAGATCAAAATTACGAATTCATTTGAAGCGATTTTGAATTTTCAGAAACGTTATAAGGTTCAGGGTATGTAATAGAATTCGAGATGATCGAAATGGAGACAGCTAAAAACTCGGAAAATCCAAAAGTTTGAAAATCCGAGAATTTATAATTGCAGGATCAAAACAGTCTAAGCGTAAATTTCGAGTTTTAGATCTTCAGCTTTTGGAATTTTAAACCTTCGGCGTTTTTCGATTCAAAGTTTTTGAAATCGATTATTCAGACTTTCGGGAAAATGTTTTTTCTGAAAATTGTGACTCTAGTATTAGAATTCAGAACTTTTCAAATTTGAAACTCATTCCCGGCCTCATGAGCTGATGAGTTTCATCCAACCACCTTCGCGATAAGTGATACTGAATATTACTGGCTATTATTATCTGATCTTAGTAGACAGTAATTAGTATCTTTGAGGACAATTTAGCAACGTTAAGAAAGATAACGGCAAGTATGACCTACTGGTACTCGGTGCGTGAAATTGATACGATGTGGAACACTGCAGTTGCGTTGCCATTTTACCTCTCTTATTCAGAGCGTGTCGAGTTTTGGCTCTGAACCAAAATCTTCGTTCTAAAACTGCACTTGGGAAATTAAAAGCACAAAAGAACACCTCGCTGCATGGCCAACTTCAATTCTCTTTACTCTCTATACTTGAATCAGTAGACATACTAATTACGGGTAGGGCATTCTTTTGGTAATAAAAAGCAAAACGAGGTCGATCAAAGTATAGGGGAGATGCGGGAAAAACGGACACCAAATCTAAAAATAGAAATTGGGCGTAAAACGGGCACGTTTTCAGCTTTCTTAAAGACGACTAATTTCAGTTTCCTGACGTTCCTTGCACGTAAGAAAAATTAGAAAAACGGGGATGATGGGAAAAAATCGAGCAGGCTGGACAAAACGGGTACCTCGTCTAAATAACAGAACTGGGGGCAAGACAGGAACCAAGTCTTAAAATAATGATTTTGTATTAATCGATTTTTTAAGACGTTCTGGACAAATTTTAAGTAAAATTCTGATTTGATTCGAACTAAAAAAAAAAAATTTATGAAGAAATTGACTTATTTTCCGCATTTTGTTTTTGTAAGTATCGTCAGAAAACTAACACAAGTCGTTTTTAAGAAAATTAAAACGATGCCCGTTTTGCCCTCAATTAAAATTTTTCGTTCTGGTGTCCGTTTTGCCCATATCTCCCTTATCTATTGGCTATCTATAGGAACACAGTTTCGACTACTCGTTGAGGTAGTAAAAGTCTGATTGAAGTCTGATTGAAAAAAAATTCTACCATTTTCAAAAGATTTTAAGAGATTAAAATTTTTTTAACTATAACATTGCGTGGAATTTCATGAAAATCTCATCTTCGTTTTTAAAAGACTTCAGAGAATTTTGAAGATTCAAAAAACAAAGATTTGGGACTAGGTTGAAGTTCTGAATGGTTAAAGTTCCCAATTTTGATATTACTGACTGACGGTTTTCAGGAAAGGTATTTCCCCGAAAATCTGTGTAGTCTATTTCACAAACTTCAAATCGAAAAAAAAACCTGAAAGGTTAAAATTCCGAAACTTGAACTTGGCTCATGGAGCGTCGTGTCTCCCCATCAAATTTACAGTTTCTTGGACTTCCGGAGTTTTTATCTATCTGCATTCCGATCTTACCGAATTTTAATATTCTGGACTTAAATGGTTCTGAGAATTCAAAATCGTCTGAAACTAATTCGTGATTTTGACCGTTCGGACCTTTAGAACTTCAAAACTTCAATCCGTCTCCGAACATTTCATGGCGATGGTCGCCAATATATTTCAAAGTTGGTTAACTCCTGATCACTTCCTAATCATGAAACACCCCCCAAATATGAAACATTCAGAAGCATTTTAGTATTTTCGTCGATATGTTACTATTCGATTAAATAACCATATCAAAACTGCATCATTTAGCACTGCAACGTGTACTACTACATCAACTTTTAACCTCGAGCTTGTGACGGTCAGATGAAACCGAAGGTTGGTCTGCGTAGTTTGTGACGGCCAGACTACTCGGTTAGGGTTAGGTAACAGGCATTGTAATTCGTTTGTTTCATGTTTCAGAGAGGTGTGCGTGGACGAGGGTCAGCAATTGTCGTTGGCACACGGCTGCCAATTCTACGAGGTCAGCGCAGCGGAAAGTCCTGCCGGTGCAGCTCTCGCTTTCCAAGCTCTTCTACGAGAAGCAAGATCCGTTCAACTTCTCCGTGCTTTACCGATACGACGAAAGCTCGGTGTCCATTCGGTATCTCGAGTCCTAGGTACCATTTTCGGCAAGAATACAACCAAAGACCGAAAGAAAAGGCCATCTTTAAGCATATGACGTATCCTGTACGCGCTTCTCATCGGAGGAAGTGACGATCCCAGGAATAGGACGGATGTCATTGTGCTCAGCAGTAGCGTGCACGGAAATTAAATTATATTATCATTTATATGAAATGATATAAATTTCACTCGGTTTGAATCCGCGCGAATGAATCAGAAAATAAGGATACACATATAACATATACAAATATTTGTACAGTTAGGATGTCATTTTATCCAATAGAGAATATTTTTGTTTTACATATGCGTTTTTGATTTGAAAAACCAGGACGCGAAAGGCTTTTATTCCTATGGCTGCTCAGTGGCATCTAGTAGTTAAATGAATCGATCAAAATCTTTAATCAGATAATCTGACGGTGTGAATTAACCCGAGAATTTCAATGCAGAATACTGCTGAAAGTGGCAAATAAATGGCACCCGAAGAATAAGAGCTATTTGAAAGTATGTCACTTACAATCAGATTTTCTTCAAAATTAGAATAACCGGTTATGATCTCTAAATGATATGATCTGATCGTGTTTTTCCTTTCCATCCAAAGGACACACAAAAATGAAACTTCAAAAATAAGGATCGCCGTAAACGAAGGGAAATCATTGCCATTAATTTCGATAAAAAAAGCAATACTAAATCATATGATAATTTATAACAGGTGTTTGAAAAGCAACGTAGAATTACTAGTAGGTATATAAATATTAAATCGTATTGAAATTTTTACGACAGACATTTGAATTTTGATGCTCAATTCTTACTGGTGAACATCTTTACGTACACACAGATCGACAGTCTGCTAAATCTGGACGATGTATCACCTAAAGATTTTCACATTTCTGTAATAATAAAACGTATGACGAATCGACGCTTTGCGTCACACATACCGTAGAATGTTAGAATTATTTTCATCTTTCTACACAGTTAAGTAGACAGAGCAAAGAAAATTCGCGTAAATGAATTGTGTACAAATTGGGGATAATCCTATCGGTTAAAAATCATTTAAAAATAAAATATGTTGAACTAGTGCCATTACAGTTGTTGAAATTATGATAATAAATTTGTGCCAAGCATCGCATGGGGTTGTTGTAAAGAACCATAAATCGTGTCGATTAATACGATATTAAGTAATATAAAAATTATACTTTTTCACCAAATTTCCTACGTGCCTTAGAACGTCATTTTTGGTATAAATATAACGCACTTATTAACAAATTTTAAGAAAATTTAAGGGATGAAAAATGATCAGCTTGTATAACAGATAACAAAAATTGTTGTAGAGGCTAGAGGCGATAACTTTATGCCAAAGGTTCGTTTGTCTATACACGTATATAGCATAGTGTTATAAACGATCATATACGATATAAAAGAAAAATGAGCCTCAGGCTAGAAAAATACAATCCTATAATTCGTTGCGCGATTCAAATCGAGGTAATAATTACATAGCATATATTAGTTACTACCTACTTGTGATCTTAGGGTGTTAAAGTAAGCGTACGGTATAAGTATAATATATATAAGTGAGTGCAGATGATAAGCCCGGACTTTACACACATAGATATACACTTATAATTATCGACCATTTCATGCCATTTCGATAACTGCAATTTATCCTTGTTTCTTTTTCATTTACATAGGATGATATTTATGAAATATATTATAGATGATATCCTACTACGAGCAGGCTTTTACTTCGCATGAATTTCTCTTATTTTCTATATTTTCATACCATTTTTTATTTTTAATTAAACTGTTTCAATGTGATGCAGAAAGTGTTTTGCATCTTCAGTAGCAGTGATTACAAAAAAAAAAAAATAAGAAATAATTTTCAAGGTGTATAGACTCTCATTGCAAGACACAAAAAAGATCTAACAGTAATTAAAATTCAATAATCCGTTAGTTGTGTTTCTGAAACAGCTACCTTGTATATCGTATACCTCCAAGAATCTTTATACTCTTTAATTTTTACTATTTCGAACAAGCCTGTCTCGTAAGATTAACTTCCTAGCTTTTTGTATTTGCAATTCCTTGTACATGTTTGTCGTAGGCTCGCGATTCTTTGGAGTGTGTTGGTTCAGGATAGCCAGTAGCCTTGTCGGAGGTCGAATAGGTTGACCCTACTGAACCCTGAGCTCAAGTACTAAGCCTCTGTTTTATCGCGAGCCCTTTCTTTGAATTCTCACCTCCACAGACTTCCTGGCAACCCTTATTTTACCAACTTGATGTTAAATTTTTATCGACTTAGCGTTGATTAACACCCTAAATAGAAAAACGGTATATGAAACTTATTTTATATGATATCATATTAGCGAGGCCTTAAATATAGATAAGCGACTGAAATTAATCTAAATGTAAATTACTCATTGATGCTATATATATATATATTATATAAAAATATGGTATTTTTACAGTACCTCCTCCTTCCGAGTGAGATACATACTCGTTTAGAATATTAGTAAATCTTAATGTTCCTAATCTAGAGTAAAAGTAAATATATATGGTATATTACTTTACATTACACATAAATTATCGTATAATTTCATGGTATAAAGTTTATAGAATTTTTATTTTTATTTTTTTTTTCTATTAGTTTATTCGACTCTACCATCAGTCGATGTTAAAACTTTTATACAGTCGGTTCAAGAGAGTGCATCGATATTACTTATTTCATAAAATTTATCTCCATCTTTTATTATCTGCTTCGACTTCACTGTATAGATATACTTACACCTAGTATAAAATTAATTAGATTACATTTATCCCGTGAAATCAATCGCGTTGTGAAATTGTATTTTTCATTTTTCAATTTTTCTGTTTCTTGCTTTTTCTTTTTTTTTTGTTACTTATCTTCTTCTTTTATACGTATGAAAATTGTTAACTATAAATATACTATCTGTAACTGTATATATTCAGTGCCTGCTGCAAAAATACTTAACCCAAAAACTCATTCGAAAAATTTAACAAGAATAAAATAAAAATAAATAAAAAATAAAAATGAAAACACAACTGAGTTTAATTATTATAATAATTATTATTATTCGTTAATAAATACATTCCAAATGTATGAGAATTCATATTATATACATACTTAAATATATATGTATATTGAATTCGATGCGTTATCCTGTATTTCAAAGTGCTAGTCACTTGTTATTGTAAATTTTTAAATAAAAATCATACGTTAAATCAATACAATTTTATTTATTATACATACCTATAAAATTTTCATTTTCAGACTCTTTGATCGTTCATACGTTTTTATTTAACGATTTGAGTTTAAAAAAAATAAAGAATAAATTAAAACTAAATAAAAAAATTTGTTCATCCATTTAGGTAAATAGTAACTTCTATATATGCGTCAGTTAATATACTCGGCATCACGAGACTTGATATAATTTAGGCCAAGGTTTCGAACTCGCACATGTCACGCACTTGTGCTATTCGAAAATAAATTTCCTCGATCTCTTTAACGGCAAAGTTACGTTGACGTAAATTTTCGATCTCGGCACCCCTGCGAGGGAGACGTATACTGACTGTTATTAAACTTTCTGATTAATTAAAAATGATATCTGGGTAGGTACACGCTGTACAGTGAATCTGAGTGAAAAATAAAATTAAAAAAATAAAAATAAAAATAAAAATACGAAAACTACCGTAACTGTTATAGCCTGTATATACCTAGAATTAGATGCGCTAGCGTCTAGGTTTGCATATATTATATATTCGTTAGGGTCACGTGGTATACGTAGGTATACGATACGGTTACACCGCGTTAAAACAAACCAAGATTATAAACGACCGTTCATGTAATAAAGATGCAAATCGCCGTTATATTCCTATACTTTGATTCAAGATTTTCACCTCATTCGGTTATTTTAGTGTTGTGAAAGCGACTTTGACCCTGTACCCTTACTTAGTACCTACGCGTTACCCTTGTAAGAGAAAATTTAACCTTAGGAAGAAATATTTTATATATTTAGTCTTTTTTTCACAGCTGATCGACAGACGATTTCGAATTTCTAAAAATGGTTGAGTGAAGAGTATCGGGATTTGGAAAAATCGAAATGCAGGCAGCTCAAAACTGAGAAAGACCGAAAGTCCGAAACTTCAAGAATTCGTAAATTTAATGAGAGAGGTACGATGCTCCATGCGTAAATTTCAAGTTCCGGAAATTTGGCCCTTCAAATCTTTAGCTTTTGGAAATTCAAACCTTCGGTATTTTTCAATTTCAAGTTTTTTGTATTGACTATGCAGACTTTTGGGGAAATACCTTTTCTAAAAACTGTAATTTCATTATATTGAAATTCGGAAATTTAGACCGTTCAAGACTTTCAAAATTCGGAACTTCAACCCCGCTTACTGACTAAAAATATCTCGAAAAGTAATTCAAACTTATTCCATATTTTATGGACTTCATCCTTATACATAGATTAACTACGACGAAAAAAAAACGGTTGTTATAAGATACAGGAGACATCGTTCATCAAAATTTCTTCAAATTCAGAGAGGACATACTCCATTGATACACTTTCGGGGTGAACCCCCTGAATGACGTTCAATGAATTTAATTTTTAGATACAATCATTTTTAATTTTCATTCATTTTTATGTCGAATGGTGAGAAAGAAAAAAAGGTACGTGATGTGACCCGTACCCTGCGACAGCCACTTTTTCTTCGATAGATTCAATCGATATAAAGCAAAGTAAAAAAAAAAAGAACTGAAAATTTCTCTGAAAATCGTGTCAATGATTTGAAAATAGAAGACAAAAATTTCTTTCCAAGTTTAATATACCCCGTACGTTTAATGCATGTATGATATATTTAACGGAGGTAAACCGCGAAGCGTTAAACGCAAGATTCTTGAGTAAAAGACGCGCTACTCCCAGGTATAAGTAACAGACTTGCCCCTGCTCAGCCTGGAGCGAGACATCGTGGTTGTAACGTCTGGTCCCGCGACTCTCTCCGTCTTTCCGTCTTTTTCTATCCTGTTGGTTTATCATCTCTGCCTTCCTTCGCCCTACGGAAGACAAATCGCGCGAGCCAAACGCCCCGATAAACACAGCCGCCAATTTATCGCCGAGAATAGCAACGCCTTGGAAAAACATTTCGAACGCGACCGTAATCGGGGCTTGCTTCGAAACGTCATGCGGAATTCACGTGGGTGGCGTCGTATGGCTTATGCACGAAGAATTTCTACCTATGGTAACCCCCCCCCCCCCCCCCTTAAGTACCAATGATTATTACTCAACGATTACTCTTATCGGTTATAATAGAAGTCAATAATTTTAAGACCGATTTATTTCCAAACCTTAAAGTAATTCACAAACGGATCATTCAACGAAATTAAGGATATCGATAAAGCAGATAAGTATTACTAAATCGGAGACCTCGCTGCGCTGCAGGAACACTTTGCATTGGGTTTAGATTAATCAAGAGCAAAAATTCTAATCAATGAAACTATTTGTACGAACCTTAAAAGTCGAACGTTTTCTCACCGAGACTCCCAATTTTCTCGATAGTCAAAAACAGAAGATAGTTAAGATGTGAATAATAAAGCCCATAAAACGTTGGTTAAAAATTTTTCAAAGTGTATACTGCATATAGTCCAAGCTGGAAAATGCAACTGTTGCAAATAATCTTCTGCGAGATTTCTTACGACGGAATTATATTGCGCAGGGTTCTAGCGCGTAAAATCTAAAATATGTACATACGTAAGTTTGTTGAGGTTTATTTCAAGAGAAGCAAATTTCTTTTTTGAAATGACTTAAAAGATTCGTTAAATTACATCCAAGTCTTACACTTAGGTATATAATATGAAAGCTGTTGCTGTTGATACTTAACGCGCAGCGTCAGTAGCTTCGCTTTGTTCTAGGAAATTTTTCTTAAAAATATTAGGTATAGAAAACCGTGAATAATTGTTGTTTATAACTCGCGCACGGATGCACATATGGAAAATGTTTAATAAGCATAAGACACTAAAATGTTAGCGCACAACGGTATCCTCAAGAGTTTGAGCAGCATAGTCGTGACGCCAAGGTTGTAGGTCACCACGGTGCACCTTGCACCTATCGCTTCCTTCGCCGTCTTAGCGCTGGAACCCTGTAACATCTCTTGAGTTAGTCTGGCCTCAGGCTAGCTAGTCTTGAAATTTAATACATCCTCAGCATCGTAGGCCTTATATCTTTCCACTTCGGGCCTGGCTAAACTAATACCCGTTCTCCCACCCCCCCGCCGCTACTACTAAATCACTAACTCACTGAATCGCTAAATCACAGCCAATGCTAGGTGATCGCGAAATGAATACTCCTGAACCTATACGATAACTCAGGTATAGGGTATCTATGCAGAAACCTTTATATCCTATTAGCTAGACCCTCGACACGGTGGAATTCATTTCATGTGCGTAGGTATATAAAATACGTTTCACCCTCTTCAATAATTAGATATTAATAAATTTCTTTGCTGATTTTTTTAAGGTGGTATGAACACTTTGAATAAGGGTATTGTTCAAGAAGCAATATCTCTAGAATAAAAGGTCATGGTTCATAGATCATTTGATATATGATCAGTTAAAAGACAGGATTTGTGAGTTATTGCTTCTTAAAGATGGATCCAGTGAAAGCAAGAGTAGTTTTTGTGTTGACTTAGATCAACTACAGATTTCTTGCTTTCCAATCGGTCAGAAAACAAGATCAGATCATCAATGAAGGTACAGCTTTTCAATATCCTTCTTCAAAGAAAAGGAATCAATAGAGCGAGGTTAAAGTTTCGGATCGTAAAAGTTCTGAACGAAAAAAAATTAAGAATTTAAATATTACCGAATTACAGTTTTCGAAAATGGTATTTTCCGAAAAAGTCTACATATAATCAATTTAAAAAACTTCCAACTGAAAACCACTGAAAGTTCAAAATTCCGGAAACTAAAAATCTAAGCTAACGTGCGAAAGGCCTAAACTCCGAAACTTGAAATTCACCATAAAATTTTCGGATTCTGGAACTTTCGGAGTTTTGGATTTTTTGAGTATTTAGTTATCTACATTGTGCTATAGGGAAACGAAAATGTGGTGGAAAACAGCTGTAGTGAAGGTATAGCTGAATGCAAAACTATATTTTCCATTCATTTAAAATGAAACGACTTCTGGAACGATTTCCACATATATGCATCTGCGTAGCTGCGCTCTACAGAGTTTCTAAAAATTTCCAAGCGTCAATTTCAAACGTAAAAATTTAATTGCCATTTGAATATAGTGAGAACAAAACGTTAACTCACTTTAACAGGTATTGTCGATGCAAAGGGATACGTATAGTATAATCGACTAGGGTTTGGATTACATTCGCTCAAGTTAAGTTAAGCCTGCAGGCCAATTACTCACTTCGTTCACATCGCACCTTTTATTCATGAAATTTTACTTGCCATCGTATAACAACCGGACTTTGCAATTCTCCAATTCATACAAATAAATACAAACAGTGAAGCGATACATGTGGGTCCGTTACTTTTCGTTGTTACCTTAGATAATGTTAATGTTTAGTGTAATTGATTAGAGTCCACGTTTCGTTCATATCACAAAATATCTAATTTATGGATACCATATAGCCGTTAGATTAAAGCTTTTATTCGTATTTCCATCGAACGGAACATGGTCCATTCGAAATTGATTTTACCTAAAAATAGGTGCCTAAACCCGGTCGGAAACAGAGGTAGATAACCAGCGACCAGCACATTACCGTATAATCTTCCTTATCATGTAAAGTAATACTTGTTTGGTGGTCGGTTGTTGTCGTTATCACCTAAATGAAGTGAAGTATAACACAACAACTAAATGGATCGTTGCGTCGTGTGCGATGTTAGAATTTATGTGTACAACAATATTTGGATCGTTTTTCACTCCTTGTTTATAAAAAATTAACGTATAATTTCACGGTCAAGCACACCTAGTTGTCAAAATGCGTGTTTAATAATTGTTTTAATGTTTTTTTTTTTTTTTTTTTTAACCGTTTGATAAACAGAGTAAAAACTTTAGAGCGACCGTGAATCGTCATATATTATCGCTACTGAATAGAAAGGTGTGTGTTGGTATTCCACGTAGCTTCATACCTTAGGTATGTACATACATACTTACATACATGTACCCAAGTTTTACTATTGTTTCAGACTCTCGGTCTACAAAGGTTTATAAATGCGTAGAAAATACGACGATGTATATATACTGCTTTACTCCGGTTTACGATGTAAGTGTGTTAAATGTCACGAGCCGTACAATTCTGGCGTCACTAAGACGGTGCAACAGCAACGGCTTTACCAATGACTCTGCAATATATGTATAGTGAGATATTTCGATTAAGAATTATAGTGGCATGTTTTCGACACAGCTTGAAAGCTGAACTTCTAAGACACTCACATCTCACAATCATTAAAGAAAGAGAACTGCCACAAAAGGAGGCCTTTCAATCCATCAAATGAACGTAGATGAAAATCAGGATGCTACCCTATCACATGGCAAACAATACCTAAATTAATTTACTCCGTTATTCAATGTAAGAGAATTTTGATTAAAAATCGTTAACTAGTAAACGTAGGTGTACGCAGGTATTTGTATGTGGTATAAGTAATCAGAAATACATAGGAAACGAGGCAACACGAAACGTAAAGCGACCGCGTGACATTGATAGAATCGCAGACCTCGTAAAAGACCATTGCGTGTATATTTCGTATGTCGTGCGTCGCCGTTTCTGCTACAAACTTCAATGTACATGACCTACCATTACTACGATTTCTTATAACACGAGGTATAAGTATACACACATATTATATCTAATGGTATCAGCAAGGAGGTTTCTTCTTGATGATACAGTGCAATTGAACCACTTTATACCCACACAACTTTACAGAATCACCGAATCACGAGACTGCTAATTGCCGTGTCTCAAGGTTTAATGGTTTTCATGGATTGAATGATCATAGGAAGAAAACTATGATAAATTATTATGGAACATACTCCGCGTCATTTGCGGGTTTCTCTTTTATGTAGATGTAATAAATTGCGATTCATAGTATATAGGTATATGTATACATATAGGTACGCATCCGGTAAATAAGAGTCGTATAGTTTTTTGCCAAAAACAATTTTCATCTATATGCGTATGTATATGTGTAAATGTGCACTGATGCGAATACAGAAAGGAAAGAAAACATTGACAGTGCCAACGGACATGAACACGTTTATGGCATTTATTTCCCATCTGTTTTTGATTTGATATTGAGGGTTTTTCAGAAGGGCGTCTATTTCAAACTTTATATACTCACGTTTGGCTACTAATTTATAATTATTATCTCACATTTGTGGGGCAAAAAAAGATGTAAAATAAAAAATAAAAAATTTTCACTGCGGGCGGGGTAACTATGAATCGGTTCAAGGCAATCGCTTCTCACTGCAGATGTGATTTTCACGATCTTCTATATACATATACATACTCACAGATCAAAGGAAGTATACGACAAACTGACGTTTTACTAAAATAGCACTCGGCAAAGTTAATTGCAGCTAAAGTTTCTCCGAAGTATATATTTGTTGAAAGTATGGATCAACAAGATCCGCGAAGAAACGAAGATTCGCGAAATTATCTCTATACACATGCATTTTTCCAATGATTTCAAAATGTCCATTCACCGTTATCCTGTTTTCAAGAAGATGCATATTTTTTGTTGAATAACATTCGGGCTGATGACGTAGATTTTGTTTTTTGTTTTTTTTACATATGCTTTATCCTTCGTTCTTCTCACGTATATACGACACCTGTCAAACTTGTGAACTTTTCGCGAACTTTTAAGTGCTGCCAAATGTGGATGATGTGTAAAATTTCCAAATCTTTCATCGACTGTTTTTTGAGAATTTGTACAATCCAACTTTTGCAACTTGTCAATTCTTCGCTGCAACTCATGAAATAGCAAACATGTAGGTATGAGGTATGCATATGTGTCTGTAATTAATGTTGTCGAGATATTTACGGCGTAACGAATGTTATACCGAAAGTGTGGGCGATGGTTAAACGGAGTTCATGTTAAACAGTTGCGACACCTGTTCTTCAGGTGTTAATTAATCACCAACAAATGTTAATAGTACTTTGAGTACTGATAGTAACGTCAGTGTATAAGAAAAAAATAAATGAATAAATAAATAAATAAAGAGTGAAATGAAATTTATCACGGATGACTCTTGAGGACGCGAGGCATTCCATACTGATAAAAGTGACTCGTGCGATACTCGCGCCCACAGACAAAGCATTTCTAATGGGCTTTGCGATAAAGGCCTCCAAGTTTTGTTTTCAAACACAATTCAATTCCATTTAACCACCGTGTAAGACTTCGATAACAGTAGTTAGCAGTAAATCTAAATTCTTGGTATTTACTAAGCAAAGTCAGATATTGTTATTCCCGGATGATACTCCGTGAAAAAAAGCAAAATCTAATGACTGTAGAATAACTCTTTATGTCCACAGCGAGAATTCTCAGTATTTTTTTTTTTCTTGCTACCTCTGCACCATTACATCAGTAATTCACTCAAGTGACAAAAGAATCTCTCTCACGTTATTTGATGCAGATTGAGAATGATCCTGAGCTTAGTTTATGGTCATGGTCAACACACGGATACTAATTGTTGTAGTTATGGTGCTCACCACTACCACTTATTACCGCTTCTTACAAGGCACATGCGGACGTTTTCATTGCAGTAATAGTAGCTATGACCAAAAAAAAAAAAAAAGACACTGCATACCATGAGCCGAGGATTGCGCGCGTGTACAGTCATTGGTTAACTTAATTAGCACCTGCAGGACCTCGTATCCTCTCCGTTCTTTTCAGATTCATCTTCTCGGTCTTATAAACCTGCGGAACGGCGCCCGGTACAATGCCGCGAATTCCACTATAGGCGTCGTGTGGACGATAAATACCTACGCGCATAAAGAGGTACGACTTCTAAAGACTATAATACCAAAGGCTGTAAGTAAGTCTACTTTGCACGATTCTCATAACACAGTATCATACTAGACACTTTTATCTTTAACCATGAAGGTATTTAAATATTTATGGAAAGTCCCTTAAGAGGGTACATGTGACACACAATTAAGGAAGGGGTTACTTTTCGTCGACTCTAATTGTGTCCCAAAAGAATTTTTTAAAAACCGAATTTTATCACAACAGTTCACTATTATAGTCTCTTCAAGTGTAATCAGGTAAAAGTCAGGTAAATGTATGGTCAAAGAAACGATAGTAAGTTTCGTGAGAACTCAGATCAACCGTGGTACAAGTTTTAGATTTTTTCACTAGTGAACCAGCGTCGGAATCGAAATTTTATTATCATTCTTTAAAACAAGATTAGCGCTTGCACTTGAAAATTTTATCAGCGTCTCAAGAGTCTAGTTTGTGCTTAAACTTCCTCAAAATGGATATGACTCAACCTTTGGGTGAAAAATAGAATTTCATTACATGCGCAATCGCTCCCTCAAATTCTATCTTGCACCTACTAGTCTTCGGTGAAAACTTGTAGAATCAAACTAAGATTTCTATTCCGAGTAAGAAACAACTGTGATATCGAAGACAAACTAGGTTATCTAAAGCTCCGACAAGAATATCCTGTTTTAAATGACATATCACTCTGTTGAGGGAAGATTAGTCGTGTTTTGACAATGGTCTGGAAGTTTACCGGCAAATTTGTGGCCGTAGCTTGTGTAAAAGTGAAACTTGACATCGTCAACCGTATTGCATCGGTAATTGGCTGGCATTGTTCGTTCACGGCTGGATGCGTATGTTAACATGGGGTAGAACTCCTGCACGAGAAACTTTCACCTAAACTTAATTTTCATTTATCATCGTAAGTGTCTCGAATAAAGGGACCAGGATAAATCAACCCAGTGTCTATCATCGACCATGAATATCAGAGCACATCGTTCTTTCCCAACTTTGAATGCAACTAACAGCACGACGAGTTCGTAAATAAATTTTTTATCAAATTGATAAGTTTTCTCTGTTTTGATAAAAACCCAATGTTTGACAACCCAAAGACATAGGAGATCGAAAATCTAAACGAAAAAAGCTCACACGTTTGACCTGAGAAAAAATAAATATCTTGGCTCTCATGTGGTTATCGTTAAAGGTATTATATTAAGAGTTGATCGCTTTCGCAAGCCGCGAAACCCTTCACCTATGACATCATATTCATTCGTCGGGGTGCGGTGTGGTGCGGCATTTTCAAACGTTTCCGCATATTGTTTCTTGATGAATGTAAAAGAATTGTTAAATGGACTCCACTCGGCTGGCTGAATCACGATTATATTGTTACCGAGATAGGTATAACCAAGCTCTATCCATTATCCAGCAAATAAAATAGAGATGTATTGTCTTTACACGGGAAGTTGTATGCCCAGGAGGTACACCGCCATTTATTACTTCGTAACAACTGGGTAGGTACATACATACGGAGTATAGACTTGCTAGTGGATTTATCCAGGAAACGTGAATTCTGTTATATCGTTTGATGATTTTTTTATCGAATGGCTTCGAAACTTCTCTTTAAAATTAATTACCATGCTATAGAATAAAGCAAGCTTAATTTACCACTGTTAATTAATCTCCATTTGATTCATTGACAGTCTGACAGAAACACGCTAATACACCATCCTCCAGTCGACACTTCACACCATTTGCACCTTCAACATTTTCCCATTTATTTTCTCATCGTACTTATTCTGGTAATTCCAGCAGTCTACAGCACTACGACTCTCAATCACAAGACGAACAATTATAGTTAAACAAATTTTTAAGTATAACAAATAGAAAGAAATGAAGAAAGAATCTCTCATCTTGTCGTACCTACACCGTCTTGGCACTGTGTGATATTTCTTCACATAGAAGAGCGCACTTTTATGTACGAGAAAGTCGATTTCTTCTCCCAATTGATCAGGGTTCTCAAAAGAGGATTCATTCCCACCGAAAAAGATCCATAAAATCCACGTCTTTGTGTATAATACTTTGGCTAAGAAACTAATTATCGTACCTATAATACGTAGGTAATTAACTTTTGTTTTTCACTTTTTTTTTTTTTTTTTTTTTCAATCACCAAATTGGTTCTTATATTCTCATTTTACCAACCGTTATACTAAATTGATTTAATTAAATTGAGCTTTATTTTTTCGGCTTTTATTTCGAGGTTGGACCCCAATACAACGACGTGGTCTATAAGAGCGATATTACTAGTAAGCAAGTTTGTTGTTTTCGCTTCTAAGTAGAAAGGAGAATCGTGTTGTACTCGGTTGCAATTTATTACGGTGCCTGATTTTATCGAGTAATAATAAAGCAGAAAAAGTACTGCAGTCTTATCAGATAATCTACTTTGGAACGCCATACTTAGACTTCGTAACCACAAGCGGTCTATTACTCCTTGGTAAGTCCATGTCATAAATAAACTCCAGCTAATACAACAGACGTAAGACAAAAAAAAAATCGTACTTATACTACAATTTATTCCAGATTTGAAAGCGACTTTGTTGTAATACTACTGCGTAAATTTTCATCCAGTGCTTTCATTACTCTCGGCAATCGGGAAATGGAAATTATAAATTTAGATACATGAGCGGTGGGATAATCGTTCGCCATTACAGATACTAGAAGTTTAAAAACTTGAAGAGAATTTTATAAAAGAACGTACCAGCCATGCATCATCTCATAGAAGAAAACACAGCAAAGTAGGTACAGCAAGCTCACGATTAGTAAGTGGCCTAGAAACTATAACCTTATCGCGATGTATTCTGCACCTCGACCCATTGACGTGACAATTATTGACACGCCCAACGATCAATCCTAAGTTTCATAACAATATCGCATTGTGTTTTACCATAATTGAATCCGACTCGATTAACTTACAATTAGACGAGGAGTTGTGTCGACATGGTGAGCTTTGGGATCACTTTGTTACAAAAGGATTCAGTTATAGTGTCTCCGTCATGACTTTCAGACAAACCCATCGAATGTTATGTGGGAAAGCCCAAAGCCATAAATGTTGAATGAGTATTGCAAGGAGGTGGACTGCTGCACGGCCAACGGTCTACGGTTTAATTATTAAAAATCAATTTCGATGTTACAGCATGGTATCACAGCAGGCTATTACTTGGATAAAATATGCTGCGTGTACCGCAATACCCTCAGGGCTTTACCAGAGCCTTACCGAGAGTACAACAATCCACCCACACGCCCATATGGTGTCGCTCGATAGTTGGATTTTTTAAACTCCTTCATTTCCGCAAACGGTTTTAATTGTTACCTGTTTGTTATAGCTTACATGGTTTAAAGCACCTTAGTCTCTTACTCACCACACTACCGGCGTGTGATTTACAGTCAGACCTGAATCTGAAACAGTCAAATTCAGGAAGTACTTAGAATATGACTTTTGGAAAAGTTTTATCAAGTTTCAATTTCAAAACATCATGAAATCGGTTAAATCCTTCTCACCCTTCACGAAGAAGCACATTTAACTGTCAGTAAGCTGATGCAGACAAAAGCTGCGTTTCCATAATAGATCGAAAATGGACTATTCCAGCCACGACTTCGCGTGGTTGTTTCATGGCTACTATATACACACGAAGACTGGTTCGGTAAAACTGGAAGCGAAACCTTTTCTCCATTCCTGGGAATCAGATGATTGATCTGAAGATACAGCCCATGACTTGTTAACTCGATTTATTGGTCATGCCAACTGGGATCTTACAATTAGTTGACAATAAGCTTTTTGTTCACAACAAAGAGCCGGCATTGTAGTATCGTTAGTTAAGGTGTAAGGGATTACGATGAAACTCTGCAGGGAATAGGTTACCCATATTCCATTGATTCTCCAGCAAAGTGTATCCAGCATAAAACCCGACGTATAGAAATTTTATTGTGGTAACGTGAACGTGTTCTCTAAGCACGTGCGAAACTAATCAGAAATCTTACCAGAGTATGCAACTTGAGACTTAAACTATTTCCATTATTTACTATTTTCAAACAATTTTTTTCTTCATTACTTACAATCTTCTCATCTTTTATTAAACCAACATATTCTCAATCACTTTTTCCGTCACACTTCAATCAAATTTAGGGGGACAGGTTTTTTGTTATTTTGCATGAGCTGTGAATAAGACAGGTCTGTGCTTTCGACTACTCGACGTGTCCATCATGCTGTTGGTTCTCCATGCAGTGTAAACCGTGCGAATTTTGCCGATCTTAAAATACCTATTATGCCTTTCTATTTCGAGTAATTTTCGTACCGGAATAACTTTTTGGTGACGTTAGTTTAGATTGCGAATAAAAGATCAAATAAATGTCGGCTAAAACGGGCCCCGTCTAGTGATTATTTTGGTATATTTTCATCGCTATTTTCATTTCGATTATTCGTTTTAAGAGGTGAGACTCAGAGTTCCCATTGCCAGATGAGCAAATCTCACGCACTTAAAATTATCTCAGATCCGTTAGATTTACGTAGGATCGGTAAGAGCAGATCAGAAATAAAATTTTTAGAACCATAAAGCATTCCATAAGTTTGTCAAAGACTTTAAACAGCAAAATAATTCGCATACTCGGATATTCGAACAGCTTTGTTATTACGTAAGTACAAATATACAACATGATCGTGTTATCTAGTGCACACAGCGCATACCGATGTCATAAGCTGATGAAGTATACAACAATGTTTTTTGAAGACCATAAAGTAAGCTGCCTGTCAAGCCATATTTGCAGTCGCGAATTAATGAAATCTAACGAGTCGGTTAGGCACATATATCGAACCCTATAATCCGTTCGTATCAGTTGAAACCCAGCAACGTGGGTGAGCTTTTATCGAAACTGGTAGTCGACTGATCGGATTTAGACCTTTTGCGAAACCGCTTTAGCGATACCGCATGAACAAGAAGCTGCGTTACACCAGGAGACAGTATCGGAGCAAAATGTTCTCTCGAGGAGCTTCCTGAGATAACTTTGACGCATTTCGCGACTTGTACCTATGTTATAGGTATATGAATATATATTCCCATATCCAATACCTGGACGATATTATTATCCTTACATAATATTATCCCACTGGCATCCATATCGTCGAACATTTCCTGACTATCATAGATATAAGTTTTTTTTTAACTTTTCATCATCTACGATGATATAAGAAAAATATTGA
Source organism: Macrophya annulata (assembly GCA_963924015.1). Taxonomy (NCBI): domain Eukaryota; kingdom Metazoa; phylum Arthropoda; class Insecta; order Hymenoptera; family Tenthredinidae; genus Macrophya; species Macrophya annulata. Next base: position 13,321,275 of record OZ001259.1, on the reverse strand, counting down.
TTTTGGTCGAAAAGTAACTTTGGCTAATTTTAACGAATCTTTACGTTTTCGACCCTCTAGAATCCGAAAAACAGGTTTTTAGAAAGATGTCGGTCTGTCTGTCGATCTGTTCGATAAACTCGCGCGGTCATCTCGGAAACGGCTCGATGAAAAAATCTGAAATTCACAGGACTTTACAACTAAACGATGGGCATGAAAAATTGCCATGTCTCGTTTAATTTGAACTTCCGGTTCTACCGGAAATGAATCAATTTTCGCTGTTTTACCGACAAACCTATACTTTCTTTCTCTGTATTACCTTCCTAAATGAAAGAATATGTTCTTCCGAGTTGAGAATTTTGTATATATAGGGCACTCCTTGCCAACGACGACAAAAAAATTGTAAATATACCCAAATCGAATCAAAATGAAATGAACTGTATAGAATTGTTGTTTGTCAATATATAGGGCGTTCTTTACCAATGGCAAGAAGGAATTGTAAATTTACCCAGATCGAATTGGGATGAAATGCACTGCATGAAATTTTTGCTTGTCAATATATAGCGCGTTTTTTTGTGTAAGATTTTTTATTTCAATCTTTTAATTCGAGCTTTCATTACTTTTTGATACTTTTTCTTCCCCTGACAAATGTTTCCTTTTTTCGTTTTGATGAAAAGTACCCCGAAAAACTATTTTTCCGGTTTATATTTTTTTTTTAATTTTCCGTTCGCAATGGCAGTATAAATTTGTATTAATTGAAATTCAACTTTATGAGTCAGACGAAATCCAGGCAACACATCATACACCCGCGGTCGAGGTAGTAACTAACAATGAGGCTGGCGGGAATTCGAGCCTTCCTAAACCCTGAGCGGTTTTTATCTTCGTTTTTGGCTTGTTTCGGGTGGCCACTTTAAAATAATCACTTCTATCGCGTGTACGTACGACGGTGTGCCGTATTAGTACCTACCGTAGATCAAATCGCGTTTAAGTTCGCGCAAAGAAAGTAAGAATGAAAAATGCAGTCGGACGAGTTACCCGCTATGCATTGCGTTTGCATTGCTTCATGCGAACAAGAGATACGTGCAAATTCGTTACCGGGACGTTACTCTCCCGAGCTTGTCCTGAGCTTTTTATTTTTTATTTTTCTTTCACTGGTAGCTTTTAGCTGCAATTGGTGGGTAGCTGCCAGCCCTGCAACCAAGTGAGGTTGGGGGTGGTCAGCCCAGCAGCACATTAATCATTGTTGCTCACGGTTCTGGTCTGCATATACGCGTTTTCGGGCCACCTACAAGTCCACTACCTATGCGTTGCAGATACTACTGAACGCACATGTATGCGAACGCCGTATGTCTACCTTTCAGCTACCGGTCTCTCGCACTGCAGATATCATCAGTCGGAGGACTGATTTTATTATGTTACCTAACGACGCTGAACGCCTATGTCTAAAGCAATTTTTATTCAATCAAGAAAAAATTTTTTGTATATGTAGAAGATAAAATAAATATCTTTAGATTTTTTTTTTTGGTATCGTTTATTTTTTCCACGTAACCTTCCGCTTCATCTAAACTGTCAACCCACCATCGTGGTGTTTGCGTATTTATTCATATGTATGTTACAAGTTTTTCTTTTTCTTTTTTTTTTTTTTTTTGATATTTTACGATCAAGTTTATGTGTTATTCATCAGAGAAGAAACATTCCATGATTCGAATGAGTTGTGGGGGAGAGCTGGATACATTTTGGCATAAATTATTATTCATAATCTGTGCAAGGTCCTGGATATAATTTAAACCTGCCCCTGACCCAAATCACCAAGAATCGCGTACTACTTCAGGATTATATACTTCGCAAAAAGTATTTCTCAAAATTTATCGGTGACTCTCTTATACCCTCCAACTTTCACCAGTACTCTTGAGCCACATTCTTGACATATTATAGATTTAGCATCATCAGATTTGCGGCCAAACAAAGCACCGGAATATATATCCTGCAGGCTAAAATACACTCCAATCTCAAACAATAATAGATTATTATGCGTCAGCACTCCCACCTACAATTTAATGTATACGACTTCGTTAAGCATGGTCTGACTACTAGATATGTATGTACATACATACATATCTAGTTCTGCTTAGAATATCATTCAACAACCAGGCCTGCAATCTATCACTAAACACTTCTGGCATCGTTACACCATTTTGTAATTTTCACAACTTAACGTATTATTATATACGCAAATTTGTGAATTTTTTTTATTTCAAGTCCGGCAATATCTTCACTTCAAAAGGTCAAGCAGTGAATCATAACGAGAGAGAATTTTAGAGAGTATGAAGAGGAATTTTTGACAATTACCTGCACTGTCGAAGAATTTTTTTTACCGTGGATGGCAGGTCGTTGACGTAAAACAAGGAAAAATGTATATATATATATATATATATATATATATATATATATATATATATATATATATATATATATATATATATATATATATATATATATATATATGTATGTATGTATATATATTCATCATGCAAACATGTCAGCCTTGAAAAATGAGTGAGCCAAGTGGCAGAGTCATGAATTGTTCAGACATTGAGCATAGCCCGATGCACTTAAGTTATTAATTAGATCTGTTGCACCTTGATTTATTTTACAAGACGTTAATGACTATCTCGATCGTATCTTAAAATGTTTGTACGATGTAAAAACCGGTTATACATATAACGTCATTTGCGTTTCAAGATGAAACAACTAGATCTTAATGAACCAGCTAAATTGAAATCTCTTTTATTCTCTCTTCAGTATAGATTAGTTTACGATTCAAATCAAAAATCACATGAATACAAAATTATTTTAGTTATCTGGTTTATGCATTTTATGTATGCCTCAAACAACGTCTCTGAATTGTTTTGACTCCATATTTATCACCGCTTGTAAGCTGGATCTCGTTAAGAGCACATGAAAATTTTACCACAGGTTCGATTTTCGGATTCTTAAACTCTCCGGGCACAATTTAATACTAGACCCACTTGACGGTGAAAGGGCAATGCTTAATTATCCCTCGAAGAGTTTTAAGTACCTTATGAAATACATCTGTCTTACTGGTCAATCCGTTCTAAGTTCCAGACTGCTGAACAGTTAAGATCTAAATCCATCTGTCATAATTCTCTAATTATTCTCGAGTCAGAATAAAAATTTTAGTTTTATCCTCCAAGACCTCATCTCCGTTGTTCTTTAGTTTTGTTGACAGGAATGTCATTCTGTTTTAGTAAAAGTATAACCTACGTGAGGATTCAGAGGTGTAAATCAAAATCAGCACTTGGGCTTGAAATACCGATTAGCCCTGATAAATTTTTGAATTCTACTTACACCTTCAAAAGTTTGCGATAAACCAACTCAATGATCAATTTTATTTTGGATTTAAAATTTACTCGTCAATTAATTCAGAAAAGGTTTTATTAAATGACGAAGAGCTGTAGATCGGAACCAGAATCACGAAGCCTTTCTGAATTCTAAGATGTAGAATCACAAACTAGGATTTCAAAAGTCTAATTTGCGCCTAAGCTTTCTCAAGACGGTCATAACTCTTACTTTCGGATGTAAAGCAGGATTTCATCAATTGCATAATCCTACCCTCAAATTCTAGTTCGCACCTTCAAGTCTTTGGTGAAAACTTGTAGAATAAATCCAAAATTTCTATTCCGATTTCGGTTCGAAACTGGATTAATCATTGATCTGAGTCTCTTCAAGTTCGAACTTCATATAACCATCAAAACTGTCTTGATTCTCGTCTATCTCATGACCAAATGAGCTGATGCACGGATACATAAAAAATCCAAGAAGCTCAAATTCCGAAAACTGTATTGTTCTTAGTCAAGAATAGATACAACCAAAAAATTGGCATTATTTCTTTTCATTTTGTCCTGTTCCCGCGATGGTTCCACAAGTTATTCATAAATCAGTTTAAAGGCTACCGGGAATGAGCGCATCACTCATCCCACGAGACATGAAGAGAACGAAAGAGAAGAGTTGGGGACAGTAACGTAGACGGAGTAGGTATATTGCAAGTGGAGAAGGGGGACGAAGGTAAATATAACCGCTCAGCGTGATTGCACGGGGAGAGAGAGGGAGGGAGACACCACCACCACCACCACCACCACCACCGCACGGTCATCCTATCCGGTCCTTTATTTTTGTCAATTTATATGAAAGTTTTATTCTTGTTTGCTGGTGGCTTCAGGACCTGAAGAACGCGGACCTTGCCAACCAAGGTATGATACGCTCTGGAGCAACAGCAGCCATGGGCAACGATTGAATCAGTACTGGCCCTTAGGATGGGGGAGTAAAGCGGGGTATTTGATACCGCGATTATCATACCGGCATTGTACCCGCGATACCATCGATTATTCATTAATTATTCATCCAGTTATCTCAACGCATTATGTTTCATAGCCAGATAGGTAGGTATGGGTACCTTCGTTGATCCACATGGGCTAGTAATAGACACAAGGATAACAGGATTGTCCAGTGTTCGCCAATTACCGTTCCTCAGGTATAATATAGACATGGAAAGTAGGTACACGTATGCACATATTTTACCATCTTACATTTATGCATGTAGGTATGTATGCATGCATGTATGTATGTACGTTAAACGTATACCGCGTTGGTATCTGTAAGTAGGAATATTGACGAGGAGTGGTTACAGACGACCGGAAGGGCATGAAACTGCGAGAAAAGTGAGGACGTCGTATTATATATTAACTAACCTATCATAACCCATCCTAACGTAATCTACCGAAACGATTATGTCTCGTAATTGATCTAATAACATCCATTGTTTATAGCTGTATTTACGATAGAGATTGTACCTACGATCATAGAGCAGTGAATCTTAGGTTTGAAACCAGGGTAGTCAGAGTCACCAATATATTTAACCAGATTTATTTAACCAGCTATATAAGTATGTGAAGTAATCCCCTACGCGAATTACCGTGAGATTTATCGTCTCGGCTCGCCAAGTTGGTCTGAATTTTACTGATGCTGTTTATAAGAGGGATTCACATATAGAAAATTTCACCAAAATCATAAAATAATTTGTACTGTGAGAGTAAAGCTTCGAAATTCAAAAGAAAACTGCAGTGTAAATTTTTTTCAAATCACATCCAAAAATGTGCAAAAAAACCAAAAGTTTTAATTTACAAACTTGATGTAAATGTGATGTGCGGAGAATTTAGATTATATTTCAAATGTTTTAAAGAAAAGTACGTTATAGCGTTAAGATGAAGAGGTTTGTTTTTTTCTGGTTCGTGAATTGGATGTAATGATTTTCAAAAATTTGGATTTTCTTTTAATTACGAACAGTTTGAACTGTTGATAAAAAAAAAAAAAAAGGTATTACCGGAAGAGAATTGAGTAAAATATATCCACAAATCACGAAGTAACGAATACGTATATACATATATATGTATGCAGGTATATATGTATTGTATGAGGAAGTATTACCTTTGATTTCCTTAGGCTTTCACCCCGCAGTGCGTTCATCAAGGGATCGTAACGTCGCATTGTATATTGTTCGGCAAACTCCTGAATAACTACAAATTGTGTCAGGTTAAGCCGTGCCCTCGTACCTTCTCTTGCATATCTACCTTTTCCAAGTGTACCTACTCGAGTCTTTTCATAACTATACCGTACCTTGTGTATATTCACGAGGTGGCGTATGTCCAAATAACAACATAAATCTTGCTTTTAAACGTCTTTTTATTAACAGTATAAATCTTCTTTTCTGCTTTAGGTATTTTCATTAATCCCTATGAAAGAAAAAAAAACTAAAAAAAAAAAAACGTAGGAAGAGAAAGAGAAAGAGAGAAAGGTATTCAATCCTGTATAAGCAACGGTGCGAGATACTTGGTCATATGCCGGAAGTCAATGCATAAAATTGTGCTTGATTCGAAGATATATAATCGTGATATCATTTCCAAGTCTTATTTAAACACAATAGGGATTAGGGTAGAGATAATAACAGATATATACCGAATATTCATTCTCGATGATAGTGTCTGTCTTTTAAATTTATTCTATCAGCATATAATATGAATAACAGTAATATTATGGACGAACTATATTATATAACGACTATCAAATTTACATAAATTATATTATAGCTCGAGTCTTTGGATCAAAATTCGTGAACCCACTCTCCGTTTCACATTGGTCTAATTATGCCCAGTTTTTATTAGGTATTAAAGACGTGATAGATATTCAAAAATGACCACAATCGTGTTTAGGATAGATAATCGTATACCTAATGCCGATGGCCATGTCGTTTTATCTCAATAATAATAATAATGATAAAATGAGTCGGTTCAACTCGATCCGGCAGCCCTAGAACTTACCGTTTGAATTTTTCAATATAAAAAAATAGTAGGTATCCTATACGAGTAATAAGTTGAATTCAAAAAGAATAAGAAATGCATTAGAAGCAAAAAATAAAATATTCATTTTTCATACAAAAACTACTTGATCGATTAATTTTGAAATTTAACCAGATTTAAGTTGTAGCAAATTCCATCGAACGAGATAAATATAATCAAAATCCGTTGATCTGTTCTCGAGATATCATCAACTGAAATTTTATTTGTCGTAATTTTGTTTTTCGAATAACTTAAAAACTACTGAATCGATCGAATCCAAAATTCAATCAGTTTTTATTTAGGAAAAACTGCATCGATTTATATAAAAAAGAATGAAATCCGTTAATTCGTTCTCGAGATATCATTGGTCAAAAAATTTATCACACACAAACATTCAGACCAGTCCATCTAAAAATGATCAGATGCGATACCTCCGGATTTAAAAAGGTGAAGTTCTGGTAAAAACTCAAATTTTCATTTTTGAGATGATTGTAATAAATTCGACTTGGTTTTTAAACAGGTGGTTAAAAAATGCCTGATATTCTGTATTAAAATTTTTCATTAAATCGTTGAAAATCTATACCTATATATAATAAGTAACGCGTAGGCGAACTGGCAAAGCACTGCAAGCATTCGAGGGACTCTCAGAGATGCAGCGATGTCGAGTAGTGTGTTATTACCAACTTTTTTACGCCCGGTGAGCGCATTGACGGCCTACGCGCGCGCCACCGCCCCTTGCTGCCATTGAGATATATTCGTGTGATTTATCAAACCGTTGGTTATATTTAACAACGGGAACAACATAGCCGAAGTCACCTCCCCTAGGCCTCAGGTCTAGCAGCAAAAGCACTAGCAGATAAGAAAAACGTTATAAAAAATTTTCAAAGATAACGTAATTCAAAACTGTTGTATAAGTATTATTCATATCTCAAATGAATTATTTCAACCACATGTGTGTAGGAATTAATAATTTCCATGTTTTGAAACGCCGAACATTTTTTGTAACTAAAGATTAACAATTTGGAATTAGAACATTGAAATTTCATCCTCACTTAATTATTGTATGTATGAAAAATCTCCGACAATCTCTTAAACATCCGAACATGGGGAGGCTAACTTCGCACAGGTGATCAAGGGTCATCGAAACGGACGCTGAAAGGCACGCCCCGGCGGCATACTTCCCCCAATTTCAGTATCTCGTTCAACTTCCGCGTTCTCAATATCAACGAATACAATCGTGGTTGATGGATTGCTGGCCAGAAGCGCCAATAACATCCACTTAGCGAAAGAGAACTGGGTCGTATATGTATACGTTATGATGTACTCGTCAAATAGTTTGTAATATGTTTTGCGCAAAAGCGATATCGTAGTTATGAAAATCGTTTTTTAAATACAAAGTCCAATAATACACGAGATAATGTAATTCAACCTTTATGTAACTTGGATCACATATGTTATACAATAAAAAGAATGATCTTCAGCACGATCAATAATGTGCAATACGCGTGTAATTGACTTCAAGGAAAATGCATAGGTTTTTTATTTTTTTTCTATTTTATTTTGAGATTTTTTTGTATATCCAGATGGTCGATGATGGCTTGTAAACTATGTGCATCCTTAAAGGGCGCGAGTTTATAACTTATGGTATATTCATTGTGGAACTATTACAGTCTGAAGTACGTAACGACATTGCCAAAGTAAGTTACATTGTCAGCAATTACCTATAACGTTCTGGCAACGTTGTAGAAAAGAATAGTTCAACGTATATATAAGCGACTAACGTTGTATGGAATGAGGTGATCGATACTCGGAAGTAGTCATCCGATTCCGAGTACATCGCGGGCAGCCGCATAAGCGCGGTGGTGGTGCGGTGCAACGCTTACGACGAGGTTCACCTTGGTATGAAACCAAGTGGGTAGCCATGGACCAGTCAGTAGAAGTAGTAGAGTGTATATAGAAGTCGGTAGTAGATGCAGGAGTATAGAGATAGTTGTAGGCAGTAGCAGCAGACAGAAGAAGGCAGAGGCTATAGAAGCAACGAGTATCGGGCTGGTCCGGTAGTCACATGGTCGGTCGCGTCGACGACTGTTATCGGGCATCTCAGGGAGCACCGGCCTCATCCTGCACCAGGCAGTCAGGCCAGCCCCGGCGACTGCTTTGCCGCAGTTGCTGCTCCTTGTAACCATCGATACCTATGCAAGTTATGCAACTATGTAGATCTCGATAGAGTGGTACTTTTAGCCCCTAAGAATACCTCTCTCTTTGGGCTTCGAGAGTGGATTAAGATTCCTTTCTTTTTCTTTTCAGTTTTTTTACACTTTTTTTTTTTCTTCAAGTCCTCGACGTTCTTATCGTCATTTTAACTGGAGCGAGGGCGACAAAGCAGGATTAGGTATACAACATATTGGGGTTAAGAAGGTCTATACACCTTCGAAATTATTTTTCTCAAATCACTGGTACTTACCCTTTACAAAAATACTCCATTCATTCCTAGAATTTTGAGACATGATTCAAAATTATTCAACATCTTATGGACTTCTGGTAAAACTCGTATCATAAAACCACACTTCTAAAAATTTGAAGGAAATTTTTTAAATTGATGTATATATACTTTCGGGGCAGATTAAAGTACGAAAATTTTTTATTTTAAGTCACTTTTTTGTAAACTTTAAGAAAAAAAAGTGTGTCACGTGCGCTCAACGATATAAGACGAAACAGTTTCGAATTTTCCCTCCAAATTTCAAAAAGTTTCGATGATCGATACGACAACCAGTTTTTCTTCGCTGGACTCAATCTATGTGGCCGAGAATCAATGAGATCTGAAATAATGTCAAATTATGTATGAAAATCCAAGTAATTATCGTCTCTCAAAAAACTGAGGAAATATTTAGAAGAACGCGTATGAAAGAGATAAGTGGATGTCATTTACATTGAGTGTAAGGTTAGTATGTGCAAGTACATCGTGAGCTTTTACTCTTTTTTTTTTCTTTCTTTCTTTTTTATCTCTCTGTTATTCTGATCTTGAACTTGAGCGCAAGGCTGTCACTAAGAATGTCGAAGAACCCGTGGCAAACCGACGACGAACTTTGCCATATAATATATCACGGGCATTGTTCACAGATATGTACTTCTAGGTCGTTAAATCGTGCCTTGAAAGAGCCTGCAGCAAGTAGACGTTAGACGGTATAAAAAAAATTTATATACATATATATCGCTATTGTATGAGTTGAAAGAGGATGGTCTTGAATGAATTCATGTATACATACACTTAGAGATAAATAAAAAGTATATATAAATTGCCTAAAAGTGTATATACATGGGGTACGTCGGTGTTGATGGCTTCAGCGAAAGCAGTCTGATATTTTATTACTCTTATTTATGAGTGTGTAAGTTGGCTGATTTACTTTCTGAGGCTTGAGTAAGCAAGTTTGAGTTTTAATTCATAAATAAAACTATCGAAAGTGGGAAACGAAAGTGTTTCTTTTATTTTTCATTTTTAATGTGTATTAATCGAATTTTTATTATCTGCATAATAAATCGCGTGACTTGGATATATATTATTACGATCTCGGTAGCATATAATATGGTGACGTGTGTTTAATGAACCCTTAAATAAACATCAAAGTATTAAGAGGTTAATGACACTTTAATTAAATCGCTAACGAAATATGAACAGCTAATTAAAATAACCAATCGCATATTCGCCATGCCAGGTATAAAGCCATAGATATATCGTGAGATAGCGTCTACCTTAGTATAAGCAAAAACAAAGGAATGTCGTGCAAAGGCACATCTTTCTTTGCCTTTGAAAACATGATTTTACAGCCCGATTCAAAAATCTCAGTCACAGTCAACTGATCGCCATAAACTTATATTTTCCCATCATTTATTTTAAATTGAAAACAAAAAAAAGTCTGATACACTTTTTACATCAGCTCGTGACTTAATCGGTCTTCAACAAGTTACGTAGCTGCACACGGAATTCTTTCAATGCATTTTTCTTAGCTACGCATCGATTAATCGCTATTCGACAAAAAGTTTCCTGTCATCAGCTATTTCTTTGAAACCATTCGAGAAACCCTGTAATATAACAGACACCGATTTTGCGCTGAAAATTGAATTAATAATCGGAAAGTTTGACTATATTATGAGATGAATTATTTAGATTGAATTTATTATTAAATTGATAAAATCGGGTAATTTTTGAAACTTACTATACGCAGTTCAACAACCTTGATCTTGAACTTGCTGTTCGTCATGACGGAGCTGCTGAACCAATTAATAAATTGATTATCAGTCTCGTATTTGCCAATCACGAATAGCTCTGCGGTTCGGAGTTTAGGTTTAGGCTACTTAAGGGTCACTGATCTCGCCCAAAAATTATTGGGAGTGTATTAAACAGGCAAAAAAATCTTCCACATAGTATATTATTAAATAGAACTGGATTTTTATTAGCATTATTATAAGAACGGTAAAATGTTAACCATATTATACAACGGGCTTACGTACTGTCCGGTCCCGATGCTGTCATAGATATTTGTCAAAAACAATAGATCACCTGGTGACCTCTTAGCTCGGACTTGCCACCATCGAATCATATCTTGAAGGATCGAGTAGCGGTCACATTCCCAAAGATCCGGTACATGATTCTTAATTTTTATTGTAAATAATACCAGACCGTCAAAGCATTCATATGACCAATAGGGTCCTCGGCAATCTCTTATCTTAATCTTATTCGGGGACAGTATGGAAGTACTATGAGTATACTTATAAGTTCCTTATCAACTATTCACACCTATACCCTAATTCAAAATCATTTATAAATGAATTTTGATCAGCAAATGCGATAATGTCTTCAACGATTTCAATGTTATAGAACATTTTTGGTACTTCAAATAAATAATAGTATTAAAAAGTGAATGATCGACTGTCCGCCCATTCGAATCGGTGTCTGCATTCGCGGTCACACAGTGTGATCAGATGACATTTACGATAACAAAAAGTCCCGCTTACCAAGCTTAAACTTTTATCAAGCTATATTTCACGACGATCAGATCTATCGGAGTTCTATACCTGGTATCTTCAAAGCGACGGAATTATCTATTAAGTCAATGACTCTGATGGCATTTGCATTGATAATAACAATTGATATTCGTCGTCTTAAAGATTACGTAAATCGACAAATACTTGCTGGATTCAATAAGCCTTAATTATATTATCATCACTTTTTTCATATCTCAATGAATTTTTGATGACTGTAGCTAATTGATACCTACAGTGAATTTATATGATTAGGTTAAACTGCGTATAGTGTTGTTCGAAAAATTATAATTGTATAAAATGCGGGTGAAATTCGTGGAGGATTTTAAAATTTACCAGAAATTTTTCTTCATCCAAAATGAAGATGTTACTGCAATTATATTGTAATTTCTTTGGTGAAGGTATATATAAGGTAGGTATATAAGTTCAGTGTAATATCTCTGTGTGAAATTATCGTTAATTATTATCCTTATGATTACTTACCGAACAATTAGAGGTTTTTAAATGGTTGTTGGGTAGAAAATGAATAATTTAATATAATATACGTGTAACGTTATAGGCGTCTAAAAACTGGTTTCTTAATAAGGCTTAACGTTTATGTTACCTGAAACTTGAACACTGCCATAAATTGGTCGATTAGGTACCTACGCTCGATTTGCATTTAAGTTTATAGCGTCATCCGGTACGCAGCAGTTTTAATCTTGAATCATTTTGAATGGAAAATGCTATACCCGGTATTTTGAGCAAAGCTTATAATAAATCTGGATGCTTCTTGTTATGGTTTAATTAGTAGAAACTATTTTCACCTGCGTTCCTTAATTCATTACAATTTCCGTCACATCCAAGGGACTAAGTAAACTTTAACCATAATATGCGTAATTTATTATTTAACCAAACAAGCAGTCTAGATTCTCAACAACTTTCTTTGAGCCATAGAGCCACTCTAGCCGTTCTTGTAGTAACTAACAGCTCTATGCGTGTTCTGGACCAGGCATATTCTCCACCTACGTAATAATTCCCATAGACGTAAAAGCACGCTTGACTGTCTCGGCTTTGAAACAGGAGAAGGATTATTAATAACCTGCTTTAGAAAAGTGAACACAATTTGATACCTAGCAGTGTGACGAATATCTAAAACCGTACGAGACACCGTCACATGTAAACATCGTTACTAAATGGTCAATAATATCGACTATAAGATACAATACTAATATTCCATCTAACATAAAAAATGACTGATTGACAGGTAGTTAACACCTACCAATAGTATCATCATAGCAGTCTGGTTCTTTGAACAAACACCGGTTTGCCAAAAAAAAAAAACTGCACTAACTCGTTGCCATTAATAACGCTCATTTAATTTTAACCTTAATTTTGTGCAAATTGGGCTGACATAGTATCTGTGATGAATAATTTTGCAAACGATTAATTGATGGTCACTGTCACAAAATAAGTAGGTTATAATAGGCATTTTTTATGTGGGATTAATGCGCAGTCGAATATGTGGGTAACATTTTTGTAACAGCTTATGTTTAAGCCAGCTAACTTTTGAGAAGAAGGGACAAGACATGGACATTGAAGAGCATGAAGATTTTTATACATTAAGGAATTACAAACTTCATCCTTCATGTAATTCCTATAAGTATATTTATTTTTATTTTTATTTTTATTTTTTCTTAACGATTATGTAGACGACATGTTAGATCGTTCATAGTTACATAAGTCGATGATGTATGGAAGGTTTTCCTCGTGCAGTACACCATAACTGATATTATTTTCTTGTTTTATTTGTATATATGTAAAAGATACGGTGTGGTCGACGTGTCGAATATAGGAATCCATGTAGTTATGTTAATTAGATCGTTACGTATAGCTGTTTAATTTGCTCCGTAGAAGTATATGTATGTACATTGTACATACATAATTTTAATTATCGTTATTGAATTTTGCCGTATGATACATATATATATTATTTTGTTTCATTTTTTTTCCATTCAAGAGAATCATTTACATTCTATGGTATTCCAAAATGTATTATAACGATGCTGTTAGTAACAGGAAAATCATAAATCGTTAACCGTCTTGGTCTTAATTGGACGAGAAAATGGTGCGAGTTGAACGGTTATCAACTAAGTATTGAAGTTCTATTCACCTGGAACGACATAACTCTGTCCAAATTGACTTGTTCTGCTTAGGCAATTGAAGGATTTAGCTATTTTACAACCACCAATTAAACGTAGATATAACCGATACTTCGGTAAAGATAAATTTCAAAAATACTCATTTCAAACACCGAAATTTTAAGACGTCAATTTTTTTAAACAATTAAATTTCAGTTGTCTTCAATAAAGCGCAAAAAATAGACATCGATAAACTTACGAGATTACATTTATCCTTCTTTCTTTGTCACTGAATAATGCCGCCTCTTATACATATACTTATGATCTCGAAAAACAGCTCGATATACACTAATCATATGTAAATCAATAAAGTACGACAGCTATTGCCTATTAGTACTTTTTTCCTTTCTTACTCATTTATAATTTAAAGCGTGAGGGGATTTCTTTTACATTTTTTCTATTTTTTTGATTTTTTTTTTTGTTTTCTTTGTTTTCTTTTTCAATTTCAAGTTTTGTTCGATATCCCCGGGTCATTCAAGATATCAAGATGTAATCTATAAATTAAAACGAAGTGAACTACTTCGTTGAAATAAAAAATAAAAAAAAAAAAAGAAGAGAAGATTTTCGAGCCAGATGATCGAATCTTTCTCAGAGACTGATCGGATGTGTCGTCGGCTACGTCCAGGCCTCGGTAATTAAAGGAGAATCTCCTACAACTGGAACTAAGTTATAAGATCCATTTTGAAGGCATTCTGTACCTACATTCAAATCCAGTCTTTAGTCAATCAGGGACTAAAGTTTCGTAAATGAATGTGGATACGAAGTTACCACTAGCCGATGGGAACTTTGATTGATGTCATGTGGAGACCTGTGGACTACGGTGTTGGTCATTCTACTACCATTAGTCTTGCTTTTCATCTCCATTATATTGTCACGCAACCAGCTAATCCCGTCTCGCCATTCACACGTTACAAACACCACTAAGGCGACAAAGAGATTCGCTTACCATCTAATTATTAGATGAATTAGTTTCATTCTTACCTATAAGTGGGACGTTAATTCTTATCCTTAAAAGCCGAAGTCTGAAGCCTTAATTTCGACAACTTAGCGACGTATGTGTGGAACAACTAATCCTACGTTTTTAATTCCAGAGGCAGGATCGGGTTTGATTTGCTAAGATTTTGAGCATTAAAAGTTGACAGAGATATTTTATTGATTCAAAATGTTTTTTTTACAGCTGATTACTTCTATCTTGAGATAGAATTAGAAATTATGTTTAAGGAGTTTGTTGACTTCGGATTATATGGATTGAGTCCACTGAAGACAAAGTGGTTTTCTTAAGGTCCAGATCATATCGTTCATCGACACTTTTTGTAATTTGAAAAAAACTATTCTAAAATTATAAATCAAATATAGAGATAAGGCTCGTCTTTTATAGTCGAGAGTAGGTACGTAATCCACTTTTAAAACAAAACTTTCATATCTAAAAATGAAATTTATCAAGTATCATTCGTTTTCCCCAAAATCACATCAATGTAAAATATTCCTATTGAAATTTGAAAAAGTTTAGTTTCGATTAACCATGCTAACTGTTCGTTACGACAAACATTTTTTTTCTTTACTGCAGAGCCTGCAATTAAATCATCTTATGTATTCACTCGTTATTTCTTTGGAGACCAACTTGGACTAAGGAGGATTAAACTTTCTTGTTTCAAGCAGCGCAAACATCCTTCCTTGTCCATTCTCTTCCTCGCTTGCCATAGCTAGAAGTTATTTGTAACTGCAGTATGAAGTTATATACGAACGTAGGCAAGTACCTACATCTGTCTCAACGTGTACCTAAAACACGATCGTATACACAACCGTTTAAAGTTCATCTGTCCAACATGAAACTTACCTACATCTCGCGACTGATAGATGCGTTATAATAACGCGTGCAGTGCTGAAGTTTTACTAAAAAAAAAAAAATATCCTGTTGATTGTGATGTCTTTCTTCTATACAATAAGCTGCAGACCTATATACCTATACGTATATACATATGAGTATGTATATTGAAAATATATATCTCCATATATGTATATGTTATAGGTATAGATACATACATATGGATATGGGTTATAATGATGTGTAGAAGCTTCGTTGAGAAATTATGAAATCAGTCACGCATCGCGTAACTAAACACGTAGTATTAATCATACTGGACCTACACTTATACTATCGTTCTATGTTTCATAGTTATCGAGATGATGGAGTTTGCAATCCGAATGGTATGTTTTATGGTGGGCGATAATCTTAATGTAACTTCACAATTACCATCGCTCAACACGCGGATGTTTTATTGACTTTAATTGCAAAATAGGTAAAAATACACATAGATAGTTCTTGGATTTGTCATCTTCGAATTTTAATACTCTCAGGAGCCAAAACGTCTCCACATATAATACGTATAATAAAAATGTAGCTGAAACTTCAAGTTTCATAGTCGATTCTAAGTCCTGTCCCAAAGTTTTTGAATTTTTCTATTTTAACGATACACGATTTTTGTCACTTCACGGATAAATTTTTTTTTAAAAGTATCCCAAGTTTAAAATTTTTCGGAACACATACCGCGATAGGAATACAAACAAAAAGCTAACTACGAAGCGACAAAAATTCAAATGGAAAAATTCTGAGGCTTTTGCCGAGTACTTAGAATTGCGATAAGAACCTGGGGGTTCGGTTAGATTTTTTCGTATAGATGTTGAGACATTTTGTCCCATGTGAGTATCACAGTTCAAATATATGACGAAATTAAAGACCACCCTATAAAATATATATATATATACATAGTATAATAAATATCTAATCGCATAGCGAGTCATTGCTGCACAGTAACGTTTCTCCTTAACGGAATAATCCCATTTGTAGACGTTGATCATACTTAAAATCTAACGGATTAAATCCAGAGGAGTTTCGATTACATATGAGGCTATACGCTACTGTGCACGTCACGGCCAGCTCCATGTCCAATCACTTGTCCGTCGGTCGTTTAACAGTCGTTATCAGCTACTATAAATGACTAAGCACCTTTGACGGTTAGGTGGTGCAGCCGCGAGTGCAAGATGATCTCCTGCAGCTCTCACAAAACCAGGTCACTAAAACTCAAAAGAGAGAGAGAGAGAATTTAATGTACATAAAATCAATGTACATACATATCCTTCCGTACGATCCGAATGTAAATTATATTTTAATATTACGCAATCGCCCTATAAACGACAGATAAATTTCAGATAAGATCGACATAACTAGCCTCCATCGAATTATCAATTTCAATGAAATGGTACTTGTCGGTGAGATTATAGAGCCTCAAATTTTGTCTGATGACGCCTTCGGCCCGAGCTGCACGCGATGCACGCACTACCTGCAGTCGTAATTCAATTTCACGCTCTCCTGAACTTCGGCTTGGTATTTTATCTCGTTTTCATCGTAAGTCGCAAGTCGTGAACAGCATGTCACTCGTTTAATTTTTGGACGAGATACCTATACTCCGGCTTGCTCGCTTCGTTCAATCTTCAACCGATAATTTGTATCTAAGCTTCTGTCCATGTAGGAATTTCACAATAGTATCTCGAAAGAAATTCATTATCCTATAAGGATAAAAAAAAATTTCAAATTACTCCAAAACCTGAAAAATTCTGAAATATTCCGTACAGAAAGTCTCATGAACTCCGATTATTCATCAAACTATTTCTGAAAACATTCTCGAAATTTTTCAAATATTTTCAAAGAGTTTCAATAAAATTTGAGAGAACAAAAAAATTTTTTAAAAAATTACATCAATCTTGTAAACTCTACAATGTTCATCCGAATTTGTTGAAAATTTTTTTTCTGAAAATTATATTACATAATTTGATATCAAATTTATTTCATTGTAACTGAATCCTTGACAGTGAAGACAGGTTTCATTATTTTTTAACAGACAAATAGAAATTTTTTTTAAACATTTTTGGACAAACTTTGAAAAATTTTCTTTTCTTTCTAAAATCTTAATAAAACATTGAAAATGTCTGAGAATTTATTTCTCAAAATACAACATATTAATATTACCTATCGAATAGTTTGATCTCTGAGCGTGTTTGATTGGGGCATCCGCTGTCGATGGTATTTAAAATTAATGAACAGCTTGAGAGAGAGAGAAATTGTTTCCGAGAAGTTGGTAATAGTCATCAGGCAAGTTTACGGCTTATTAAGGCCGCATCTTACGCCCGGTCACGACGCTTACGATTAGACTTCCTTACCCAGCCGTGCCGCGGTGCGTCGCGATGCCTGCCCACGCCACTATACGTCAACCCAAGTTTCATGTTCTCATAATTATGGCTACTTGAAATATACGCCTCAACATAGCTCATAGTATATTATAAATTCCGCAGGTTGTGTGACTTATAATTGCAAGGCTATTTGTAATGACCCAAAAATTCATATTGTGTGCCCTGACCTGAAGATTCATCAACTCAACTTCACCTCAAACTCGAGGGATGTATAAACCGTTCATGCGAGTGATTTCGAGTAATATCACAAACACATTAAAAATTTTTTAGTTCATATTACACAGCCAAAAAATGAGATTTTAAATCAGACAGGAAGGAATTTAAGAACCACTTGGACTTTAAACGTTAAAATACGGCGAAACTGGTGAAAATACTGAGAAAGTATATTCTACTTATTTGGTAGAAAATTTAATTACCTATCTCTTTTGGTTATACCATCACCTTGATAGGATGAACGGTTATCAAGATATCAACGAAAAACTCAATTGGAGCATTTTCTTGTCAAGATGGTGACTCGAGCATTACAGATCAAGTTCCGGATTTTCAGTATGTTAAAATGTAGACCATAATATACCTCTCTGCCCAGTTAAAGCTTTTCTCTATTTGAATGGGCTATTATAGAAATAAAAGTGTCGATGATGAATTCACTGTATTTGCAAATTTACTCTTCAAAAAGCCAGGTCAATCTTTACCGAGTTTATCGAATCGTTTATTCGTTAAAAAAAAAAGAAAGAAAATGAAAAATATGTTTTGCATCTAACTACAGTAGACAATATTTGACAAGAGATTCAATATTTGATCTCCAAGTTGTATCTGGTGGCGTCAATCACAGTCGGCTATCGCTCTCGAGACACAAATGCAACAAGAAAGGCCTTGTAGCTTTTGTCAGGATCCATTTTGCTCATAATTTTGAGAATCAATGCTCAGAAACACCAGGGAAAAACTTAATGTCCGGAATCACTACGTACATATTTATTTCCCTAAATATTTTGCAACTGGAGATTAAACATATGTAATACTCAAGGCAAAATTTTATCGCATACAAACGAATGTTCAAATAAATTTCTGTTTTGTTCAAAGGTGAGAAACTTTTCTTTCTTCAAAATCTTTAACATGAATTAAATCACGGAAGAATTCGACGGTAAATTGACGTAACTACTAATATAAAAAAAGTGACACTCTACACACTGTGTAAAATGTAAATGTTTGTGCATGTATAACATTGGTCAAATGGCTGTAGGATATATGAATGTATGTATGTACATATAAAGAAGATAGAAATTGAGCAAGAAGAATGAAAATGTAAAATAATCAATGGAGGTAATTGATTTCCCTGTAGATTGATATCAAAATTTAATATAAGTGGTGAGAATAGTGAAACGTAGTATTATGAAATATACTTCAATTACTATTATGCAAATATTTTCTGCACAATATATGTATACGTCGTAACCGCAATAAGCAATGATCCTAAATCACACAGTCACATATGAATAAAACGCATATGGTAGTGAAAGTTGCAATTCTCTATCTCATCCTCATTATCTTATATACAACCCGCATAATCAGTCACGTGTTATCAATTCTTAACCCAAATACTCACATTCACTGATACTCATTTTATACTATTTCTTAACAATATCGCAACAATGATAAGTACCTAATTTTATATACTGTAACATCATTCCTTTCAAATCCATCTTTGATCTGCAAAACTGTTAAAAATCAACAAACACTTCAAAAAAAAATCTTATTATTTAAATGGGAAATAAAATGTCAAAATATAATCGAATATTTAATACAGTCAAATTCTGAGACGATAATGAGAATTGAAATATATTATACACATAGGGTAGATCAGGAAATACTTCTGGTACAATAATCACTGTAAACAACGTTTCGTTTGCGTTCGAGAAACGAATTCCTAGTTGAAAGATAGTCACAATATGATTTTATTTTGACATAGACATAGCGTTGAATTGCTTTCACGATAGCTTCGCGTATAATAAATAGATGTATAGTGAATATAATCGAGTACACATACACAACATTAATGGGCGCGGCCGGAAATGTCAATTCTATTAAGTTAATCCATATCAGAATACTTTATTGGGGCCGTAAATTAAATCCAACGCATTTAATGCATTGCTTAACGACCGTAAAATGGATTCAAAAAAAGGTCATATGATGTGCGTGTAATGATTAAAAAAAAAAGAATTCAAAAGATTCTTATTATTTAAAATAATCTCATCGACTCATCTGCATTAAACGATTTTTGATTGAATCGAAATTTATCACGTTGGTACAAATTTACTAATTATTAGAATTCGTCTATAATGCAGATAACATGGAAAAAAATTTATACCTTTCCAAGATATTATAAATATATAGCAAAATGAATCAGTCGTATAGAGTAAAGACGTGATAATGTAAGATCAATGCAAAATGAGCACATCCCTTGGGCAAAGCGTAAACACATTGAATTCGTCATTGTAGGCGTATCCACGTGGGACTCATCCTACCCTATGAATTTAATCTTTGAACCAACACCACGGGGGTCCTTCAACAAGAGCGTTTATCGCTTATCTTGTTTCCTCTCGAAACACAGTACAATACAAGCGTAGATTGTTGATAGGAAATTCCTAATTAGTGTGGTCGTGGTCGAAGTCTGATAGAGGGACTTCAGTCTGGTTCAGGACGCGGTGAAATTTGGACGTCCCTATTTAATACCGTGGTATTTTTAAGTCACGTTATAACGCAATATGTGGAAATTGCTGGTCATCCTCATCGTGACACAAGTCTACGCTAGCCCCTTAGAGGTTGGATTGCCTCGGGCTAGGCTTAGCAACAACGAAACTACGGAAGAACCATGCCATTGTCCTTCAACCTCAAAGTCTTCAAGCCATATCGAATCACCAACCGGCACGAATCACCCTCTACCCTGGGGAACCGGCACCAGCACAATTTCGACCCAGAATTTGGTACTTCATGGAATGCCCTGCGTTTGTAACCTCGGTCCATCCAGGCTGCCGATAAGAGATGATTATACATATACGCCAGGCATCGGCTCCCACAAATTTCACACACGAGCTCTGCCTTGGAATGAAGCAAGGAAAATGTGCAATGAAGAGGGCGGCCACTTAGCTGTGATTAACTCCGTTGCCGAAGCTCAGGTAACGTTAGGTATATTTCTAGATTAAAATTATTGATTTGAGTTGGCAATGGCACCGTTAAATCTGTCACTTTCAATATAACTGTATTCATTAAAAATGGACAAACACTATACGATGATATGACAGGAGAGACGGAATAAATTCGTCACGCCGGCTTACGATTAGCTTCAAGCATATATAGGTATATATGTATACGTATACATATATATATATATTGATCGAATGATTGTAGGAGACGATAATTCCTTTGTCAAAAATATTCCACTCAGGAGGTGACACCGTAAATGTACATAAGAAACAAAAAAATAAAACCTCATATAATCGGGTCTACGTATCGTCAATCTAGTATTTATTTGTTCTACATTCAATCTTGACATTTGTTTCTAGGTTTACTTCTTTTGGAAAGTAAAATTTCTCAGATTATGAGTCCAATTTTACAAATCTTCCATTTTTTTTTTTCTTTTTTTTTTATGCAAACGTTAATAAAAGCTTTCTGAAAAAAATTAATATTATTTTTTAACGGCTACAGGTCGTAATCGAAATGTTCAACAGATCGGGCCCGATAAAAAGCGCAGCTTACGACTACGTGGCATTTGTGGGTATCCACGACCTCTACAAAGAGGGTGAATGGGTCACGGTTTCAGGGGAATCTCTAGCTCGTACTGGATACACAAAATGGACAGACAAGTGGGGTGGTCAACCGGATAACGGTGAGGGTAAACAACATTGCGGTGCCTTTTTCAAGGAGGGAGGTCTGGACGACGTATCTTGCGAAGCAGCCTTCGCATATATCTGCGAACTTCCTTCTATACAATTATTCAATTAACCTGTTTCAGATCAGTGAATTCATAGTTATTATTTCTTTTCTCATTATTCATATCCTTGGAATCGAAAAATTGTCGACTGTTGATAATTAACTGTACAAATTATATCTGAAAATAAATCATTTGAACGTAATTTGTATGTAAAATAAAATTATACAGACAATTATTTGGAGTTATTGACCGTTGTAATGAACTTACGGACTCCAGACTTTTTATCTGACCATTTCCTCGGCCAGAGAAGATATAGGAGTTCCCTTTTCCCACGCAATGGAGACCCACTCACCACTGGCCTGTCTGAGTCAATAATAATCGTAAAATTTGACGACAATGCAACTTTAGCCTTTATTGACCTTCACCGACCTACCTCAATTCGTTAACGAACTATGTCTGTGTAATTACAACGTGTAACTTTTGTCTTTATTATTTCATAAGCACGGATGGGTACCTATAGACGTATATTAATCTTTATAATTTATAATGATGGGTAGGCACTATACTTCGTACATTGTAATAACAGGCTACATTACAATTTGCTGTTACATAGGTCGGAGAATCTTTCATCGAATTCCACAGAACCTGACGTTTGTACTGCAGGTTTTACTTGCTGTACATGTGAAGTGATTTCGATTCTTTCGGAAAGCAAAAAGAAAAAAACAAAAAAAGACAAATAAACGTGAAATTTCGCGAACTCGTTCCTTCGTTAGCAAATATACTTAACTATACCTACACATACATACGAATGCTCGAGAAACTCCAATTTGCACAAATTTTTTATTTTTTTGCGCCGCTACTTTTTTCGTACCATTTAGCACCGTTAACGCTATATGTACGGTTCGTGATGGTACACGTTAAATTGTCATTGACAGGGTGGCGTTACTTATTTTACTCAAATCCTTGCTAATTGCCAACAAATACAATTGCCGACGTATGCTTATACCACATTCAATATACCGCAGACGATGAGACAGCGACTGGCGCCATCATATTTGTTGTTCAGCGACAACCTTGCTAACATATTACCATTATTACGAAATTGTCTAATGCATATGGTGAATTTTTAATTATTTATAAATGGCAAAAGGAAGAGAGCAAACAGTCGATTCATAAATTGAAAAATAAATGAAATCACGTTACCTGATATTATTAATGATATGTATGACGTGTGTCCACCAAATATACCGCAAAGGATTGCGATAAGAAATAAAAAATAAAATAAAAAATCGTTCAGTTGATGTCGCGACATTTTGCTGATTAATTTGTCCGATAATTTTGATGAATCACGCGAGTTGTATCTAGTATTAATAATATAATGGCGTCGCTTTGCAATACTGCGAATAATCGACATGTCATAATGACAATGCAGAGGTGAACAATAGGTATAGAGAAGATGAATTTATACACATGTATAGGTAAAATACACGTATAATAAAACCTCAGTGTCGTGGGTTTCTCATCATCGAATCTTCCGCGGGAACGTGCAGTGGGCACCTTGGTTACAAGCCTCAATTATAACGGGTCGGGCGAAAATGCAGTTTAAATTGCAGGTTCGCGTCACTTCGGTGCGTTAAGTCGTTTGCCCCTACTCCCTATGAACTTACCTTTTTCCATACCCCCTTCATCGCCTCACATCAATGGGCCTTTTTGGTGCAATGATCCAATCAAATATTCCGACTTTATGTCGGCGTGTAATACACCATCACGCCACCATAGCCGGCCCGTTATACTCCAGAACCAAAAGATTATAACGATTTATTGTATCACCGTTAATTTTTATCACTTTAAATTCAGTTTAGTGCCCCAAAAGCAGTTTAAGACATCGTTACCTAATAAACCATACATACAGCTTCTGTACCCGCGTTAAACTAGACTTCACTCTTATATAGATGTATAGACAAGTTTTTTTTTTTTTTTTTTACTTCCAATTACACGATCGATAGAACAAAAAGCTTAAGGTAGGTAGATGGGAGCTAAACAACTTTGCTACTTCGAGTTTCTTACATTAAGAGTCATTTGCGTAAGAAGCAATAAATACCCTGCAAAACAGGATATGGTTAGGTTAGGGTTAGGTTATAACTTGAGTTGGTTTAGCCACGGACAACGCTCTTCTCATCTACCAAAGTAATCAACTTTAAGCCGTAGATTTTGCAACGTTATATGTATAGGTGGAAAATTAACCTACAGTTGATATTATTATCAAGATAAATTTTTCAATTAAATTTATTTTCATTTTTATCATTCAAATTAGTTTCCTATTCATTTATGAATCACGATCTTCAATCGACGTACATTATCTATGCTCGACTAATACTACACGAGGAATGAGTAGTTCAAAAAGGAACATGGAGACTGTGGTGTATGTATGTACATACATACTTCGAGTAAATGTCACTGCACGAATAGGCAGGGCAGTGCAGGTGCAGAAATCATGATTCGTTCACCGGGTCGATTAAAATACCAACGTTTGCGGTTTTAAATAACAATAGGCCAGAGGTTTTAGCCTTAAACATCTCTGTCGCTATGTATTGTTCGCCAGAGATGGGAAAAGGAGCTATAAGTCATTACACGTCAAGATGTTGATTATGATCTCCATTGTAGCCACCGTGTCGTGAGCATTGTTCGCGAACCACAGAACCACCTGTACCTAGGAACTATAGGTACTGATTCAAACCTAGACTTACGTTTTAGCTATACGTATACAGCTATATTCTATCTGGCAATATTTAAGCGCACTAGAAAGCCGTTGCAGATATAACTTCGCTTCTATCTATACAATATCTACGCCCCTGCTGTCCCAACGATATCGATACGGAAAACACAGATATGTTACAACCTACGAACAAAAGACGATCTCACGATCAGATGCGTTTCATCCAAGTTTAACGTAGTAGCTATATCAAAAATGAAATATCTTAACTGTATGCGGTTCTTTGTCTATACAGTAAACAGAAGTGAAAGATCATCGATTGTCGATCAATTTTTAACTTCACATTTTTCGAAAGAGAAGTTATTATCACCTCCCCGAAGATGAAAAGTTCACTTTCGTATCATATCTCCACGTTTTAAGTTCCCGATAATCACCTCTGATCATTTTCAGAAGAACGTCTCTCGGTGTTTGTGTGTGATCGATTTTTGTCCGACGATATCTCAAGAACGTATTAACAGATTTCATCCTTCTTTGTACCAATCGATACAGTTCTTCCTAACTTAAAACCATTCAAATTTTGGATTTGATCAGTTTAATAGTTTTCGATTTATACCAGGATAACAACATTGAAACACTAAAAATTCAATTGATGATATCTCGAAAATTGATTAACAGATTTTTATCATTTCGGTATCAATCGATGCAATTTGTTCCAACTCAAGTCAAACTCACGCATTTTTGTTGTATTTGTTGCCTATTAAAAGTTGAGAAAAATTTTCCTAAGCTGTACCTACTGACTATGAAATTGTACCTACATCGAATGGGTTCTTACATATTATTCAGTTCTATGATTATGTTATGTGCAACGCAGCTGTGTAGGATAGCAATTTTGATATTTAGATAACGTGCAGTTATAGTCATAGATATGTAGATGGTTATTATTTCTATCGATAAAGAATTGTAGATTTGAATTAGAATAAGGTTGCCTGTGGGAATGAAGTCACAACAACCGCGACATGCAGTTTGCAGTTTCTCGTTCACGCGCCAGCGATCGCAGAGCAACAACTGCAACTGCATGGCCACGACTAACGACCAACTCTGTTCGACTTTGTCTCCCTCGACATTGTCCCGAGTTCTCGATTCTCAAGACTTCGGTTATTCCCTGAAACAATTTATGATATTTTCTGATATTTTTGACATAAGGTTGGTTTATGGTATTCCAGCAATGCTGAACGAGGAACGAAAAAAAATTTGATACACTAAAAAGAGAGGGAAAGTACAGAAGACATTCAGAGAAAATGAAAGAAAAATAGGAAGAGAAAAAATGAGAGAAATAAAACACGGAAAGATGAGAAAACAGGAAAGCAGACTCGAAGAGAACGGATCCCAGAGCGCCTACATACAGTCAGTCGACCTTTGCCATTTTTTTCTAAGATTAGAATGCGGCTGCAGTGAGAAGCCAACATAGAGATTCCATTAGTTTATCCGTGTCAGTCGTGTGATTTGAAACCAAAAATTATATATGCGTGTATATCAGTTTGTCTACGTAAATGAACAAACGAAATGGTCTATTCAGTGCATCGTTTTGATACACGTGCTGCTGCATTTTATATCATCGGATTCTAAGTTTCGGAAGTTCAGGTAATATCACGTCGATTGCAATTCATAGAACGTTTTATTGAAGATCAAGAAGCCATAGATAGAAACCAGAATGATCACGAAGCCTCTCCGAATTCTAGAATTCAGAGGTCCGAAATAGAATTTTAAAAGTCTAGACTTCGCCTATAAACTTGCCCAAACAGACATCACTTTAATTTTTCGGTACAAATCGAAATTTCATTACATGCACAATCCTACTCTCAAATTTAAGTTATCATCTCTAAATCGACAGTGAGAAATTGTAAAATAAAACTGAAATTTCTATTCCGATTGGGGATTCCACCATCAATAAAATTTTACGACTAATAAGATAAGAACTGCTTAATGTTACGATTTTTTTTTATGACATTGATTAAGTGAATATTTTGAATAACAATAAACTGTTATCATTGTAATTCCTGCAGATACCGAAAGTTGAGATACAATTTCTTGTTATCCAAATGACTCAGCGTGTTTATTGATCAACCAATTCTCCGGTTAAGTTTCTTCGATGAATCCAACCTTACCTTGTCTCGCTTCCTCTCTCGAATTGACTTCGAACTCACGATAACATATTGCAATGTTTCGAGAGCCAATCCCTTGTCTAAATGTGACAATCCCCCGTTTCCCGATTCTCTATTCCCGTAATTCTTTAGATAAGACGAAGCACGCTCTCATCGCTACACAAGATGTTAACACGTATCGTGCTCCGTTCTTTGACACTATATGGTGCAGATTTTTCTTTAATCTTTGTATTTCTTATTCCGTTTTCTAATCCAGCTGTGGGGCAATGGCTAGTGAGACCCTGAAAGCGCGATATTTCACGCTTAGCAAGATACGAAAGTTTATACGATGAACCAAATAAGTTGTTTGGTGATCGTTGTTCTTCGTGACGTGGCGCCTTTTAACCTCTCAGACACATAAAGCGAAGCTAACTTTTCGGATACATTTAGAAAGAAGATTATTTTGAGATACCTCTCTCACATTTCAAACATCCGATGGTTATAATTTTTCGGCTATACTTATCGAGAAAATTTATGAATCCCTGGAAAAAACTTTAACACTCTGATTATCTCTGAGTCTATTCGGTAAAAAATCTGAAATTTTCAACGCTTTATGACTATTATTGAAACTGATCGTTTGATGAGTATAACTTATTGAGCTCATAATGACAAAGTTCGTCATTTAGGTTCCATTTCTATTTCAGTTTGAATACATGATGGTTGTATGTACTGTGAGCATCCAGCACAAGTTCTTGCGAAGGATCTGGGGTCCGACGACGATGAAGTTCGAAGAACTGACCAGATTAAATATTTATTGTTAGTACGCAGGCGCCTACGTAGTTTTAAAAATTCTAAAAGGTACAGAAAAAAAAAATATTGGATGCAAGTTTGTCTTCGTTTAGAAATTGCTGTGGACGCAAGTGAGCACACGACCGACCGTGACGGTTTGTCCCCCACTTACGCAAGCGATTTCAGCTTTCAGGAGAAAAAATATCTTGTGAAGTTTGCTTTTACCACTGACTGATCACACACAAGCTACCAATAGACATACACGGTATATAACATAAAAGTAAAAACCACTTACTACGTAATTTATACATATACATATATAAATAAGACAGATCAAGATATGGCATCTAAACTGTAATAAAAATAGCGATTATTAATTACGATACGATTTAATTTCAATGGATATATATATATATATATATATATATATATATATATATATATATATATATATATATATATATATATATATATATAAGAAGAAAAGTTATATACCTACGTATGGTAAGTAGCTGCGTAACTTGTAGATTATTTTAACCTCGTACTTGATCTATCGCTCACATTCCACGTCTATCAGAAGTTATAGATCACCGATTTAATTTTCTATCACCTTGTGAAAGTTCTTGAATGAGTTGTTCAGAACTCTAATAGTACGACTGAACATAACCAGCCAACTTTAAGCAGGTTCGAAAAAAAAAATAACTACAAAAATAATTAAAACAAGCTGGACAAAAACGGTTTTTCGGGGTACCTTTCATCAAAACGGAATAGGTATAGGTTTGTCAGGAGAAGAAAAAGTATGAAAGAAGTAATGAAAGACCAAAACAAAAAAAATTAATTAAAAATTTTACAAAATAAAAAAAAAAAATCAAAATAAAAAAGTCCGATATTTTGATAAACAATGATTTTATACAGTGCATTTTATCCAAATTCGATCTG
The DNA here is from genome assembly GCA_963924015.1 of Macrophya annulata. Classification (NCBI taxonomy): domain Eukaryota; kingdom Metazoa; phylum Arthropoda; class Insecta; order Hymenoptera; family Tenthredinidae; genus Macrophya; species Macrophya annulata. Next base: position 13,292,905 of record OZ001259.1, on the reverse strand, counting down.
AGTATAGATACAATTTTTTTGTTGTCATTGCCAAAGAATATCCTATACATATATATATATATATATACGGGGGCTTCCACGTAAAGTCACCGAGCCTCTGACCCCAACCATTTTTAATTTGGCCAATTTTTTTTTTACTCTTTACTACCCATTTGAAGTGGCACTCGTGATTTATTTCAGATTTTTAACTCAATCCATTAGCGACCTATGAATTTTTCGAAAATCTCTTTTCGACCAAAACCAATACTTTTCTTGTATCACCGTAGGTGATGAAAATGAAAAACACCACGATTTTCGGATACTTTTTGGGCATATTTTTTCAAATCGTTTATTTATTCGTTGATTTGATTATTCCTTTTCAATATATATATATATATATATATATATATATATATATATATATATATATATATATATATATATATATATATATATATATATATATATATATATATATATATATATATATATATATATATATATATATATATATATATATATATTATATACAGTTCTGCTCGACTTATTTTGGTGAAATAACGAAGGACAGCTCGACCTTTGTAACACTCAACTGTAACACGGCTATACGGAGTAAGATAAGATCGAAAAGACTCATGCTGAAGGTTTAAATTGGAAGATGCACGATTACTTGGTAGCCGGAAAGGATAGCTGCTGGCTGTACCTCTGGCTAAGGCTCTGACTCTGACTATGCGGCTATGGCTATAGGCTGCAAATGCAAATAAGCTTTGGCGCCACGAAAGAACCTGCACCAGTCAGAAATAATATTCCAGGTAATATATATAATTTGCCTCACGCAAATTAAAACGCTATTCTAAGACAAGTAATTAACTCTCATGACTAAACCTATCCGATTCCTTAGACACCAAAATTAAACAGAACTACATAAGATAATCCCCCAAAACTAGATTTCGCCGAAAATCGCAGACGGATTAAACATAGGATAATCAACCTTCAGGTTATTTTCATCGACGTTATATCAACGAAAATTGATTATCAAATTTGTAAACTTACTTTCCCGTTTCGAGCATAATGCAGAATATTATTTTATTACGAGTTTGAAGACGCTCGGTTTGGCGGCAAGACGCGATGCGGTATATCGGCTTAAAGTTAAGCACTAAATTCTGATGCAGCTTTCTCAGAAGAAATACTCGCCGATGTTTCGAGACTGCTTTACCAATCAGGCACCAATCGATCATCAAACGTCAACGTGGTTCCTCGCGCTTCGCTGATTTGCAGAACATAACTTCGATCGAGTCTGCATGCACGAGGCCGGTCTTATTTTTACCCTCGCAGTGACACTGTCCGTTAGCGATTTCGCCCTGTCTTATCCAGATATATGTCGAAAATTTATCCTTACTCCAATAAGAGTCTTTAGATCTCAGAGAATCTCAAGTTTGTCGGTGCATTTGATGTACTAGTCTGACTTCTGTCAATTTATGTTAAATTTTTATAAAAAGAAAAAAATGAAACATTATCGGCATTCATTCGCTGTCGAATCCTTCAACGTCAAATACATTTTCTTTATTTTATTTCATCAAAAATCGAATAGTAGGAAGTTTTTTTTATTTGTTTAAGCTAGAAAAAGAATGTAAAGTTTACTGTCGAAATAGCAACTCAATCCTCTTTCATTCCGATCCGTGACTCTGCCGCGAGCAAAATTCACGTGCTAAATTAAAATTCATAAAGCCAGGTATTTCGCCGATGGGATTCAGCCAGCAGTACCTGTATCTACCAGCCCTGACGAGCGTTAACGAGCGGCGACCAAACCACACCATGGTGAAATATCTCACGTCTAAATACCATTCATCGAGACCAGACTTCCAGAAGCCCCACGGCGGCACGCGTTCTGTAATGAATCAAGATACTCGGTAGAGTATCGCGTGAAGTAAATTAATAAAAAAATAAAAAAACTGAATAAATAAACGGGAGACTTTACCAAGAATTTTTCTCATATTTTGATACATTGTCTGTAATATCTCGAAGACCAATGATCGATTTTTTGAATGATGATCTCAACAGCTTTAATTTAAGACCAATGGCAATGCAATCGGTGAACGAAAACTGATATTATCATTTTTCATAAATTGAAAGCCATATTTTTAATCAATAATTTATTTAGTATAACAATTGAAAAGTTGCATGAGTGCGTAGATAACATAGAGAGGATATTGGGACAAGGGAAGGATGTGAAATCAGATGGATTGTGCTTAGAAAATGTCTTTCACCTCTACTAGTAGAAAACTCAGAATTGTCGGGTATAGACGGTCATTTCATGATAATTTAACTTTATTTAACTTTATTATCTCCATCGTTATTTTTTGGATTTTTTGAACAAATCGAAAATTTTTCGATGATTACCATTTTTGATTTTTTATTTCTTTTTATTATATCAAACTTTGACATTTTCTGCAAATCCTCAAATTTTTTCGAAGTGGTGGTTTTCGATTTCCATTTTTTTTTTTTTTACTGGAAATAAATTTTTTTTTTCAACTAGCCTTATTCCTCATAACACCATTCTGACGATTTTTGGGGGTATTCAGAGAACTTTCAAATTTGAAAAAAAATAAATAAAAACGAAAATTGAAAGTGGTAATCATCCAATTGAAAACAATTTGTTTTTCTCAATTCGAAGAAAAAAAAATAGAAATCAAAAAATAACACTTTAAAAATATTTCGAGGATTTGTAGAAAATGTCAAAGTTTGATATAATAAACAGAAAAAAAAAAAATCATAAATGGTAATCATCGAAAAATTTTCGATTTGTTAGAAAAATATGAAAAATAACGATGAAGATAGCTTTGAATAATTTATTTGTATTGTTTTTCAAAAAGAACATTTGAAGACAAAAATTTTTTCAAAAATTCATAACTTTTTTTTGGTTGAATGAAAAAATTTGAAAAAATTCTGAGAAACGTTTTTCATAGGATAAAAGAGGATAAAAAACTTTCAGCCAAATCGAAAGGGGTCGGATTCAAAAGTGGTCGATTTGGCGTGGAATGCCCCATATATAAGTTATGAGTAATAAAATCTATAGTTTCTGAAACACATCTAATACGCGAATTTCACACAAGATTGGAAAATTTATAATAATTGGCAGGTCATATTTAGCATCTAGGATTTTAACTTATTGTCCGACACAATTTGATAAAACCGCATCAAGTGCTTTAAAAACATTCTGTATATATTTGGACATTGCACAAGATGCTTCATTATAGTCGTCTATGATTGACGCCAGGCTATCCCTATCTGCATCTTCAGTTTCAGAGCACCTCTCGGATAGGAGAGTTCTGAATGAACTGAAAAGAGCCTGCAATATCTTGATGACATTACACGTTGTCTCCTCCTGAGCCCGATCAATTATAGCTTCCGTTTCAGCATCGCATTGTTGGCCAATTCGAATTCCAGCGTAAATATCCAAAACCACCTTGATGGAATCACGAGTTGCCGTCCTCTCGAGGGATTGGAGTCGATCCAGGATTTGTGTATAACTTTGTTCATTCACCTGCGTTGTACGAATCCCCATGAAAACACCATTGACAGCTTTTCTTAGTATCGAGATAGCTGCATTTTGTATTTCCAAAGTAGCTGCTGGATGGGTGGCTGGAATTGTACAAAAAATAGCTTTGAGTGCAGATTTATATGCGCAAAACGCTTTTACCTCGCCACGGTCAATGTCATCGAAGCCATCTTCAGAAACATTTTTATTTATGGAAGGAACACATTCACAGTAATAATCATCGGGTACATTTAGCTTTCTGAGTTGAACTTTAGCCAATTCTCCTATAACTGTATTAAAAGTAGCAGAAATTCCCTTTTGGGATTGTAACATTGCTGTCTCACGAGCACTCTGAATATCACAATCACCAGTCACAGTTCTATTACGATTGACGTTTTTACATGTAGTCAAATGACTATCAGTCGCATTATCATAAAATGAGGGAATACCGGATATTCCAAACTCAATTATATGCGACGCAGTTAACAAAGATTGCAATAATTCAAATTTGTCATCGATATCAGCCTTGAATCCAGAAACTGTTCGGTTGTAAATGATTTCGATGGCAGAGATAATGCTTTTAGTTTCAGTTTCAGTTCCGCAAGATGTCAAAGTTCCGATTCCGTTGAATATATTATAAATGGCGGCTACAAGATCAGAAGTCGATTTGTTCTGGGCACGTTTAATTACTAACTCAATTTTAGCGTTAAGATCTCGTCCGTTTCGAATTGCATCAAAAATTGCTGCAATACAAGTTACAGCACCAGAAGATTGTTTGTCACCGATAGTTTTAATTTGACCACGAACTCCGGATGAATTATTTCCCAGAGCCATATTGATAGCATCACAAACACCTTCGGCTAATTCTGATTGTGTACTGTTGCATATAGCCCGTGCATTTGCAACGGAAGAGGAAGCTTCCATATCCGTGATTAGAACTGCATCTAGCACAGCATCAGTTGCAGCCAGGAATGGAATTAGTATTCCGTCCTTACAGGTTCTTGATGTATATAATATTTCGTCGGCAAGGGGTTTGCAGTCTTGAAGACAAACTTTGGCCAAGAACCCATTACGTTCTCGAGCAAAAATTCTTAGCAATGCTTTCTCGGAATGAAGAACAGCTAATTTCTTGTAACTTTGCAGTATAGAAAAATCAAACATAGCTCGATCCTGATTCTCTGAATCAGTTGGTGACAGAATTGCCAGAGAGTTCTGCAACACTGTTGCACACACCACAAAGATTATTAATTTCCCGTACATTTTGATAGACTACCGTTGGACCAAACCGTACTCCCTTATATATGAGTCGATGTTAACGGGCTAAGTTTTCTCAGCTGCAGCTTGAGAATAGAATGAGCGTGACGCACTTTACAATTGATATCGTAAATATGTATAAAGCGTGTGAAGTCGACAACCTCCGAAATTGGTGAAGACACCAATTGTCTAAACAAACCATATTTTTTTCATAAATGGGGTCATGTTCCCCGGATATTTGTCGATATATCATATGAATAAAATGTGATTAGAATTTGTTTATTTCCATATTAACTATTATACTGCCTAAAAATCTAAAATTTGTCAATTAGGACGTCTTTTACCGAATTACGTATTCCTGTGTTTTTAAACGACTTCTAGAAAGTATGCCATTCTTCTACATCCATAATGCATTTCAGTTGAAAACTTCATGACTATATTAATATGAAGATGTATGCCTGATTAGGAGCCGTATTAATAGAAGTGAAAAAGGTTGGTACAAGTTTGAGAATTAGATTTGTGAAAATCAAGAAAAATCGAAACATGACAAATTCACCGAGTGTTTGACAATGAAGTGACTTCTAAAGTAGATACCCGAATAAGCTAATAGATATATTCCCAAAAATCTTGTCCATTTAGAACCAAATAATTTGGAATAGCAAATGAGTGACAAAAATCTATTGATTTATTAACAAACAAAAAAAAAAACTCGAAGGTAAACTTTTTTAGTTCTTCTACCCGAACATACGTACGAACATATGAAACAAAAAAAATTTTTCAAAAAATTTTAGTCATTGTGAATTCGAACAATAACAAAAAATGACACATTATTGTTAATAATATTTTTGAAAAATAATTCTAATTATAGCAATATGACGAATCAAATAAAAGACATTATCATTGTCGTTTTCACTTGTAGTCAAATGACTATCATTCGCATTCTCATAAAATGAGGGAATAGCAGTTATTCCAAATTCCATTACACACGACGCGGTAAATAAGGATTGCAATACCTCGAATTTGGTATCGATATCAGCCTTGAATCCAAAAACTGTTTGGTTGTAAATCATTTCGATGGCAGAAATACTATTCTCAGTTTCAGTTCCATAAGATACCAAGGTTCAGATGATGATTCACAAGATGAAAAGTTGATTTGTTCTCGGCACGTTTAATTTATAACTCAATTTTAACGTTAAGGTCTCGTCCATTTCGAATTGTATCGAAAATTGCTGCAATATAAGTTACAGCTCCAGTAGCTTGTTTGTCAGCGATAGTTTTAATTTCAGGGCCAAAATGATGGCAGAACAAACACCTCGGCTAATTCTGTTTTTGTGGTGTTGCTTATAGTCTGTGCATTTGCAACAGCAGAGGAAACTTCGAGATCGGTGATTAGAACTGCATCTAAAATAGCGTCGGCTGCAGCCAGGAATTGAATTAGTACTTTGGTCTTACAGGTCTTTGATGTATACAAATTTTCATCGGCTAGGAGTTCGCAGTCTTGGAGACAAACTTTGGCCAAAGACCCATTACGTTCTGGAGCAAAAATTCTTAGCAATGCATTCTTAGATTGAATAACAGCTATTTTTTAGTAGCTTTGAAATATAGAAAAATCAAACATAGCTTGATCCTGATTCCCTGAAGCAGTTGGTGACAGAATTTCTAGAGAGTTCTGCAGTTCCGCACATCCCAAAGATCGTTAATATCCCGTGAATTTTTATGTACTGTCGTTAGGCCAAACCGTGCTCGGCATGGTATATAAGTCAATATTATGATAGAATATTTAGATTGTATTAAAATTGTACTTTGCATCTATTCGAACTGTTCTCGTCAAATAAAAAATCGGATATTTATATTATTAGAAGTACCGCACCCACCGAGAACTGCTTTTCAACTAATTGCTGTCACTCTTCTAATACGCTGGTAGCCGATTGCCAAGTTGTTGGCAGAACTGTCTTCTTCTCAATCTACCTAACCAAAAGCATAACGCACTCTGCAATTGGTGCCATAAAAATTTAGAAAGTGAGGTCAACAATTACCTACGACATTGACAAACATACCAATTGTCTAAACAAACTATGTTTGTTCATAAATGGGGCAGTCCAATTTTCCCCGATGTTCGTCGATGTATCATTTAATTAAAATATGTTTACATCGAGTGCTCGGAATAAAATTTTTTATTTCAATATTGACATTACATGTATTACAGAGTACTAGTATGTAATGGTGTGACTTTGAATATAAATTTATCGAATTACAATATATTGTTATTTTATTGAACAACTGTTGGGAAACCCTTGTACAAATTTTTCCATTCATCCATCAGCTTTCGTACTTGTACTATTTGTAGGATAGGTATGAGTAATTATGGTACTCAAGTTTATTATTCTAAAAATATGGCCAACTTCCACTAGCCCCAATTCTTTTTTGTATCAACAATTTATTTCTATACTGTAAATCAAAAATGATATGAAAAAACTATGTTCAGGTCTAATTATTAATTCAAGGTAAAGTAAATGTGCAATTTTGTCAAATTCATGCCACTTAATTGGCAATAAGATCACTGATCTCAATATTTTTTTCAGATGAAGTAAGACTTTTGTTGCTCGAGTGCTTCTCGAAACTCTCTAAATTTCATTTCAATCTTTGTTCTTTAATTAGAGAAAAGTATTTCACTCATTAACAAAGAGAATTTACTTTTATTGGAGCTTTCATGCTTCTAGAAAGTGTTTCAAATTTTATAAAACGCCGAATCTAGAGCTTAAACGATGAAGAAATCGTATCAATGTATTTTTTAATCCTTTTTCGAGTCGTAATTAAAGTTTTTAATTAGTCAAGCTCTGTTCATTGAAATCGAGAATAAATCTAGTATAGGGTTTGCGTGACACCGAGAAATCGAACGATAGTACAGAGCAACATACCACGCTAATCACCTTGCTACATCTTCAAGATGTAGAACACGGAAGTAATCGAGACTCAATAAAATGTACGTCTCTGCACGTGGAGACAAGAAGAGCTGGGTAGGCTTTGCTGAAGTCTGAAGAGGATGGGTGTGTGCACGTAGTATCCAGATCTACGTGTGAAACATGGTCACGCTTATTTTAAACTTGCAATTCCTAACATATTTCCTCTCAGATTCACAACGCAAGTAAATTATTTCACCTGGCATAAGTAATGAATTTCAAAAATATTGAATCTACGATTCGTTTAATTGGAAAATTTTCCAATAAATTTGGAATTTTATCAGTTTTCACATTACATATTATATCCTGATGTATCATATACGAATTCCGCAATACGGAAATGAAGGACGTGACGTTGACTGTCTTGAACTTGTGGCAAGGCTGACTAGCCAGTGAAACCAGCAAAGCTTCTTAAATCTCCGAAGCAACAAGGATCCTTTTTGTTATCCAAGGTCTGTTTGCACTGCAGTCAAGGCGACCCACAGCGGGCGTTCTAAGATGTACCAAGTTCTCTATATTGTGTGTACATATAATGCACCTGTACATTTCTGTGTTGATCTCTCGTTTATATTTTATACATATATACATCTAGGTATGTATGCAAGTATTATTGATGTGTGCACAATGTCCGTCTATGTAAGCAAGTATGGAGCGTGAGTGCATTCGCCCTGGTGTCCGACAATCAAAAGCGAGTCCCGAGGCCACGCGAATGACTTTTGCAAACAAAGAGACTCTGCGGCTTTACTTAAGCTAGTTGTTTCTGCAGCCGTCGCGTCTGTCTCCATCATCAATTTGTTTAACGAGATTTAACGACTCATAAGCACCTGCGAGATCGTTTGCGCAAACTGATCATATAGCGGCTTCGTGATTTGACTGATAATTTTCAACCCGTTTTCTCTTTCATCATGATAGGGATGATGCTGCAGCTAATTGTACAGACATTAAACGTCACTTTAATTGTGACGGATTTTATTCTTCTCATTCACGTTCATCTTTTCTTTTGTACAAACTTCGATATGTTCATTAATAAAACGACTGTCCGTCAATCGTTTCTACGTGTCTTGCCCCTTTACTGATCGCGATATTTATCAAATAGACTGAGATATCTAGCTGGCGCAATTTGTAGATGGAGAAATTATGTTATGAGTAGATATACCAACCAGGTTTTAGCCCGACCTAAAGATAAGCTTCCTTGATCACTTAAAGCGCAGTTTAAACAGACACAAAAATTTAAATCTCGTACCGCAAGTTGTTGCTATTTCCTTTTGATTCATCTGATATTTTTTTTTTTTCCAATCAAGTGATACATTTTTATTTCATAAAGGAAAGGATTAGGCGTCGATGACTAATCAAACTAATTAAGAACTTGGATTTTAAAATCGATTGCAGAAATTGTCAACTGGTATGGATTATGGTTAATCACAATTCTTAACATCGTAATTATCATCCAAGTGCTATAGAAGCTTTATTTGTAACAATATGTTCGATATTGTACCGAGAGAATCTAAAATTTGGTGTGATTTATTTTCTTGAAAATGATCCCCAAGATTATTACTGCAAGATGATGAAATAGCAAGATATATCAGATCAATATCATAAAATGACGAGAAGTACTTGAGTATGAAACATCCTCGATAATTTACATCTGGAGATAAGTTAATATAACTAACCAGAAGGATTTGCATTTCCTTCATTACCACTTAACCCGGTTAGTTAGACCGACGATATACCGCGGTATAGAAATACATAAGCAATTATGTATATGTATATGTATATGTATATACTTATATATCTGTATAATATACGTAGAAATAAGCTTCACTTTACTCTACTTGATTCTATATACGTTGCTTAGTATCACCGCTTAGCAAAGGTATACGAAAGTAATAAAATCTAATAAAGCAACGTATGGAGACACTTACGGAGGCGGAAGCCGCCTGGACTGAATGACAAGAACTAGCTACAGAGTGCGAAATGAACTGAGATAATACGAGGGGCCAATCTGAACGCAGTATCCAGTAATTAATTTACATCTGCCCACGATTATCTGTCTTCGGAAAAAGATAGACTTAACATATATAATATTATGTCGATCAAAGTGTTCTCCAATTTTCTCACGATTCCAAACTCTTCCGATTCTCGTCTCGCCTCTTCCCCAATTCGCACTTTTTTCGATTCCCAATTTTCTCTCTATACATCGCCTTGTTTCTATTGTGATGTTTGTCACAGTTGCAGATAATTAAATTATTCTACTTGTATGATTAGCGCCACTTTTTAAAATTCTTTGCATTCCTCTATGAAAGTCGAAGATTGTTCATTCTCGAAGAGAACATCGGTTTCGTTAGGTATTCTCTTCAATTGTTGTATCGTTAAGTATATTGTGAGAATTGATCGACTCAGTATCCAGTTGTTGTTCTTATTATAATTTACGGGGCGCCATGCCAGTTTGCACAGCGTAGCTTCTGAATTCGTAATGCAACTCGTGCATCAAGTGCGACATGAACAATATACACTTAACATGCCTGCTTTGCCGGGTAAATCGGCACTACCGCTGCTTCTGAAGTCTGACACCCGCAATGCCTAATAGTTTTAAACTCCAAAGATAGAGAACATCGGTTGGTTTTTTTTCCGCATGAAATAACGCTTCGTATGTTAATCCACACAATTTATCCCTTTTCTATCCCATTTCATATGCATTTCGTAAGGGAGAGTTTACTCCGAAAGAAAAATTAATTCTGCACGAAAGAAGGCGCCGCATATTTCTTCGAAAACAATTTCCTACTTCGTGCATGCGGAATAGGACTAAACTACTAAAAATGCAAATAAGACCGTAATGTATATCAATTTTTAGTTTTTACACCGAAATCTAATGACTTCCTTTCTACTTAGTCATCTCGTCATTTTCAAATTTTGATAAAACGCCATCCTGAGTTGGTATAGAATTTCTAGTTTTATTCTACAAGTTCTCTGCACTGAGACTTGCAGTTGCACACTAAAATCTGAGGGTAGGATTGTGGATGCAGGGAAATTCTAATTCTGAAAAGCTTACGCGCAAACTAAAATTTTGCAGACAGCCTTCGTGATTCTGGTTTTAATCGAAAAATTTCAATTCAAAAAATTGACGAATAAATTCTGAGTCCAAAATATTCTGATTTACATCTCGAAGTACATAATTCTACTAAAACCGAATAAAATTTTCGTCAGCAAAACTGAAAAACAAATGAATTGTGATTTCAGGGCGATCAAACAAGAATTTCGATCGCGGTTATTGATGTCGGAAAATATTTTCTCTTTTTTCTGGATTAACCGTCTCGAACTTGGAACGCAAAAATAATTGTACAATAATTATCTAAAGTATCAGCAATGCAGTCGACTGTCACATGAGTATCACATTCGCAGTGAACAATGTTAACAAGTGAGATGAGACGGGATGCTTCGATGCATTCTTAGAATAAGAATTTATTCTTCGAAGAGCATGGTAATGCCAGAAGGTTGGCGCCGCTCGCATCATTCGGATATATATGTATACAACAGACATCGCGTCACGTTGCTGTAATTATTATAAAAGACTCGATTATTAATTGTTACAAGTTTCACGGATAATAAATCTAGATTTCTTGATCTGATTTAGGAATTACTCGGTATCCAAATCTCCTCATTCGTCAAATCTAATAACATAATTCGCCAAAAATTGTATATCCATCCAATTTTATTGCCATATCATAACAGCAAGTAGTAACGGTGCCTATTGTTAAGTCAAACACTTTCTGCTGATTGTGACGGGATTTATTGTTTCTATGTGAATACAAGGACCAATATGCGGATTTTCACTTCCCACGTTTGTCGAGTTCGACATGAACTGCACCACAAGTGAACAGGTACGTATGTCCTACTTGTAACATTCTATAATCGTTTCTCATGTCTTAAGTGCCACATCAATTTGTTTCTATATATGTATAGTTAAGAATAAATTGTAGGTATTATTTTCTCAACAAATATATCGTACAATTTGTAACATAAAACTTGTACATACATTTATGGTGTCGAAATATGCTTTTAAATTATCTATAAGTGTAAAATAAATTTCCATGTAGGTATATATACTGACAATTTCATTTATTACAATAGTCGCAACTTGTATACACATTTTATATTAACACAGAACGTTAACTTAAACTACAATACATAAACTGGAATTGAAAGTGTAATTGTGTAACCGTATGGAAAGCAGTCGTGAAAAAATATTATGCTCAATACCGATTATCGCTAAATTTACTGCAGTTTTCTAATCCAATTAAATAAAAGTGTAAAAAATACGCGGAATAACTGTTCCGATCAGTACTCGAAGGTAGCATAAGGTATATCTTTACTTCTATCCTCATTTAAGACTCATTGAAGACTTTTTTTTTTTGTTTCTTTTACTAATTTAATACAGTGCATTATGCAATCAAGGTACACAATATGGCAAATTGTATGTATGTATGTACATACGTCTTGAGTTTTTAATGAAACGCAAATGATCAGTTGATAATTTCTTTGATTTTTCTAAAAGGGGTAACGGATATGTATAGGCAAGATTCGCGGATCAGGTTGGCATATAAAATGAGAGAAGAGAAATATTCGAGTGGGAAACCCGTGCAATATATCTCCGTACCAAGAGCTGAATTAATAGCCAACTTGTCATAACAGCGGCCGCAGTAACCTGGGCTTAAGCTGTCGCTATAGAGAATATTCTCGAGTATCGTGTCCTTACTCTTTAGTCCTGCAAGTCTTGAATCTTGAATCTTGAGTCTTGAGTCTTGAGTCTTGAGGCTTGAGCGAAGCCGCGCGTAGTCTTCATGGCGTGACGAATTTCCAACGTCAACTCTCTTCTGCAAGCTGATTGCTAAGTGACGTATGCAAATAGCATCCACACCGACGCTACGTCCATGGGCATATCTTTCGCTAGCCATTTCCATAAATTGTGCGTATATAAAACTAATCCCTATGCGTTATAATCATACTTTCGTAATTATCAAACTCAGTATAATTTCTTGCCTCAAAGTATAAGACTCATTGCAAATACATTCACTTCCGCCTGTCTGTTACGATATCCTCTGCATATCTTATAGGTATAACAGATTTTCATAGAACCAATGAAGCTTTTTAGTTCACATGTATCTTAAGTCAATAAATAATTGTTTTATATCTATTTAAAATATATTTTATCCGATCTAAACGATATCAGAAATAATATCATTTACCGGACGTTATCAGATAAGCATCTATCGATGTGTGTATGTAGGTATAACAATGGGGTATTAGGGTATAGATATTAAATCGGTAATTTGTAACGTGTCCAAGCTGTCTGTAAGGTAAAATAAGGGTTAAGCAGTAATAAAGTACCGAAAGTCGTAACTATGCTATCAGAGGAACTTCTAGCACGGCTATAGCCTCCATGCACTTTCGCTTAGTCGCAAAAATACTATAAGTTATACGAATGACAGACGGAGTAGTGACTATACGCTTCGGTTAGCTGAATACAAAGCCGTGGGTATGCTTTATTCATCGTTGTAGTTATATGTATGTTTGTACTGAAAATTATTATCATTATTGTGGTTGTTGTTATTGTTATTATTCGGTACCTATTCCACTATCAATTTTTTTTATTTCTTATTTATTTTTATTTTCTTGTATATCTAAGCAAAACAACGCTGTGTGTATCTGTTCACGGTGTATGCGGATTTGACTTTACAATCACTTTGTCTACTTCCTCGAGAATTTCTAGCCAGCTACTACTTATAAGTATGTATATACGTATTATATAGGTACTAACATTTTTACAAAGATTTGAACTTTGATCGTTAGATTAGAACACGTGGAGAATCATCGTCTCGACTCCGCAAGATAACCTTCTCAAGATGCACATCGCGGAACACGTACATATCGCGCTGGTTAGCGCCTTTTCGTATAGAGGAATGAACGCTGTTCATTCCTCATATTGCTCATTGCTCATTGCTCATTGCTTAATGCTCATTGGACAGTTACGAAACCCCTTGATTTATGCTCACTAGTCAGTTATTATGGTATTATACTTTACGAGGACTATTCATCATGTCATTATTGAGCGTTGTAAGGCGTGTTTAATCGAAATAGTTCAACATTTAGTCACTTATATACAATGTATAGTAGTAATTGCCGTGCGTTTTTATTGACCGATAAAGTACCGTCGTCTAGTCTTAATTTTGGTTATCTTACTCACATCCTCATAATATCGTGCGCGCGTACGTTAGAAATAATACAGATATTTATTACACTGGGTAAAGATTGACGGTCACTATAACGCGCACTATCGTTTATCTCGTTAAATACGATTCACAGTTTCTTTATTAGTGCTGCATACTGCAGTGATTCTTCAGAGCAAAGAAATGAAAGTTTCTTTAAAAAATAAAAAATAAAAGTAAAGATAAAAAAAAAAAAAAAAAAAATGAATTTTTAGACAGATGCATTTTCTACACGCATAGTGCGTTTTTAAGCGGCGCAGCGTAAGACCGTGATCAGTATGTAAGTTCGGTAAGCCAGTCTTTACAAATCTCTCAACGAATGATTAATGACTCGTAAGCTAGTATTCACCTCTTAAGTCGAAAACCCGCGACGCCTTGTGCACCACGACCTGCTGGGTCTCTGGGGTTTTGACGGGCCCTAAGGGTCCCGAAAGCTGGCCTCTTCAAGAGTGGAGTGGATCAACTAAACGCGGTATGGTATCGGCGTTTAATAAGCAACAATAATAATACCAAAACTAAGTGTATTATAAACACGTGTTTTCTTGACGTGTGAAAATGAATAAGAGATCTCGATAAGTTATGCTCTATAATAAGATTCGGTAATCGATTTCAAATTTATTGTAACGTTACCATAATAATTCTTCTCTGGACACAAATATACATATCTACTCGTTATTTATTGGATCGACATTCGAAGAATATTGTAAGGATAGTATAGCGTTAATAATTATGGACGCTTTTTATATTCGGGTTAATGCTCCATCCTACACTTGTCTAACACCATTTTTCAAAATAATGATCTAGACTCGATCTACAGGCCTGAAGCACGCACGAGCTAATAGTGGCGTGTCTGGCTTCCATCCGTAAATATAAAGTCAACTAGATCATCTTTGTAAATGTAAAACCACAGGAAAAAGGTGATAATATTACGGAAAAAAATACCGAATTTGAAATTCTTTTAAGAAGTATGCGAAGTATCGCAGATAATCTACATATTTTGTCAATGCTGCACATATCGCTGTAATGATCTAAAAATTTATAGGCATATTATACTCGTTTTTATTGGACATTTTTCAGTAAGAACTTTAAAAAACAAAGAAGGCATTTTCTGAAATTTTCAGAATGGGATATATTTCCTTAAAACTATTACTACTGTAGATATCAACTAACTGTACAAGTCTAACCCCTCAATTGTCGAATATCAAGAAACTGAATAGAATATAATGAATATAATCTACTGATTAATTTTCATATAAAACATTTTCGATACCCTGCCGCACCTACGATATATTGAGAGACACGACTCCCTAGGCGAGTCCTCGGGACTGCTGATACTCGAAGGATGCTTCTTGCTGTTTCTCAAAGGAGTTTACAGGCTTTGCCCGCGGGGGCAGACCTGGGACACTTTCATCTCGATCTTGGAAGGGATTGGTACGTAAAGGGGAATAGTGGAGAGTAAGAAGTTGAGGCGCAACTTTCTGCAGGTGTCAGTCTGTCCGGTTGTCGGCGAGCTAGTCTTGACTTCACAAGATCTTACGGGTAATTAATATTCGAATTTTTCATTTTACTTTAGTCTTTTGGCCCAAGACTTCTGCAATGACAGCGTCACCGTACAGAGTGAATCTCTCGATTGCCTCTCCATTAAAGTTGATAGGTTGATAACTCCGGCAGGACGTTACATACATACAGAAACGTACGTCGAGTACTTCGAGCTCCGAAGCGACAGGGCAAACAACTATGACATGTGAAGAACGTCATCTAGCTTGTACGCTGCTTACCCGGTTCGCTGATAATAACTTTCGCGTCAAGCTCAACCACAAACGACAAGAAATAGAACAAGAAAATCTAGCAATTTAATTTGATCAAATGTTCAGTGAACAGTCCTCTGAACGCTCATATCTAAAATAATGTCATTTAGAACCGAACCACTAACAACATTTTTACAAATTCATTTTTGTATCACATATTACAAAAATCCTCTTACCAAATTCCAAACGTTTTCGATTCATGATGCTGTTCGCATCTGAGTACAACCGCTTTTACTTTACTTCAACTTTATCTAACTATGAAAGGCGAGGTCTGACAGACACTAACTTATACCTGATTTCTACTTCAATAAACTAGCAAACTGATCATATAAACTTGAGTTGTTAAAAAATTTCCTGCTGAGACATCAGAATCCATCAAAAATGCATCCCACTTTCAAGATGTGCGATGTACAATCTTTACGTCGAAACCATATATGTGGAGGATCGATCTATACTGTTGTAGTAATAGCACATCATCGTTGTCCATGTACATCACGGCTTACGTACTTGACAATATTAAATTTCAAGAACGATTCCTGCTAGCAGAGATAGCATTCGAGTTACGTTACTTGGACAACGGTGAAGAGAGTTGTCTCAGGACGTTTCGAAGAATCATGGAGATAAGTTTATATAAAGCTACCGCTTACTACTGACCGGAGGGCCACCAGTAGGCATAAATATATTTTTAAACGAAAATAATGGCACGTCTGATGATGTGACGTTGGTGTATGCACATAAATGCGCGTATGTATGTCCATTATAAACTTCCTGATCGAATTTGATACTCGATATTTCGCGACAGTGTTGCCGTCATTGAGCTAGGTCCAGGTTAATTATTGGAGCTGGTTTCGAGAACGATTTCATTTGGTACGTGGTGTATGTGACCGAAACTATATCCGGATTTAAAGAATGAAATAAATATATCAACATCTGGTTGTAAATACGGTCAAATATTATACCGCAACAATTTTATTCTTGACAGAAATCTGGAATATATATATATATATGTATATATATTTACTTGATGTTACAATTATTTGATCCTCTCTCTGCACGATGTTGGAATTAATGTGACGTCATGATCTGATATTTCTCCAGCGAGTTGTGCATTCCGAGAAAGTTGTCGTTGGAAAGATTTTATGAGAACCTTGTCAAAGTAAATGGATTTCGTGGTGAAAAGCATCGAACGAAGTATGAAAGAGGTTGTGGGAATACAGTCGTTCCTTCTTTGACTTGACTTACTTAACTTACGCAGACTTGTAACATATACCAACACCGCGTTTGCAACTTTGCTTTGTGCAACGCGAAGCAAGTGCAATATCCAGACTCAGAACCCCAGAGCCTCATCCCTCTAGGCCTACGGATGGTTATATTCGTTATTCCCGTCCAGAGGCAGCTATAAACGTACCTTACTTTGCTTTATGACGTCTGGGACGTTGAATGTCACAATGCTGAGACTTGCTGAAGTATAAAGAAGCGCCGCTGAACCCTGAACACTACGACATACTTGATGGTAGTGTTTTTCTTGCTATTAATCACACTGATAATCATTATGCAATTCAATAAGATTGTATAGTTTCACGTATCAATACAATTAGGAATTTTACCGACTACCAAGGTCACCAAAAATAACAATTAGGTAAATCGGCTGACCTCAATAGAACCCTAGAACTTTTCGTTTCAATTTTTCAGGCTCAAAAAATCATATTCTATGAATAGAAAGTTTGAAAAAAAGAATAAGAAATGTATTAGGAGCTAAAAGTTATTTGATGTTTTTATTCGATGCAATAACTAGCGGATTCAATAATTCTGAAATTGATTGAAGAAAATTATATCCATTGAGACCAAAGTCATAAAAATCCGTTGATTTGTTCTCGAGATATCATCAATTGGAATTTTATTATTCAGAATTTTGTTCTTTGAACAACTCGAAAACTACTGGACTAATCAAATCCAAAATCTGAAAAGTTCCAAGCTAGAAAGAACCACATCGATTGATATAAAAGAAGATAAAATCCATTCATTCTGTCTCGAGAAACCGTCGGACAAAAATTGAAAATAGTCAGCGGTGATTCTCCAGACCTCAAAACGTGGAGATCTGATGACAACTTAGGTTTTTATTTTCGTAATGATTTGTGATGGGTTTCCTAGTTTTTCAACGGAAAATTCAAAGTGTTACCTACCGAAAATAAAAATTGTCATTTAAAATTCCGTATCTTAATCCAAACGTTAATTGTCTTGAATTAAAAACCAATTAGGGGCCGCGTACACATCTTCGGTGGTATGAGGTTCAAGGTATTAAGGTTAAAGCCATTAGAGCCGTTTCTTGAGAAAATTAAACGTCTAATTTGTGAACAGACATAATGATGTTGTAGAGGTCTTTCGTTATAGTTGCTTAATGAAAGGGCGGCGAATCACAACAGTCTATATGATTCTATATTTGAGATTCAAGATTTGGGAATTAGGAATCAAAAGTGGCACTCTAGGGGTACCTACTCTCCGATCTATTACGAACTTTCTCTTTTTGGTAACTGCCTACCTACATCAATGGGCAGTTGAGATCGAACGAATCGGTAAATTAAGAAACAGGAATTATTAATGAAAATATATATTTTTTCTCCGAATAAGAAGATGTCAAAAAATGATAACCACATCAATACTGACTTTTAGAATCGTCACCCTTGTTTATACCAAAATTTTTTTTGATCATACAAAGGGTGGACCTTACACATGAGCTTTAGTCGCGTGCTGCGGGCTAGATTAGTTCCTCTTTTTCTGATCGACTGAACCGCCCCACGCAGCAGGGTATCGTTGAATATGGTGCATCTCATCTGCACGATAATCCACTGCATAGATAATGGGTAAAGATCTCGATCGATTGACTCGTGGAGTGACTCGTGCTCTTATACTCGAGCCCGACATGAGTGACGCTGTTTCAACCCAAGCTGACAATAAACTATAAGTATATTATACGTATTATATGTTGTTCGTTTCGCTCCAGAGTCCGCAGGCTCTAAGAGGTCCCACGACCCCGTACAGGTCAATCTCTTGATCGCATCGACTAATATTCATCTCAGGAAAGAAATCTCGGCAATCCTTTATAGCCGAGCCTTTGGTATTTGGTTATACGTAACAAAATCGCACAATATTCGTCGTCGAGTCATGTCAGATCGCTAAAGAAACCAAAGCTGTAGCCTCTTGGGTCTTGGATAACTAATAGCTTCGATATCTTTCTCAATAATTCACCCTTCCATAATTTTACTGTAAATTTATCGGAATGCCGTTAGCAGAATAATTTACTTGAAATATAGTTTTTGTTTTCTTATGATTTTGAAATTCTTACTTTTCATCACCTACGGTGATATAAGACAAGTATTGGTTTTGGCCGAAAAGTAACTTTTGCTAATTTCAACGAATCTTCACGTTTTCGAACCTCTAGAATCCGAAAAACAGATTTTTAGAAAGATGACGGCCAGTTCGACAAACTCGCGCGGTGATCTCGGAAACGGCTCGATGAAAAAATCTGAAATTCACAGAACTTTACAACCAAATGATGGGCATGAAAAATTGCCATGTCTCGTTTAATTTGAACTTCCAGTTCTACCGGAAATGAATCGATTCTCGCTGTTTTACTGACAAACCTATACTTTTTTCTCTGTATTACCTTTCTAAATGAAAAAATATATTCTTCCGAGTTGAGAATTTCATACACATAGGGCATTCCTTGCTAATGACACTAAAAAAATTGTAAATATACCCAGATCGAATTAGAATGAATGCACTGTATAAAATTGTTGTTTGTCAATATATAGGGCGTTCCTTGCCAACGACAAGAAGAAATTGTAAGTGTACCCAGATCGAATTGGGATTAAACGCACTGTACGAAATTGTTGTTTGTCAATACATAGGGCATTATTTTATGTGAAATTTTCAATTTTGATCTTTTTTTTCGGTTTTTCATTCTTTTCTTATACTTTTTCTTCCCCTAACAAACCCATCCTTTTTTTTCTTTTTGATGAAAAGTGCTCCGGAAAACTGTTTTTCCAGCTTGTTTGATATGTAATCGTCAAAGTATTCTTCATAAGAATCTCTATTGGCATAATGCATGGCGTATCCAGTAGTTTGTACGAAGCGATATCCGGTTGCCAAACTTTCGAACTGGTTGGAAACTTTTACCGTTTCTACAAATGCGAACGATCGAATGAAACGTTTTGCTGGGAGCAAATGTTGAAAGGGTTATGGGGTCACGTAAGAGCCGGAAATTAAATAAGTGTTAAAAATAGCACTTTCAGCTGCTCGATTATACGTACGGTTGTAAAATGAGATACCAGAAGGGTGCAAAGCATGCGACTACTTTCTGTCTGGTGGAAATAATCATCACATCTTTTCGCTTACTCAAGAACTGGTTTTAAATACGAAAATGAGAATCAACTACTCGCATGAGACAGAGACGCGCAAGAATATATCGAAAATGCGTATCGAAGAAGTCGAAATCTTTCAGCTTATGAAAAATTTAAGCAAAGAAGAAGCAAGGAGAGGAAGTTGACTGTTCAAGTTCTGCAATAACTCAGAGTAACAATGATAATGCAAATATGTTGGGATATAAAATTACGTAACGCGTGTCCGGCAAGGGTTAATACCTATATATCTCACATCTGAAGATTATACTCATCGTGTAATCCAGCAGGTAGGCACACCTCTTCGATATACATTGTTTAATAATTCATAGGACGTGATGATGCATGATTGGACATGTTTCTTTACGTGTGAGTAATACGTTTATTCTTCACTCGCAGGACCTTTCAACACCCAGAACTTTGACGGAGCGACTAGCTCCAAGGCACAAATAACACCATGCGTTTATTCGACCAGCAAATCATTTATGGTAGTACCAGTCAAAAAACGATGATGAAATAAAAAGAGGTGAAAAAAAAAAATCAAAAAAAAAAAAATCAGAGTTAAGAATCAGTGTAGCCATGAAAATCGATTTTGTATGATTTACTCTCGCGGCATTACAATATTTTATTTATCCGACAGTTATTTACCGTGTAAATATACTGAAAAGTATATATTATAAAATTGATTGCACGTTCGATGCTCACGATCCTATAACACATTAGTGTCGGTAACATCTGATGATTAATTTACCACAGATACCGTAATTGCTAAAAGCTCAAAACCATTCCCGAACTCGGCAAGCCGGGTATGTATGCATACACCATGGTATGTATATGCGTTGTAGATATATATATATATATATATATATATATATATATATATATATATATATATATATATATATATATATATATATATATATATATATATATATATATATATATATATATATATATATATATATATATATATATATATATATATATATAGTATATATATATGTCGATGGAACGCCGGACGATTGCCACCGGTCAGTACCGTGCCGCTAATTACTAATCACCAATCACGCGAATTTATCCAAACCTGTAATACATGAATAATTCATGACTCTAGAATAAAAACAAGATTTCAAGAACCTGCAGCACTCAGTTACATGTATGTATAATATACAGATAAAGACAAAAATTTTACGCGTAATAGCATCAAAATTTTTCATTTATTGTCTTTGGTGGATTTATATGATTAGCGTTAACAATTACTTCAAAAATTGTGACTTTGTAAAATCTGTAGAATTTTTATCGGATATACCCACTACTATAGGTAAGAAGTGTGAGAAGTTAAAGATTTTTTGGAGCTATACTGAGATAGGAAACAAAAATGAACCGTAAAGTGTAAAAAATCGTGTGTTACTCATATGGGAAAATTCTAAGGCTTTTGGGCGGTACTTATAGAATTAAAATAGAAACCTGAGATTTCGGATACATTTTTTGATCATATTTGGAAATATTCTGACCCCTGAGAACATTGAAATTGGAATTGGACCAAATTAAGGACTGTACCTAAATATGCACATTGCACATACGTCTCTCAAGGAACCGAATAAATTTTTGTCAAAATCCATTGAAGCAGAATATAACAATAATTTAAAAACTCTTCAGTTTTAATTTGATCATCAAAAAGCTGAGTCATTTACGACAAATAAAGACGGTCAATACGATGATAGATAAATTATAAAAATGAACATTGTGCTACAAGTGAAAATTGTAGCCTTGTCATGGCCCAACGGGAAGTACGAATTTCAATAAAAAAATATGAAATGTACTAATCTATATAACAATGAGATGTAAATAATAGAAGGCCCATTCAGGATACTGTGTTTGACAATGGTACCATTTAAAGAACTTCACTTTCTATTTTCTGCATCGTTGTATTGGCGATGAAAAGATCAACCAAGAGCGGTTGAACTGATGATATGGCCATGTAAACGCACTTTTTATATAGCCTACGTTCCATCACGTACGTCTATCTCGTAGAATGAAATTATCGTTATTAAGTTGGTATCGTCCGTCCGTAAAAAGAATAAGAAAATAATTTCTCTATATTAAAATTTGCTAAAAATGTAACAAAGTACAGAGTAATTTTGTCCGAAGTACGAAATTGGAAACATACAATAAATAAATAAATTTAAAAAAAAGCAGAAAAACTAAATAAATATATAGGAATGTAAAATTGGAGAGTATGCGCGTTAAATTTTCCGATAGAATTGCTTCTGCTTTAATTACTCGCCGGCTGTGAAGATCAGATGCTGTGAAAAAAATATATATATATATATATTATTACAGTCACAATTTTCTATTTTCATGGAGAAACATGTTCATTTCATTGAACTTCGGGGCTAAATAAATGCACTATTCAAGCTGCATTGGCCTACAATGTCACGTCTCGAATAGGTAAACACAGGTAGAGATATATTCATGGGATGTTTAGTTGACAGTCGTGTAGCCTACACGGTACAAGGGCTCCTAATAATCCAGAGAATATAAGTTAAGACAGATGCCATGTGCCATAACAGTAACCCACACAGTTGGACGTCGTAGGGTTCGTCGAACAGACTAAGCCCATTTCTTCCTTGTTAGGTGCCACTTCTTGAACAACGGTCGTAACAGTTACTCAATTTCTCGCGCCTAGATAAGATCATCTGATGGTTCAGTGTGGCGTTCGACCCCGGTGCCACCTACGCCCTACACGAGATATAATCGTGTCTTAAAAGTTCAGGTAAGAAAATATCGAGGTGTCATTTGATCGCCATTCTACGCCTTGTGAAATTCATTCGATGATATACAACCGTACGGAATCACGTACATACCTCACCAAAGCTCAAGTATGTATGTACGTGTACTACATGCACACAAATGACATGCATAAGAAGACGTATACGTATAGCTGTATAGCTTCATCGAATTACCGAAGCCAATTTTATGCTCGGATGACCGTAAGATCATTCTGGTTTGCGACTTAAAAAAGAGAAACACAGAGCCAGGGAATGAGTCCGAGGTACCTTCATGCAGCTCGGAAATTGCACTTTTTTCATATCCCGTTAACAAGCATTTACAAAATATTGAAGAAGATACATGAGATCAAAATATCGGATATAATCATTACAATTGTCGATCGGATTGTATATATCGTAAAACAATAAACTGAAAATTTTCTACAACTTGAAAACCGGTAAATATTATCCAGAGAGGAGTTTTTATTTTCCTTTACTCTACGAGCTCCATCAGTCGTCAGGTTGCGATAAATTAATAAGATCGTCACTGATCCTGAGCGAGTTGTTCACTGAGGAATAATGCTTGATCATACAGTTCAGTCAATCGTGAATATATTCGATGCTAATATCTCCTCAAGAAAGGAAGGTATGAACTAATAATTGTCGTGTAAAGTTATGGCTGAGTAGACGAGTGTCTTTCGATGAGGTGGATTTGCCGGAATAACTATAAACCGCAAAGCACCTTGAACCATAACTAATTCTATTAAAAAGAAAAAGAAGAAACTAAAAAAGATCAAGTACTGTATGTAGAGTACAGAGAAAGATAACAAAAGTGTTGAGGTTGATAATGAAATCGGCACGGGGAATCCCCTTCAGCATCAGGTTACTTGCATTTTATCAAATGGACATTTCCGAGAAGAATAATATAACAGATAGCAATTCAAGTAGTGCAAAACTATAATGCCGGTGCCACATCCCACGTGGACTGGTTCGACTTTTCGAATACAATAGTCTGAGTGTTGCCTAACCGAACAAATGGAGGGTGTTCACTAGATTAACGCTAACGATAAGATAAGAAGATAACATACTGGTTCAAGGGTTTGGGATGGTGATCTGTAGTTTCACGGATTACACAAGTTTCCTTCAGGATCAATAGGTTGGTACATATACATACTACGCGATTAAAGCTTTCGGACTTGGAGCGTTTCTATCATCTGACTATAATCGAGCTAGTGAAAACGCCTGGACTGATTTGTGAAGATTAGAGAGCCGATGTTTGTTGGGTTCGAACGTCAGCTTTGGTATGATCAGGATGGTCGAAGATCGAGCCGGTTAAAGATTGTGCAGACGGACACACTGACGCCAAAGAACTTCAAGGAGTGAAGCGGTGATCCAACAACTTTTCTTTATCCTTCTTTCAACACACCGGCATCCGTCGTTCCGTTGGTTTGTCTATCCGTACGTACGTCTCGTCCAGTCCGGTACGTTCGATCGTACGATTGTTTTGATTTATGTCGAACTGTTTCACGGGATGATGCAGCGAAACTTAGCGTTGCTGCTAAGCTAACCTCTGACCCCCATCATCGTCATCCTTCTTGCTACAGACCCCTTTCTTCGAACCCATGAAGCCGATGAATTAGAGCAAAATCCTTCAATGATCGAATTGTACTTTATTTCATCGTTGCATCACGCATGTGCCTACTCCTCAAACTATTATCTACAGAAATCGGAGTAACGTGAAAAATTTTCAGCTCCTGACTTGACTCAAAAATTCAGGATTCTAGTTGCAGCTTTTTTCAATGGTCTTACGCCAATCCTGTAACCTTAATGCTTCTTGGGAATATTTCCGGACTTGCATAAGTCGCATGATGGAAATAGATTACTAAAAATTATACGAGGAATATTTTTCGCAGCACGCAAAGTGTGGAGGTATACATATAGGTATAGGTACTTCAGCTGGCGAAGGTTGAGCTGTACAATAAGAGAAAATAGGAAAATCATTAAAAAAAAATAACATCGAACAGGAGAAAGCTGATGTTTCGATTACACCGAAAGATTAGACGGTTAAAGTACGCAGCCAATCAAGGAACTAGAGGATCTATTACCGTCAGTAGATAATGGAATAATATGTCAATTATAGATCACGCAAAGTGGCTGCATAACTTCGTTACGACAGTGGGCAGTAAATGATTCGGTTGCACCACACTCATCACGCCTATCTATAAGTACTTTTGCAATTCAATTGAGCCATTGAATTTCGGCTATTCTCACGATCAATTGTAGGTAATTACTTATTGCCGATAGATATTTATCATTCATTACCTAACCGAACTCTGGAAAAATATTTTCAAAAAAATTCTGCTGCGAACCGAATGAAGCAAATGTAAAGTTATGAAGAAACTTTTCATCGATGATCTTCTCCGGCTGGTCACTCAAAACAGTTATCTTCAATTTCCGAGTCGGAATGTCTCATACTACCTACGCCACCTACGCGGATATTCGTCCCATTCTACTTGAAGTTTTATTGCACTTCACACTGAGGTGTGTAGATAAAAAAAAAAGTCGAATCCATTGAAAGAACAACAGACTCGGTTTTAGATTAAACTGTTCACATCAAATTTCTTGGAGGAACCATTGATCGAAGTTTATACACGGTAGATGTATTTGAACACTTGTTGGTTTATGCATATGCATGCGGTTGTATTGATTGACCAAGAGTCGCGATGAAACTTAGACATTGCAATAGGCAGGTAATTGATACGAGTAAAGTTATTGCAGTGAAAGTACATCGTAGAACTAATTGAACAATAATTTAACTCGTAAATGGAAAATAACCTGTGATAATAAACCTTGTAAGAATATATGGGGGTTGAACTTCCTTAAAAGTATTTTCCACAACTATAACTAAAATTGTACTTGGAATATAATAGCACAACTCTGACTCGAGTGCCGTAGGTATCTTTGCAACTCAGTACCTATAACCTCGGACAAGTCTTTTCATTTCCCTAATGGATAACTTCCTACATAAAATGTATATTTGATGTTTCGTAAGCTGCAGCAACAGCATCAACAGCAGCAGGATTTTTTTTCTTTTTTCTTTTGTTTTTTAAGGCGAGAAAAAAATAAGACATTAAATTCGTTATGATGCGAGATTTTTATGATAATTTCAAAAGAAATTTCCACCCACTAACTCCCGCTGTATGTATTGTACATACATTCATACGTACACAACCACTTATATTCTGAATGTGAAACAGAAGACGCGTGTCACACACGTCGTGGGTATTCAGACGCATGGGAATTACAATTACTTTTATCGTTTTTACTGCGCAACTGCCTTATTGTCTGCTTCCAAAGCCAGTACTTACACTTTACAGTATACGTTGCACGATAAATTGGCGCTCACGGGACACCGGGACCCCATGGGTCTCCATAAGACCTCGTGGGGTTTCGATACTCTCTGCGTACCTACATGTGCGTGTACTTGTACTATTCGTTGTAGTTCCCCTATGCTTGAGACACGTAACAGATAGGTACAATCTTACGGGTATAGATAATTACGAGGATTCGTGAGATGAGTTTAAAATTAATGAAGGAATGACGTTTTTAATCATTACTATATATACATGAGACAAATTTTTGTAAACAAAGTTTTTTGCGCCTCACCTGAGAACGTATAATGTAAATATATTTTTAAAGGTTTTAAAAACTTTTATTTCTATCATTCTCCAAGATATGCTATAAATTTTCACTTTCACAGTAATGAACTCACCCGGAAGATGTAGAATGTGTCTCGTTTGTCAATATAAATCTTTCGGCAAGCGGTAAATTGTATAAACATTCGCTTATATCCAAACTGATTAATTAATTGGAATCGTGGAAAGTAAAGCTGAAACGTGGAATTAGGTATCGACGTATATATGTAATATAGTCGTTGTTAAAACGTCGTAGTCGGTCCCGAAACTGAATCGACTGATACAATCGATTGAATCATTGTTATTGAATATAGGTATTAAGAAAAGAATTCTTCTTGCCTTATTATACACGCGTCGAATAACCGTAATCAATCGATGATCACGCGGCTTGCTTCACTTCGTATCTTATAGAAAACTTTCACATTCTATATACCGCTGCACGCCATAGAACGTATTAATGATTAAACTATTCAAAGGGTAGAGATACACGCGAGCGCGTCAATGGAATACGAGAGCAAAGGTCTCCACCTATGTGGCAACCCGCGGCTGATGGATTCCAGCAAGTGCACGGTTTCTGATTGTAAGTTTAGTTCGACGATCACGTCAGACAGACTCGAGTTCCGACTGACTCCGTAATGTAGTCATTCAGTGGCATTCACAGCTTATTTATATTCAATAATTTCCTTCAATTTCAAACATCACCATTATCATCATTGTACAATAACTTCTTCCCGCAAATCATCTCTCCTTCCGCACTCTGATTCATCCATACGCGCAATTAGACGATCAATGACCTCAAACTAGCTTCAAGATGCATTTTTCTATTTAGACGTTGATGATTTTCTAAACTAACGAATAATGATCACAACTATAATGAAATTTACAAAGCCAAAACATGGTCCAGTTATTTTATACCTGCATCAATAAGGATCGATAGCAAGTTACGATGGTAAGAGATGGGTCTGGAATATGTATGAGGTGCACATATATACGCGTGCACTAGTTTTCTCGCATCGAAATAACAATATGACCCCACCAAACCCAATAACAGAACAAATGTTTCTCATCTTACCGTGAAGTGAAGTGGAACCTCCCATCAAGATATAGGTTAGAAAGATTTAATTGTGTAGGGATTAAATCTCATTATGCGTAGTGACGAACGATATTACGAATCAATGAAAACATTGATGAGTTGGGTGGTTTGAACTTGCCTAAAAATATAACTCGATAACAACAACTTGCTGCACTAATGAAAACTACCCTAATGACAATTCATTAGAAAAACTTAATTATAGTATCGACATGGCTTTCGATGATGGAATTTTCGCTGCTTAATTCTTTCCGCATCGCGAATCCATATTCTTATTAAAACTCTTTAAAATTGTTCCTCCTCTTGATGCTGTTGTACGATTCATGATGTATATGACTACTTCGATGAAGGTTAATTTGAATCGGAAATTTATCTACCTCGACGTATGTATGTATGTACTACATACATACATACCTATAGTTAGGTGGTAACTTTCGTATCATAAACAAAGCTCTTTGTACTATCGACCTGTTTAGCTTATAGTCGGTATTATCAGGCGTCGAGAGATCTTTATATGTACATACATACATACATACGTATGTATAACGTAGGTAGGTGTAGGTATACGCGGCTACATGGTGATCGCGACGAACACGAATCGAGGTTAACGTGCTACTGAAAAATAAAATACCAAAGCCAAAGTTGAATACGCCAGGCCAGGCACTACGTCGATGACCAGCACCAGCATATGAAAAAGAGATTAAAGAAATTAATTCTCATTCGTGACGGATCTCAAACGAAGCCGTCCTCCTATATTTAATACTAATATACACAGCTTTAGCGTATATATATAGGTATATATACACACACACACATATATATATATATATATATATATATATATATATATATATATATATATATATATATATATATATATATATATATATATATATATATATATATATATATAACCGTGGTAATTTGTAAATCATCAGTTATTTACACAGTCGTTGATTTTTTTTTTATTATATTTTTTTTTCTTTGATTTTTTTGAACGATCTGCAAACACGCGCCTCCACCACTTAGATTTCGATCACTTAAAGTAGGTATCAAATTACCAAGGACCGTCAAGGATTGTTAAAGCCGGAATTTATAACCCTGAAGCGATTACTCTTCAAGTTCCCACTACAGGACGACCTATAAAACAATCGTAACAACGGAGTCCAAGCCTACGTGCAACAGGTCCGCATGGTATACGGATGCAGTTTCTATATACATGAATCCTAGCAGTCTAGCCTATTGCTTGTGCTATTGCTTTGGATCAAGGCCAGATCCATTAGAGATATTCACGAGGAATGCCATGCTGAGTGACTGGGTCTGATGGGCGAACGGATCGCGGTCTTAATTGTGTCCAATCGTGGCTAGAGCAGATTCTAATCCAACCTTGTGGTTCTGGTCAAACGTTACTAAGGCACCATTCTGGACGACTGCATCTACGAGGACGAGGACGAGGATGAGGACGAATACGAGAACTACGCCGATAACTACAAACCAAAGAGCGAAGCTCCAACCTGCACGCGAAGACGGACGAAAGAAAGCCCCAAGGTAATTGACAGCGTCCGTGCGTTGGCGCCAGTACCGGCAATTTCGCGGTCACGGTTGCTCGCCGTTTGCGCGCCTCTTAATCACTTTAAGAAATTTATTACGTAACACCTGACTTCCCGTCTTCAGTTCATTTTTCGATTAGAATCACATTTGTCTCAGGGTTATTCTGTAACAACATACGTAAATTTACACGTCGATGCAGGTGTCGATATTAACTATCGAAGTAACGATAGAACAATTTTTTTTAGAAAATATCTACAAATTTTTTTTATTTTTTATTTTTTTTTTTTAATTTTTCCTATAATTTCTATCCATCCGTACTGACTGCTGCAACCATCTGTCAATTGCGGTTAAATATCAAAGTGATCGTTAGTCAAGTATTGGTAATTGGAATGCCGATTGACTGATCGACGAGTGTCACAAGATATCGATTCTGAACGGGAGGGCAGAGGAGATGAGAGGAATCCAGTTTGTCTAACATATTTTTTTCTTCTCTTCTTTTTTTCTTATACTTCTGTTTCTCTCGGTATTTTTTTTTCTCTGTGTTTTTTTTTTCCTCTTTTTGAAGTATCGCCGTCGTAAAACGTGACAAGCTTACGAAATCCATTGTGATCGATGCTCGCGTTGACAAGCGAGAAAAAGAGATGCAGAGAATTTATTTATATCTTAACGAATTATCCGCATCTTTGAAAAAGCTAAGATAATCTATATCCTCTGCAATTTTACACGTAAATTAATCGCTATAATTTACAGTGAACATTCTCGTCACGTTTTAAAAAATACAAAATACTTTAAATCTGGTTTCAACTAGACCGTCTTTCTAGTTTGGTTTTTTTTTTTTTTAAGATGGTTAAAAGATACATATGCCTATCATATGAGTATGATGATTTATCCGAGATCCTCATTTCCAAAAACAGAAGCTGAAAGCCGGTCTAAAAGTTTGGCAGGATCATTGGGGTACCGGTATCATAACGGATCGCGTGAAAATTACGCTTAAATTACCCGACATGCTGCTGCAGTGTTACATATACTTCGCCGCCTTGTTAAGCCAAGGTGCGATATAAAAGTTTATACCATCTTGCACTTGGTAAATTTGTCCATATTTTTTTTCGTTTCTTGTTTTTTTTTAATCTTATTTCTTCTTTTTCGTTTAATATCAGGAATATTCAAATACGTTCGATATCCGATGCACCACCGATCCCATATACAGTCAAACAGAGAAAATTATACCTTCATGACTTTACAGTTCCATACAACTTGCTTCACGGAGTACGGTGTACGGTGGTAAATCCCTCCAAGAATCCCAACACACACAAACAAACACACGAACACACACACACACACACACGCACACATATGCATCAAATATATAATAAAACACCAGAAATAAGGTGATGCCTGAAGAATTTCGACCAGACAGAGGATCATTTCCAGCGACTAGATTACTAGCACGTTGCGCTTATATGCAGGAGAGGGCAGGGCAAGTCTGCGGTCTAGTAGATCTATTTATAGCCTACGACGTTAACTTATATATACACACACACACACACACACACATATATATATATATATATATATATATATATATATATATATATATATATATATATATATATATATATATATATATATATATATATATATATATATATATATATATATACACACACATATATGCACACATATGACTTAGGTATAAATACATATATACATCATATCTATAATATACGTATTACACACACACACACACACATACACGCATGTATTTGCAGTCTTCACACACGCCGGACGCGTTATACTATTCCCATATGTATAACGGACTCGTTTACTAACGTCACGCTGTATCATACCTCCACATGTGTGAAATACAGGTATGAAAATCCATTGGCAATCATAAATATCTACATACGAAATACAACAATTTTGAAAATATTTTCTTTTACTTTCTTTCTCAATTCACGTTGGATTTTTAATGCCTGTTCTTGATTTTCGTGTCTTATTTCATGATCCTTATGAATCTGTTCGATCAAATATCCTACGAGAGCGTGTAAAGGAGTGAAATGATAATATGAATTATAAATGCATCTGATTTTGATGAATTCGCGGTATTATTTGCGATAACAATTAGGCGAAAATCGATATCCGTAAAGTATCGAGACCTAGTGTTATATATCTATCATATACGGAGTTATCAGGGTGGTCAATGTGTCGATTAAATTGGACGATAATGTGGGTTCCAAGCACTGATTGCGGGATACCAATGATGGATGCAGGTCTACCCTTCCCCTCTTTTTCCCTACCATTTTGTGGTGCATACACGAGTGCAGCGGCAGCAGAGCCCTGTCCTTTACCGTAGCCAGTATGCACCAAGGTCGCTAACCTCTCGAGCCCTAAGGTTCCGTTTGGCGCCACTCTTTTTCAGGTTTAAAGTTGTTTAAGTTACCTGCTGCACTACGGCTGCTGCAGTCACTCACTTACTCACTCACTCACTCACTCACTCACTCACTCACTCGTTCACTCACTGATACATACTTTGCGCTAACGATAAGATTAAATCTCCAAGATAATACCTACTCGATACCTACTCGCGCTTTCACACGGTGCGTGTCGTTCACCGCAAACACACACGAGAGGATAAGTATCAAATTAATTGAAAATCAGTTTACACGTTCGGAAGGTGCTGCAGTGCCGAAGGATCCGTAAGTGACTAGTCTGGTGCTGCAATCATTCGATGTATGCTCATATATTGGTAATAACTGCTGGAAAGAATATTCAACAAAGATTCAATTTCATA
Organism: Macrophya annulata; assembly: GCA_963924015.1. Taxonomy (NCBI): domain Eukaryota; kingdom Metazoa; phylum Arthropoda; class Insecta; order Hymenoptera; family Tenthredinidae; genus Macrophya; species Macrophya annulata. The sequence goes on along the minus strand of OZ001259.1, from coordinate 13,260,808 downwards.
GAATATTCTCACTTTCGATTCGTAAGTTTAATGGATTTTTAGATATATCTATACGAGGAATCGCCTAACTTACAATCAACGGTAAATAAACTACACTATAACCTTGTAGGAATTCGGTATAAATTTTGTAAATAATGACCAAGGAATGGGGATTCTCCGATGTACATACATTGAGACCAATAACATACCCTCTACCTTGTAGACAATTTATTTATGAGAAGGTACATTTCATGATTCACAAAATCAAAGAATATTTACAATAACGCTAAAGTTTGCGATATTCATTCATGTTTTTCAATGCACATTAGACAATTTTGTTTTTCTTTTTTCAACTAAACTGATGTGAGAAGAGAAAGACGATTAGATGAGTTTTCAAGGTTTTTGTCGGACCATTGCTCTCCCTCAGTGTGTATAAATGAAAGATACCGGGGTAAAATGGGGTACCTAAAAATTGGTGAATGAAGTTAATTTTATCGAAGAGCTGAGCCCACGTATTTAAGATTTGTACTGCCATGTGTCAGAAATAAATTTTGTATATTGAGTCGTTTATGCAAACGATCTTTTCATAGAAATTTTAAATATATACATATCGTTACGTGCGTAGAATCACTTCTCAGAAATTGAATAATTTTTCGTCTTTTTTTTTTCATTTCGTTGTATCTCTTATACCTCAGTTAAATTTAACAACAATTAAAAATTTGGATAATTCATTCTAAGTTGTCTATCTCGAGTGCTTTTCTCAATCTAGTTTGGCAAAGTGGTTAGTGACCAATCAACTTGTGCAAGCTCATATAGTGCATAACAACCCATTGAATATAGTGAAATGTTCAATCCATTACGATCGTACTGATTTGTACGACAAATCGATATGTACAAAGAAATTGCGACCTTCGAAGCATCCGCATTGCGAATACTCATCCTGTTCATCAGGTAGTAGATTGTCTTGGAATTCGTTGCATTATTTCCGAGCAGTTTCCTCAATGATTCAAAAAACTGCGAATACGTAGGTATATGAAATGTATGATACTTCGCAAAAATAAAATTAATTATTGTGGAACCCAAATATTTACAATTTATATTGTCGTTGAGTAAATGATTAATTATACGTATTATAGTTATAGGTATACTTATAGGTATATCTACATACATATACGTATACAATATTTAAATGATATAAAGTTGTTTCAAATCGTTCGTTGAGTGAGGCAAGATTTGACGAAGATTGGTATCAGTTACAAAGATGTATTTGGTAAAAAAGAAAAAAAAATCAATAAATTTGCCCACATCTCTCCCTGATGCTCACGTGCGTGAACGGCAGGCTGACCATTTCTCTCGGCCCTTCTGGATACGTAGACTACTCAAATAACGACCGCAGGTTCCAGCCCCAACAAAAATACATAAAATTATCAAAACCAGTTAACCATGGGACATTACCCATCTACCCGTTACTAATTCGAGGAATGTCGACTTCAATGTAACATTATAGTTGCTGATTTTTTAACATATTTTGGTATGCTCAAGAATATCTTGTAACCATATGTCGTTTTCTTTTTTAGGCAGCTCAATTTATTGAATTTCGCTACTTATTGGAGACTCGAAGTATAATTCAGGAGTAAAGTATCAAAAGCAGTAAAACAACAACTTTTTTTTAACGGAAATAAAAAAAAAAAAAACATTATTCTGGCTGGTTGAAAACTTGGACGGCTGTACATGTGATTATAAGTTGTAAGTCTACTTTCTACTGGATTTTCAAGAATAAAAAAATTTTTTTTTATAGGTAGATTTTAAACAATTGTAAGAATTGTTTTGAAGTCGTGTATTTTTTTCTTCGTTTGGCATCTGTTCAAAAAATGATTGAAACAGATAATTGACTTGAAATTGAAGAACCAAACACCTAAAAGCAAAAATTCCTGTGTTTGCAGATGCGATCTTTTGGTTTCAAATTTTTGAAAATTTATAATCGCTAGTGCCAAAAGGTCGTATCCAACAAGTTATTTAATATACGAACTTGTGGAATTATGTACTTGGCTTCCATGATTCAAAACCCAAGTGAACACTAAATATCATCAAATACGGTGGGAATAGCCCATTTTTGTTAATGAAAGACTACATCTTCATTTTATTTCACTATTTTCAAACATATTTAGCAGCATTTTGCAAACCTGAGTAAATTAATTAGAATTTCGAATGCCTTGATGCGAGAAAGGTGCAAAACAAACTAAGGAACACATAAGATACACATACTCCGGGAAACTATAGCCACGATGGTAATTGATAAAAATATCTGGATTGTGGAACATTAATTAACTCTAGGCTGTAGGCGCAGAAAGTTAATAGGCTGAATTAGAACGATTACAGCATACGTATAGGTATACGTTTTTCATTCTTACGAGTGTTCGATAAGTTTTCAAATTACGTAATATGGATATTTACTAATATACTTATACATATACTTGTCATTAATCGGCATTTAGTGAATTTATTAATCGTAATTTCGAACGGTTATTTCAAAAGTAAATAAACGTATTTAAAAACCTCTACAGATATTTCTATAATTGCATTATAATGCGGCAAAGGCATCTGACTAATAACGTCCATTGTTATTTGTAATTTTCTAAGCGTTTCACTTCACACGTACGGATAACTGGTGAACCCACATTCATTCTATAACGCAAAGCGAATAGAATGAAAAACAAAGTCATGCCCATTGAATAGAGACTTAATTACTATGTGTGATTTGTGCATTGATCTGCATGCTTTGGAATGCGCTATAACTGCAGCAGTTCAAAGCTCTGAATTACAGACTTAACTTGGACAATGTTATACTGTCCTACGCCTAGATTCATGCAACCAAACTATCACCTATTTGTAGCCAATTCTGGAGAGGATAACAATAAAATCCCCACGACCTCTTCGGACAACGAAGGGACTTCTCTTATGATAATTTATTGACGGAGTAGAATGGACGACGATACTGTTTGTATCATAGGAGTATATCTTGCGTAGATCTTTATGACGTTCACTGAATAATATAAAGATAGCTCCCCTTATAGACCTTCGAGAGCCGGCTAAAGTTCGTCGTGAGCTGGCGCCCCCTCAGTAATTCTGGCGGCGCATTGAGCAAATGAGTAGAAAATATTGATATTCGCTAGATATGAAATGAATAAAATTTAAATTATTTGCAGATTCTCATAAACAATGATCAAAATACATCCAAAGAAATTTGAATTTATTCCAGATTGAGCGTGGCTGAGCCTAAACGTACTACACGCAATAGTAATGCTATATGAAGAGTCTGAAAATAATGTTGATTTCATTTGAAGATTATAATATTTTTGTCACAGCTCAATGAAATTTTGCATGAAGCTCAATTTTTATAGATCACAACGCTATGATCCCTATAAATTAGAAGAAATTCTGCGGCAAAAAAAATATATTTACATTATTTGAATAAATATATATAAATATAGGAGTAAGGTCATCTTTTAGGTCCTTGTTATGAAACTCGGTTAGGTAATCATAATTTATACTGGCGCTATTTCCTTGGTTTTGACCCTGTACACAGTATTCATGAATCTTCTAGTATAATTTTTGCGAACTAAAATACATCAACGCACTCCACAAAGCATGATGTCTTGTGATGTACACGATGCGATTCTTGATACTTGTCGAAGAATTGGATATAATAATTAAAATTAAAATTAAAAGCTAGTTGACGAAAAATGTCCACAACGCAAGCCGGACCTATCAAAAGCGTTATTATTACAGGTATTCAGATAACCTCAAAGACTCGATATCGTAAGTAAACGATCAATCACATAGGTTAATATTCATTGTTGTTTATAAGATATTGGGTCCATATTCGAACATGTTTACCTCCTACTCTGTGGATGGTTTTGAATCAAACATTACTTTGTGGAGTTTTGCGCAATTGAGTCTTTCACGTGTCGGCTGACATGTGAAATTTAAAATCAGTTAGGCTTTTCTGTCTAAGGTAACATTTGACCATTATCTTTACTCAATGTTCAAATAAGACCACGTGGTGGCACTAGTAAAACTGAAGACGGTTTCGTCTGCTTCATCCTCGATCGTCATCGTTTTCACTGAGTTCACAGTTGCATTGTAGTGTTGTGATTGGAATAAGTAATACCGGCATCCACGTGTTAAATTAGTGCATCATGTTTTTCTGCAATATTGAAACTGACTGTTGTAACGATAGTATAGGATCTTCAAGGACTCCAAGTAAAAAAAATAGTGAAATGGGAGCACGAAGACCTAGAAAACGAAGACGTTCTGTTACAGAGAAAGATGAGACAATATCGAAGAGGAGACTGCACAAGAATGTAAATCTAATTATTAATAAAGATTCAGAATTCCCTAGTGATTTACAAGATGATTTTGGTGAGAATTTGGCAAACGAATATAATCCTTGTCAAAGTAATCAATATAAAAACATTAATGAAGAAATTAAATTTACTAGGCGTGTAATTGGTAGAGAAGGAACACCAGCATTTCATCAGTTTTTAGATTTTTTAATTAAAGAAGAAAAACTAAAAATCCTGAAAATAAAAGGAATAAATCCAGCAAATATGTCGAGTATTTTAAGTAGAGCAGGAGGTAGAGCTTCTGAAGCTTTCAATTGCTTATATAATCTTTGGTTCGATGGAGAAGGGAATAAAACACAATATCTAAAAATTCTAGATGAAAAAGGAATTAATCTGGCTAATGTGTCGAGCATTTTAGGTAGAGCAGGAGGTAATGCTCCTGAATCTTTCAAAGACTTATATGATCTTTGGTTTGACAGAGCAGGAAATAGAACTCAATGTTTAAAAAATCTGGAAGAAGAAGCAATAAGTTTGGCTAATATGTCCAGCATTTTAGGTGGAACAGGAGCTAATGCTCCTAAAGTTTTTAAAGACTTACATGACCTTTGGTTTAATGGCGAAGGAAATAAAACACGGTATTTGATAACTCTAGAAGAAAAAGGAATAAGTCTGACTAATATGTCCAGTATTTTGAATGGAGCAAGAGCCAAAGCTCCTGAAGCATTTAAAGACTTATACGATCTTTGGTTTGATAGAAAAGGAAACAAAACACAATATTTAAAATCCCTAGAAGAAAGAGGAATAAATCTGACCAATATGTCCAGTATTTTGAATGGAGCAGGTGCTAAAGCTCCTAAAGCTTTCAAAGACTTATATGATCTTTGGTTTGATGGAGAAGGAAACAAAACTCAATATTTGAATACTTTAGAACAAAACGGAATGAATCTAATTAATATGTCAAGTATTTTAAGCAGAGCAGGGGCTAATGCTCCTAAAACTTTTAAAGACTTATATGATCTTTGGTTCGACGAAGAAGGAAATAGAACACAATATTTAAAAACTCTAGAAGAAAAAGGAATAAGTCTGTCTAATATGTCCAGTATTTTAGGTGGAGCAGGAGCTAAAGCACCTAAAGCTTTTGAAGACTTATATAATCTTTGGTTTGATAGAGAAGGAAATAAAACACAATATTTAAAAACTCTCGAAGGAAAAGAAGGAATAAATCTAACTAATATGTCCAGCATTTTGCATGGAGCAGGAGCTAAGGCTCCTAAATCTTTTAAAGACTTATATGACCTTTGGTTCGATGGAAAAGGAAATAAAACACAATATTTAGGAACTCTAGAAGAAAAAGAAATAAGTTTAGCTAACGTGTCCAGTATTTTAGGTGGAACGGGAGCTAAGGCTCCTGAAGCTTTTAAAGACTTATATGATCTTTGGTTTGATGGAGAAGGAAATGAAAGACAATATTTAAAAAATTTAGAAAAAGAAGGAATAAATCTACCTAATATGTCCGGTATTTTGCATGGAGCAGGAATTAAAGCTCCTGAAGCTTTTAAGGGCTTATATGATCTATGGTTTGATGAAAAAGGCAATAAATCGCAATATTTAAAAACTCTAGAAGAAGGAGGAATAAATCTAACTCATTTGTCCAGTATTTTGAACGGAGCCGCAGCTAATACTACTAAAGCTTTTACAGAACTGTATAATACTTTTTTTGATGAGCAAGGAAATAGAACACAATATTTAAAAACTCTAGAAGAAGGACGAATAAGTCTAGCTAGTATGTCCAGCATTTTAAGTGGAGCAGGAGCTAAAGCCCCTAAAGCTTTTAAAGACTTATATGATCTTTGGTTTGATGAGCAAGGAAATAAAAAACAGCATTTGAAGCATTTCATTGATAAAAAAGACAAGAAAAAATATTTTACGCTTAATAACTTATCCGGTATACTCAGTGGAGCAGGAGCCCATGCTAAGGATGCTTTTGAAAAGTTACATGATGTCTTTTTTAATGAGAAAGGAAAAAGAACAAAACTTTTTGATGATTTTTATGAGGCAGGTTTTAAGCCAAGTAACTTATCCTGTCTTTTATGTAGAACAGGAGTTCGTGGTTCTTCTATTTTAAAAAGATTGCATAGTGTATGTTTTAATGAGAAAAGAGAACATACGAACCTTTTAAATGATTTTTATATGGCAGGCTTTAGATCATCTGATATATGCGGTATACTGAGTGGAGCAGCGAATAGTTTAGAAGAATTTCATGATTTTTGTTTTATAGGAGAAACAAAAAAGTTTTTACGTCATTTCTTAACAGTCGGTTTTACCGCGAGTAATATATCTTGGATATTGCATGGAGTAAGAGCTAATATTTGTTGTGCTTTGAAGGAATTTCATGACGTTTGTTTTGACGGGACAGGAAAGAAAACACAGCTTTTAGATGATTTGTATAAAGCGGATTTTAGGCCGAGTGATTTATCGAATATATTATCAATGGCAGGAAATAATACCACTTCTATTTTAATAAAATTTTATAAATTATGTTTTAAGAAAAAAAATTATTTGGATCACTTTTTAGCTGAGGAAGAACTTTTTACACCGAAAAATTTATCTAAGATATTACGTGCAGTGGGAATGAATATTTATCCGATTTTCAAAAAATTACATAATCTTTGTTTTGATAAGGCAGGAAATAGAACAAAATATTTCGATAATCTTATCACAAATCCTCTTACCAAAGATGATCAGCCTAAGATACTTAACATATTACATGGAAAAGTTAGAGAGCCTCCTTCTACTTCCATAATGTCAACAAGCGAACATTAGTCGAGGGCTGCTGGAAAAGTGATATGCAAATAGAAAGGCTGCAGTATTAATTGGATTTCTGAATGTGCTGGAAACCAAAATCCAAGCAACTAATTGACCAACTGAAATTGTAACTAAAAAAAGAGAAGAACTTCTTAAATTAGCCGCTGTTGGAGCAGACGTTGATATACTTAATCAAACTACGCAAGATTTTGATAACACTGCTTTAGATGAACTGAAGAAGTTCGAGTTTGCACCAACAGTTGATGGTTCGTAATCTCGCTAAATTACTTATTTACTCGCCTTTCTTTATTTCAGAAAAATGTAATCTTGATTTTACAGAAGATAAGAGGAATGAATCGCCAACTAGACCGCAATTTGGTATTACTAATAAAATAGAAAGTGGATGAAAGCAGTCCTTAGATTCCACCACAAGATGTTAGAAAAAATGGAGAGACCCTACAGAGAGTAAGTATTTCTTCCGAAAATATGACTTCAATTTGTAGCATTGCACATTAATAAAATAAGAGTTTTTCATGAATAGAATTTAGTTTTAGTTATGTAACAAGAAACTTAAGAGACTTTACTTTACTTTTCTAGTTTATAAAATCGAATTATGAATCAGTGTAATTATTCGAAAATCCTTTTTGCTTTTTCACAGACTACAGAAAGAGTATCGAAAAAAACCTATGGTACTGATTTGAACATAAAATTCTATGGGAATATGCGGTGCGCATTTTACGGATATGAGTATTACGATTTTACGTAAAACGATGGGATGGGATGGGAGTTTAGTGTTGAAATCTAAGTTTCAGTGGTTTCATCGTGTGGAATTGTGTAACACACAATAAAATATCATTGTAATATTCAATACAAATTGTATTTTATATTTCATATTACATCCGAATTAATCGATGAAGAGTTCTAATAAAAGAGGAGTTTCAACTTTATTTATAATTTTTCATACTGATTCAATTTCTTTGATAAATTAAATTAGTAATTAAATAAATTTCTATAGAAAATTGAGTGTTTATAATTAAACAAAAATAAACTCGTGACATAATTACAAAGTTAACAAAGAATAACTACGACTAAAATCGACCACTCCTCTTGCGTCCCGTATATTTTGAATTATCTCTAACATCTTTACCCTGCCTTCGCCTTCTCTCTTTCTTCTCCAAAATCCATTCTCTACTTTTCTTCAATGGTTTTCCTCTCGCTTTATGTATCCTCTCTCTGCAATTACAAAATAAACCAAGTTATCAAAATTTTCAACACTTTCTGAGCCATAATGTACAAAATCAAGGCAGTTTGTATATCACCAGGACACTATTCTCATCTGAAAAACTATATCAAAATATTAAAAATTTGATTATTGAAATAAACTTATGGAAAAACGTGCCTTTTTGTCGTATAATTAACAACAGACTCATCGTCACCAGTTCCCAAAGCCTTAGGAAGAGGCATAGCACCGCCAGTCATTAAAACTAAAAAGAATTTCTTAGCTTTGGTACTGTTTGGAAAATCGACAACTATTCCACCAAAAAATCCAGCTTTTGTTGCCTGTGTTGTAACCAGTTCAATTTGACTGCTATTCTCTGGATAAAATTGAAAAACAGCTCTCGCTGTTCTTGATAATGAGGCAAAAAGCGATGAAAAAAACTGATACAATCTCTTGACTGGATTATGCCAAGTTTTATCCGCATTGCATAGCCATTGTAATGCAGATATGCTCACAGCTCCATCAAAACTTCCAGCTCTGAACGGAACACCTTGACCCATATCGCTTAGAATCAGATCACCTTCTACTTCTCTTTCTTGTGCTACGTCTGAAATTCGAAATTAGGTAAAACCCGAGAATGATAATAGTTGTAAATATTTTAAAAGAAGGTTGAAACTGACTCAACATTGCAGAGGCAATATCTACGCCGACCCACACATGACCTTGGTCCTCCAATACGCTGCCACTCAGTCCAGATCCACATCCAATGTCCAAAAGAAAACAAGGTTCGTCTTCAGGGAGTAATAGTAGCTCAATGGCTCGTTCGCACATTTGAACTTGGATGTCAATCATACGAGAACTTGGAAATTAGAATTTAGTAATAAGATTAAAATGATTGCGAATGGTTTTTTTTTTGGTTGCTGTTTAATTAAAATGAGGTTTGAATAATCGTGATAAAAAACTCACTTTTGTGTGTACTTTTGTGCTTCTACCTCGTTGTAGAACTATAAATAAATAGCATGAAATAGGTTATGTGTAAAATAAGATACGCGTAAGATATTCGCGATCACAAGATTAAATAATTTAAATCGTACCACTTCTGGTGGTGCCAGATGCTCCGGACGCCTAGACATCTTCGAGTTTATCTATTTACTCTAATTTGGATCAAGTTCTCTAAAAAAGTAAACACTCGTTACAACATTTTGACATTACCACGTGCTTGGAAGGCTTAGGTTAAGTTAGATGTGCATATACCTCTCTTTTCCGTGGTGCAACTGTTGGATTAGTGCGCCTTATTATATGCAACCAATAGCATGGTACTACAGTCCGTGGGTTATCACCGGCGTTAGTCGGGGATGGTCGGTGTTGTACGGAAGTCCGCTTGTGCTAACCACATACTATGTCGGTCGATAAGATCAGGATTTACAGACATACATTGCCGGTAAGATTAACAAATATAGACATACACTGTCGATAAGATCAGCATTTACAGACATACACTGTCTGTAAAGTACCTATGAAAAGTTGGCCCTTGACTTTATTATTTTCCAATTGCTTATTGGGCTACGACCGGCACGAGCTGTTAGTCAGGCTTGGTCAGGCTTCGGTAGTGGTTGGAGGAGGTTCGAGTGTCACTCATGGTTCCGTAAGTTATTATTCTCCGTCAAACGTTCGAAGAGGACGTAGCCAATAAGGATAGGAAGAAAGTTATTATTTTGCGCTAAATAATGAATTTAAAAGTAAATGATTTATAAGTTGAAAAGTTATTTTGTACTAAAAACACTAATTAAAAAATGAATTGCAAATGATGCTAGAAAACCCGTGTATAATTATCTCGACTAAGGTTTGTAGATGTAGTAACAATTTATTTGACTATTCACGTGGCGATATTTCATTGTTTGATTTTTGTTATTACCAAAAACCACATTGAAAATGATTATTTCATCCTCTATTAGTTAGTGTGAAAAATTAAAATAAACAGCTCGCTGTTCCGCACAAGACAAATATGCAAATAATCTACTTTGGAATTATATAATTGTATATATGTATGTAGACTTACGTATAAATTATACCTGTTCAAAGTATAATTATAGTTTTAGTATGGCCTGGTTAAAATTTTATTGACAAAAATAATTGTTATTTGATGTGGATATTATAAAAATGCCAAACATGTAATTTTCAATTACGTATATAGGGTGGTTCAAAAAAACATGAATTTCCTAGAATTAATTGCTCATCCGTAGTTTAATACGTTTTCACAAAAAAATATGCTTGCGGAGACTAGCTTATACGAGCAATGAAAAATTCTAAGAATTTGTATAGCAGTAAGTAAATAAAGATATACTCCATAATTTGTGATACGTGTACCCATGTATACTATGTATAACGTTGACAGTGAGAAATATTGTATCGATGCTGCAGTAATAAATTCCCAGTTATACCTATAATTGATTACTTCGTTATTTTCTACTCTCCCCTTCCTAACACTCTTTATTTCAGGTATTGAATCAGGTAAGTAAATTTTAATGATTGGAGGAAGTACGGCGTAATCATTCGACTTACAATTTCAAAAATTCGAAATTTTATAAACGAATGAGACATGAATAGAGACACATATCTATACGAATGCCTGCTTGCTTAGACATGTGCTCCAAATTTTTCCCGCCAAAAATTTCAGCACACCTCCTCGGATCAGATGTTCTCCTGATACCAAGAGCAATTTTTCCATTCAAAATTTCAAAAATTCCAATTCTCGTACGCGAACGAGACATGAATAGAGACACATATCCATACGAATGCATGCCTGCTTAGACATATGCTCCAAATTTTTCCCGCCAAAAATTTCAGCACACCTCCTCGGATCAGATGTTTTCCTGATACCAGGAGCAATTTTTCGACTTAAAATTTCAAAAATTCCAATTTTTGTAAGCGAACGAGACATGAATAGAGAAACATATCCATACGAATGCATGCCTGCTTAGACATATGCTCCAGATTTTTCCCGCCAAAAATTTCAGCACACCTCCTCGGATCAGATGTTCTCCTGATACCAGGAGCAATTTTTCGACTTAAAATTTCAAAAATTCCAAATTTCGTAAGCGAACGAGACATGCATAGACACACACATCCATACGAATGCATGCCTGCTTAAACATGTGCTCCAGATTTTTCCCGCCAAAAATTTCAGCACACCTCCTCGGATCAGATGTTCTCCTGATACCAGGAGCAATTTTTCCATTCAAAATTTCAAAAATTCCAATTTTCGTAAGCGAACGAGACATGAATAGAGACACATATCCATACGAATGCATGCCTGCTTAGACATATGCTCCAGATTTTTCCCGCCAAAAATTTCAGCACACCTCCTCGGATCAGATGTTCTCCTGATACCAGGAGCAATTTTTCGACTTAAAATTTCAAAAATTCCAATTTTCGTAAGCGAACGAGACATGAATAGAGACACATATCCATACGAATGCATGCCTGCTTAGACATATGCTCCAGATTTTTCCCGCCAAAAATTTCAGCACACCTCCTCGGATCAGATGTTCTCCTGATACCAGGAGCAATTTTTCGACTTAAAATTTCAAAAATTCCAAATTTCGTAAGCGAACGAGACATGCATAGACACACATATCCATACGAACGCATGCCTGCTTAGACATATGCTCCAGATTTTTCCCGCCAAAAATTTCAGCATACCTCCTCGGATCAGATGTTCTCCTGATACCAGGAGCATTTTTTCGACTTACAGATATTTTTAATCAAATATTGTTCCGTGGTATTAGGAGAACATTTGAGCCGAAGAGGGCTGCTGAAACTTATAGCGGGAAAAATTAGGCGCCCTATTACATGCAACCCGCATGCCATCCATGTAATATTAGGGTTGAAATTGCACCTCATTAGACGCACCTAATTTTTCGATTTACAATTCCTATATAAATAAATAAATTGCGCCAATTCTTCTTACGATCATTAAAATTTGCTTACCTTATTCAATAACTGAAATAAATAGTGACAGGAAGGGGAGAGTGGAGTATAATGAAGTAATTAATTATAGGTATATCTGGGAATTTATTGCTGAACATCGATACAATATTTCTCATTGTCAACATTATGCATACGTACAATTTGTAAATATTTTATAGATAAATATCCACGTCCTACCTGAAAGTCGCGCGAAAATTTGATTGTTTGGTAAACACGCGTAGAAAAAGTAGTATAATAGCGAATTGTTCCGAATTATTTTAATAATACAATTTTTCAAATACTAACGCTCTCTGAAATAGAGTGCCAGGAACCAAGGCCACGTTGAAAATAACGAAGGGGTTGATTATTCATATATCTACCATCGATACAATATTATACATTCTTAAAGTTATTGTAATTGTTTTTTAAAAATAAATATGCACTGGATCAAGTTCCTTTATTTGCTTCTGGTCGTATAAATTTGCACAATGCATATAAACTACAATAGTATTACAATGATGTACGACCTAATGAAACTAAGTTTACCAATATTGCGAATCAGTAATAATAATTTTCATAAATAAAGAATTAATCCACTGACACGGACAATTCGTACCGATTGCTTCCTATTTTTGGCAAAAGTAGTTCATAAATTCTACATTGAAATAGTGGAAGCGGCAAATCTTGTCTTCGTGGAGACAGCGTTGCTTGAAGATATCTTCAATCAACGGAGACAGCTAAAACTTTATTGCTCTAATGGTACAGCGGACACAAGTTTTTAGCTGTGTGGTGGCGCTAGTAGGACTGTGAGGGACAAGGTTTTTTTTTGTTCCGCTCTTCTTTGATTATGTATTCGGTATAATAGGGTACAGGCAGTTCGTGGTCCTGATCGCTATACTCGAATGGTTGTATTTAGTCTTGTTGTGATTGAAATAATACCGTTTTCCATGTGTTTAATTAGTGCATCATGTTTTTGGACAATATTCAAACTGACTTTTATAACGAAATACTAGGAAAAGTAAGTATTTTTCAAGTTATCATTTCCGCAGTAGATGGTTATCCTCGCTCCTTTGAAGAGGTATTTTATAGGTCGCCTACTCCCAACAACGTCGAATTACGAATTTCGTATTTACAAATTTTTCGCCAAATTTGTAATCATTTCCATCACTCCAGACAATCACTTTGACTGTTATTATTATTTTTATGTCTCATCGTAAAATGAAATAAACAGCCTAATCATTATTACATATCTATCCATCTTTTAATTACGTACCAGGTGCTCCTCACTCCCTTACATTTCATGTAAAATTGCACGAAAATAACTCATTTGCTTTGCTCAGATGAAAATATCAATCTAAGAACTTGAACTATAAGACAAAATTGTTTTTTGTAACATTCTATGAAACGATACATCGATTTAAATATTAACGAAAATAGAAATTTGCATATTTTTAAAAATTATTCCAACAATATTTTATGATACAATTTGATATTCAATAATGTCATAGTACAACCCGTATTTTTATTTTCTCCACAGAGATGTTTGTTATTGGTGAATTTTGACATTGACGCAATATGTGCATGCAAGATATTACAGTACCTTTTAAAAAATGACAATATGGTATATACACTGGTACCTGTTCGCGGTATTCGTGACCTAGTTCAAGCTTACGAAGAAAATTGCGAGGAGGTAATATTAGTTTTTATGAATGAAAAATAAGCTGTTGAAATTGGAGGATAGTACATGAATTTTAAAATAATTTTTCAGGTGAAATATGTTATACTAGTAAACTGCGGCGGAACTTTGGATATTGTAGAATTACTGCAACCAGAAGATGATGTTGTGTTCTTTGTTCTTGATAGCCATAGGCCATACGATCTTTGTAATATATATTCAGAAAATCAAGTTAGAATTTTGGGACAGCCTGATAGCGAGGAAAAAATACCAGAGTACAATGATGTTTTTAGAGATGATTCTGTGAGTATCATTTCCACCCTGAAATTAATCGTTCATAAAATTCTTGATGACCATTTAAAGAACAATAGAAATAACCAATTATTTTGAAAATTTGGTTGCTTATCAATGACAACACTCTTGACTTGCTTAAGAAACACCATAAATTAAAAGCAAAGTACAATGAGATCAGAAATTGAAAAAACATTCGTCCTTTTTTCACTTGAATTCTATTCATTGTTTCATCTTTAGTCTGACGAAGAAGATGAGGTAGGTGATGAAGATTCAGATTTGGCAGAAGAAAACAGAGATTCAAAACGGCGGAGATTAAACGAAGAAGTTATAAACAAAAGAAGAAATCGGAGACTGTGGGACTCAAACCGGGCCCAAATAATGTTTAATTACACACAATACAGCTACTACGGTAGATCGGTATGAACTTAGTGTTCTCAATATTCTTCTGATACTTACAGAATTTTAGGAAATGCTTGTAGATCAAAGATTGTCTTTCATTGATAATTTTTTATGCTTTATCTTAGAGTGCCGTTCTGGTTTACGAATTGGCTTGGAAACTATCAAGGGACAGTTTGGATGCTGCATGGTGGGGCATTGTAGGTGCAACTGAACAAGCTATTCTTGGAAAAGTTGAATCTAGAGTTAGCGTTTTAGAGACGGGGAATCTCCAGAGCCATGTTTCCAGGCTAAGCCATCGGGCTACAGATTCAGAAAAACAGCAAACCACTGCGGTTAAACTTACATACGACAAAGAGTATCCTTTATTTGGTTATTAAGCTGGAGTGATAAACAATCAAAAAACATCGAAAGATTTTGACCAATCGATAGAATTACCTTCTAATTAATAGTTTGGTTGTAAAAAGTATTAACATTATTATGCAACACATAAATTAGCGAATATCAATGAAAAACTTGAGTACAATGATAACCAGTGAAAGATTTTGCAAAAGTACATTTCTTAACAATATTTAACAGTCTGCAACTAGCTCTGTATCGCCATTGGACAGTTGAAGCAAGTCTAAAACATTCCATGCCAACAGCAGTTTCGCTTCGTCTATGGTCTCTAAGGGGCGAAAATCGATTGAGAGAACTCTTAGCTGAAATGGGTTTACCTTTGGCACAATCTAAACAAAGATTTTCAGCAATGGATCTGAGCTTGAGACAGGAGTTTCAACAAATGGTTGAAAAACTGGCAACCAAATACAATGTAGATAGTGTCGTCGGCGCTAGTTTTACCTTGCAGTATGGATATAGGTTTAAATACTGTGCATCTGATGTCGTTTACTCTATGTTAGCCTTACTCGAGTCTACGGTGGGTATTTTTTATACACTTGGATAGCAAGATTTCAAAGATTCAGAAAATTTCAGAAATCCTAAAATTTTTTTTTTTTTTTTTTTTCAATTACAGACGAAGGACAGATTGCCACAACATTGTTTTTTAGATGCTCTGGATTGTCTGTCTCGCATGAAAAAAGACGTTGTTGAAAGAGGAATTGAAACTGCGAAATTAATGCTTTGCAACATCTATAAAACGGCTCAAGGAATTTTGGAGATGAAACAAGTGATGAATGCAGGTCCATTCCTTTACATTGTAATCCAAGCTGGGACTTTGGATACTCGATTATTTGCACATGAGCATGCATTAATTATGTTAGCACAATTTACCTTGAAAGCATACGTGGAAACTTCGAGATATAGGAACGCAACTAAGTGGCCAATGATTGCTACTGCTCCTTTTAGCGAAGAAGATGGTACTTGCCTCGTTGTTGGTATTCCTCCACTCTCTGAGGATCAACCTAGGAGGTGAGAAAATGTTCGGATATGTTACTTAATAAAGAAATAGTAAACATGTAAATTGAAAATTAATCTATGTGTATGATCCATCTATCTTATATTATGAGAAAAGACTAGAAATTTGGGCTAACTATGAATTTTTTTTTGAAAATGAGCTTCGCAATACTAGAGAATGGTTGGATCATAGAAATGGAAACTCTGTAGATGCTAAAGTAACAAAATATGCCGTCTACAAATGCATCACTTGAAAACTGTTATATGTTAACTGACCCAAAAATTTTATTTCACATTTTCTAGTCTTTTTGGAAGGGCATTTGAACAAGCTGCTAAGAATACAAATTCGTACATAGAGGCAGACTACTTCGATACAACAAGTAAGTAAGAGGAGGTCTGTACAAGTTGTTTAGATTGTTTATAAAAATGTTTTTGTTGTTTGTTTGCAGTAATAAGACTGAAGATTCAAGAGCGGCCTAAGTTTTTTGATGCATTAGCAGCGCTCCTGCAAGCTTAAATTATAGGGTAGGACTATTGAGACGTAGTTGTTTAGTTTTTATTATGACAATACGAGCGAATAGCAAATAATTGACAATAATCTAATGTCTTAAATATCAGTCTACTTGTACAATTCCGGTCACTTGCTAATAGGTGACTAAATAGCAATGTATAACAATGCAAATTTGGGTATTACGATGATTAATTTCGAACCCAGAAATATTTTAGGACCAGCGACGTAATAAGCTTTAATTTTATTTTTATTAAATGTACAGTTTAGTTAATTCGAGGAATTTGTATTGTTCTTAACTCTCACTTTATATACTAACAAGTTTTTTTTTTTTTTTAACTTTAAAACATGTAAAAAATCTCTGACCGCTTCTATATACTGGTGACTAGCATTCAAATTATTGAAACAACAATCGTAAAGATTAGAATAAAGATGATTTAATTTAAATATTTTAGAGATGCGTTTGTGGATGAAAATTCTTTACATCTACCTCGAAACGTAGTATGATTAGTTTTACGTTTAAATACCATGTGAAGTTGAATTCGAAATAGGAAAATGATTGACTTCGTTATTTGTATAGGAATGTAGATGAATGATCATAAGTACACTGTTTTGAATTGGTAGTTCAATAAATTGAATGATTGATGTTATAATTGATGATACCGTGATTGTAAATACGGATGGCTTATTTTAAGAGTGATACTAGACTTAGCTATTATAAATAAAATTTCATAAGTTATAAATAATATAAGAATAAAATTTATAATTAAATAGTTACAGAATGTTTTAGCATATTTAAGATAATATTAATAATAATGATTAGATTTAATACAGATATCTCAAAAGGAAATGAAAATGAACAGAATAAATATGTGCCTTTTTTCTAGTAAAACTCAATTGTACAAATTTTTTTCAATCCTTAAAGAGTTTTATGAACTTGAACAAGACGTTCCAATTTATAGGAGAGCTTTATAAAAACTCATTCAACATATTTTTTAATTAACAACTTTTATTTTTAATGGCGTGTATTCCATTTTTATTTAAGCATTGTGCGCCTGAACCTAGGCAACCCAATAGCTACGACGCGTTCAATTTTAAAAATCGCTATATCAGATGATTCGAAAAAACAAAACTAATTCATGCCAATATCCTGAATGATTGATAAATGCTTAGTTTATTTCTAATTTCGGATATATTTTTCATAATTGTTTAAAAATGTGACCAGCTCTTTGAGTCAACCCCTATACGCCACAACCGAAATTGCAAAGATCTTGGGCAGCTGCGCATAAATTACGCACAGACACGTGACCTGGCGAAGAAGAGTGAAAACGACGGGCCGGTGTTTATAGCATGGTCAGCTGGAGTTACACTAGGTGTTGTAGTGTAGACATCGCCATCTCTTTCTCTCCTTCGAGAAAGACAGAAATAGAGATAACTACACCACTATAGCCTAGTGTAGCCCTAGCTGAAAACGCTATTAGTGTTACCGCCTTCCCTTTGGGTGTTTTATTTTTGTGATCACTTTCAGTTTCCTTAGAGTAGATTTTATGTAGAGGAACAGATTAAACGTTTGAACAACAGTGAGAGAAGTATATGACAAACTCCTGACTAACAATGGTTGAACAAATAAGAGCCAAGGTATAAAAAGTTTGATATTATATCTCTGTCCGTTTTGTCGGTTAGACGGTATAACGTGATCGACATTCAAATCCATTGTCCTTAGTAATAAGTTTTCACCACGGTACATGCCGTGAGAAAAAAATGTTAATGTTTACCCGCATATCACGTATACTATATTCTCACAATTCATCTAAACTAAACGTTAATTTCTTGAATTTTATCGGAAATAATGACGACTAACTTTTTTTTTTTATCAAACGTCATTATCAACACTCTTGATACAAGTTTGTCAGAAAAGCAAAACCCTTTAATTAATCAATACACCAATTAATTTCAAATTCTTACCTCATTGACATAAACACTTATCTAACAGTGGTGCGAAGATTTAGAGGAGTTGTTGCAATGTCCTGTTTGTTACGAACGGCCAAAGGCTCCAGTCCTACAATGTCTACGCGGACATCATATCTGCAGTCCATGTAAAGACCAAATGACTGAATGTCCTATATGCAAGTCGAGATTTTCAGCAGCCAGAAGCTACCTCGCTGAAGATTTGTCGGGTAAACTAGATGACATAAAGGTAATCATGAAATAAAATTTACAATACCTAATAATCATCAGTCATCATAGTGGAAATTATTAATGTAATCGAGAATATTTAACAAATAAAACGGAGATTTATGTTTAGGCAATTTGTTACGTGTTTATTAATCAATTTTTTCCTTACATTTATATTACTCAGCTTTCATTGCTTCTTCCGGATCATCTGCTAAATCAAAAAGCTGTGAACTGCAGTGTTGGATCCCAAACAGATGGGACTGTGATTATCAAAAATGATGCTAAAAAAATTAAACGACCACCTCCACAAGCTCCAAAGGGAAAATTTCCTTGTCGTCTTGGAACTTGCGATGTTATTATGCCACATGGTCGAATGATACCACACATTCGTTATTATCACAGCAATAAATTTTACGAGGTAGCAAAGTGTTTTGAAAATTTTATGATTTTTGCTTCTCAACAGTTTTCGTGAAAGAATGAATTATTTCTTACATATATGAATTTAATTTTGATAATTTCCTTTGAAATTTAGTGAAATTTTTTATTTAGTCACACAGCACTGGCGCAGATACTTACAGACAAGTATGGGAGATGGATTACGTTCATGATACATCATTTGATTTGGCTATCCGTGTTGCAGAGATGGGGTTGTTCTTTATGCATATTAAGATTAACCAGAATGGAGATTTGTTTGGCCTTGTACAAATTGTTAGTACTAATACAATCGGTAAAGAATTTGAATATGAACTGAAGGTTGAAAGTGGGCAAAGAAGCAGCAGTTACAAAGAAGATGTAAGAAAATGTCTTCATAATTCTTAAATTGAGGAGAAAAATCATATGATATAAAAAATTAGAAGCGTCTAACTCCACACAACATCAGGAATTCACTATTTAATTTTAACTCAAATTTTCAAATGTAATGACAGATTATTTTTATCATTTGTATTCTTTTTTATTATTATTTTCTTTCCAGGTACGCTCTTGTCGCGCAAATCCTATATATCTTTTCGAATCTAAGGATTGTTTAATCGTTAGATCTGAGGATATGCAACGCATGACAGCTTCTAATGACGATACTTTTTCTTGCACAATGATTTTGAACAGACTAGATATGGCCAATGACAAAAAGCGACCAGCTATTAATAATTTAGTATTATTCTGAGTTAAGATGACCATACATATTGGAAGTACTGCAGGATTGATTGATTATGTTTATGACCCAAGTGTATAGATGTCACAGCTCAATCAGAGGCAAAAATTCATCCTGCAAAACCTCTAAAATGGTAAAATGCAAATTTGCAAATGATTAAATATTAGTTACCCTAGGCTTAGATTTTTTCCCCTTTTTTATACTTACACGTAATTATCTATTGTGAAAAATAGTTGTTAAGTGAATATCTCGATCGACCTGTTCTTGTTATACATTACTTTAAGTTTTCAAGAACTACTTAAGAGATTTCGGTTATTTAATGCTAACATCACAAGAGATACTTGATGAAAAATAGTATCTTTCAATGTTTGCAACTATCCTGAGCCACAAAATAAGAAATTTCTTGATGCAGTGAAAAATTAATAGCTGCTAGAATCATAAATAATATTTAAGTATTGCTCAAGTCAAACTCCCAAATATATTTTTATACTTTTTGTATTGAATAAAACGAGAGTTTTCGTTGATTAAACTAGAGTGCCAAAATGACAAATACTTTAAAGTTAGTTGAAGACGTATTGAGCTCTTCAAATGAAGGCAGTTCGTCATGAATTCTATTATACACTTATTAATAATATTTACTAACTTTTTTTTTGGCACAGGGCTATTATAGGATCCAACTAAGTGCCATTCTTCCATTATTCAATAAGGCACTGGACTCAAACCTTTGCACGAAAAATGTAGATTTTATGCTTTTAAATTTTAATGTTACCTATAATTTCTTGATGACAAAATATATTTTTTTTTGGATATAACATTACTGAATTTTTGAATATATTTTACCCTCTTTAAAATAAGTATTACTTATTCCTAAGCAGTTAAAAATATTTACAATTAGCATCAAAGTCTTTAGAACTGTTTAATATTCTTCGTTTGATCATTACCAAAAGTTTAATGCACAGTGGCTTGTGACTTATTTCCCTATGATTCACTGAACTGGATTAACTTGATGAGATTTGCTCGTTCGGACTAAAAGGTCAAGAAATCGGATATATTATTGGATGGTATTTATGATCAAATTATCGGGTTTAAATCAACGCTGTTTTTGCATATTTAACATAATATATTTGCAGGTAATTCAATATATCTATAAATTTCTCTATGATAAACATTAAAACATAATTGTTAAGATATCAATTTTGTGTTTATGTCAATATTTCATTAGTCTACATATGCCTTCATGGCGATAGAAATAGTTTTTATTTTTATTTATTTTATTTTATTTTATTTTTTTGCTAATGAAGCTTGGGATTTAGTTAATGAATCAGTCTCCAGCTACTCTAGCTGTTGTTATGTTATAAAATTTATTTCATTTGCAATTCAGCTCACAAATTTTTTTGTTTTTTCTTGTTTTGTTTTTAAGATAACTGTATAGAATCCGAGTATGTATATTATTGAAATTAACCATCTCTGCTTTTAATATACTAAAACATATTACACTATCATATATTCGGTTGAAAATATATTTTTACGACATAAGAGAGAATTTACCTAATGCCTGTTCTAAAAGTATCAGCAAAACTCATTTTTAAAAATTTTTTATTTTTCCCCATGCTTTCTTCCTTTCTTGTTTGTAATACTTCGATTATAGATTTTATTTCAATGCTATATTAATAACATCGAGACTTTACGGTGGGCTCCCTAATACCATGGATGTTTAAGATTACCAAATTACTTTACCGACTAAATTTGCCGTTAGTAACTTTCAAGTAACTTCAACTTCCATGTATGTGTGTAATTTGGTCACAATGGAGAGCAATTAAGTCCCAAAGTCATGCGACTAATTCTAAATATCCTGACGTACAAAGTACGATCATTTTCAGGGTATATTCTCTACTTGAACGGATATTTTTTTTTCCCCTTGTATATCAACTCAATAAAAGTGAAAGAAAGTCTTATTTTTTATAAATGAAAAAATTGCCATTTCTTTCGCTAATAATAGTATTCACACCCATTGTTAGGATATCTTACTCAGATTCGACTTTTATGCCTGTGATTAAGTTTTAAGAATGAATAGTAGCATTCCCAGTGAATCTCACCATAATTCATACTAACTTTCGAGCGATCTATAATCCACTCAATATTCCTGTGAGTTTACGGTTTACGTATTTATGTTTTTTTTTTTTTTGTTTTATTTTGTTAATTATTTTTTTTTTTTTTTTATTTTTTTGTTTTTTTTTGGATTTTTATAAGTGTATAATAACTTTTCATAGTGTAACTTTCGTGTTATCGTAGCTTTTGCTTTGATTATGCCTAGTTACTTGGCCCGCGTGTTGGGTAATAGAATAGGTTTGTTCCATGTTGCGTTAGCGTCGGATACCTTTCCTTCAAGTACCACCCTCACGTAATGATTTTTGCTGTTCAAGGAGTCTTTCTAAAGGCGAAGGGCCAGGACCTGACCAAAGAGATTGCTGGCTCATTCTGTTCTTCACCTGATCCTGATTAGTTGGATTTTGTTGGGGCCCAGCTCCCCATGTATTACCACTAAACAGAGAATACGTATTCCCAGCACCGGGCGACTGTGGTTGTTTTTGATCCATCTAAATAAAAATAAAACGATACATATTTAAGGCATTTTACAAAATTATAAGTATTCTATACGTGTATCGATCAATTTTTTCATTTATTATGCTTTAAATACAACAAATAGTCAAAGAAAATTATTACCAAGCTTCTCACCTCATATGACCTGACTTCGTCAAAGGTATTTCTGGCGTACGGTGGTCTTCCGAGCATTGGATTCTGGTGATAATTATTTCCTGGTGTAAGCGGTACTGTGCCAAACATATTTGCTGATGCTGGTGGGCTAGTTGGCCAGTTTTGAAACATATCACCCTGCATATCTTTGCCTTGGATTTGAGACGCTCCAGTGTTACCCCACCAAGTAACTGGTGGTTGAGGTGGTTGGTTGTCTTTCCACAAATTGAAATCTTTATTTTCGTAGCCGGAAAATCTTTGATAATTATTTGACAATTGTTGACCCTTGCTGGTACTCGGTTGACTTGGAAAAGTGAACTGACCTGTAGCCTTGGTGTAAGCAGCTGGAGATATCTGTTTTTGATACATCTGATTGAAAGCATTTTGTCCAAAATTTTGATTATAATTCATATTTTGAACATTGGATAAGTTTGCTGGATTCATTGGAGGGTTTGAAATATTTGGCATTGGAACATTTTGCTGAAAACTTTTTTGATAATTTGCCAAGTTCTGTAAACCTTGTATACCGTTACTCATACCAGACATTGGAATTTTCATTTGACTTTGTAAATTAGGTCCATTTGGTCTGAGATTATTCTGGACAATATTCTGCTGTTGCAGTCCAATATTTTGTTGCATTCCAGCATTCTGAATCATAGTCTGTTGCAAGGCGGCATTTTGAGGCATATTTGTTCCAACATTTGGTTGAGAAGCTGGATTTTGTCCCAAATTTTGTTGCAATGGTCCACTTTGAGAAATATTTTGGCCCATTCTTTGATGCGGCATGCGATTCTGATTCATACCTTGTTGCATAGTCATATTTTGAGGCATGTTAAATTGACCCGGAACCTGATATTGTGGTAAATTTGGTACATGCCCAGCCATGAAATTCTTTCCAAATTGTGGATTTTGCACATTAAATGGTTGATTTTGGTACCCGGTTTGCCCGGCTACGTGATTTTGAAAACCAAATTGTGTTATATTGTGTTGCGGTTCGTTTGGCGGATGTTGATTCATTTGTGTCGGTGGTGGTATGTCTAGTTTCAATTTCAATTGATTTGAAATTGAAGCAGGTTGATTCTGTGCAGGAATTGTAGTGTTCTGTACAATTGGTGGTCGATTTGGCAAAGTTACTGAGTGAGTCTGGCCACTTGTGGCCTGGTTTTGATTCAGCAAACCATTTTGATTAGGCAATTGTAGATTTAACTGAATATTTTTATTGACCCCATTTTTATTTGGCGATGTAGGAGTCGGTTTGATCTTATTAGAATTTTCCTCTTCAATTATTACTGGTGATATATTTTTAAACGTCACCTGCTTTTGTTCTGTTTCAGCTCGACGCATTATTGCTTGCATAGCCACATTTTGTCTCGGTTTTCTAGTCGAAGGAAGAGAATTGATCTCCAAATTACTTCCTTCTGTGCTACTAGCCGCTGAATCTCTACTACGCTCCAGTGAACCTTGCGGCTTTAATATACCGACTCGCTTTTCAACTGTCATAATAAACAACCATGATTAATATTATTCAAAAATGAAATCAATTCAGTTTTGATTATTGGACGAAACGTGAATAGTAACAGAAAATAGAAACAGAAATAAACAACAATGAATCAAACCCACCAGCAGATTCAGGAATATCTGCTTCCCAAGAGCCTTTACTACTAGCTGACTCTGATGGAACTGGACTCGCATTTGCTAATGGTTGTTTCTCTTTGTTCAAGCTAAGTTCTTCAAGTTCCTTCCACATTTCTTTGCTAAGTCCTGCTGCTTCAGTTCCTGCTGTAAATTTCTCTCGTCCTTCCTGATCGCTGTCTGTTATCGAAATTAATGTTGCCCCATTCACTTTCTGTTTTGACAATTGATGACCCAAATCTAGAATACGTGTAGCACGTAATTTATTCAAAGATACAATGTCACCTTCTAGATCCGTGTTTGTGAATCTAAGAGGCTCAAAGGCTTTTTCTAACGGCAAAAAACCCTGTAGGTCGCGATCCTCTGGCAATGGGACTTTTCCACCTGTAGCGAAAATTTGATGAGTGTTACAAAAACATAGGTATTACCATTAAACATAAAATGCTGTTTTTGTATATAGTTTGAAAAAAATTCCATCATTATTATTAGATTAAAGATAAAGAAGACCAAGGAGATCAGAATATCTAAATAATGTGTTACAGTATGATGAATGATATTTCAGTTTATCTTGGGCAATGTTTTTAGTCTCGGTAAGATTATTATTTATCTTAAATATATTGAATACTGCAAATAACAATATTCACAAAATATATTGCAATATGGGTAACATGAAATGGAAACAAGACTTAATTAAAGTACTTACATTGATCAGGTTTGAAATCGCCGATGCTATGCTGAAGTCCATTCAATAACAAACAGAGACTTGGCCAAATCTGTAGTCTCGATGAGAAAGCTGTTTCCTCCAGAACTGCAGGTTTAAGACGAATCCACTCAAGGCACAATTTTACTGTGAAGATTTTTAAAAAACGTTTCAAAATAGATGCATAAAAGTCACTCATTATGGACGGCTTTTTGTGCCGGTTACATACTTGTAATCAAAAACTCACTTGTCGGTAATGCAAAGTAGTCCAAAACAGCTCCTTTAATTGTGTAGACTGGTAAAAGCAAAGCCGAAAGACTTCCGGCGATTAAATCCAAGATACAATTTCTCGCAATTCTTTCGTCAGAACTCAAATGTTCAGTTTTCAACATATCTGTACTATCAACTGTATTTCCAGCTGCATGTTGCATCGCGTATAAGTTAATAGCAAGCATTTGTACCAGTCGCCAAGAGCTGAAGCTTTCTGTTGCTACAAGAGCAGTCATTGTTTCAGTGAGCAAGCTCACATACTTTGCAGCGACACTAACTTCTCCTAGATTATGAAGAACGCCATGAAGTTTTAAGA
Source organism: Macrophya annulata (assembly GCA_963924015.1). Classification (NCBI taxonomy): domain Eukaryota; kingdom Metazoa; phylum Arthropoda; class Insecta; order Hymenoptera; family Tenthredinidae; genus Macrophya; species Macrophya annulata. The sequence goes on along the minus strand of OZ001259.1, from coordinate 13,235,228 downwards.
AAACAGTTATATATTCTTGAGATGTTAGTTTAGGTTTTCCTTCAGTGTTAAAGGCGGTATCATTCAAGGCGGAAGATAAAGTCTTGGCAAGGTTTGCTGTCGCAACAGGAAACGGGTGTTTTACTGCAACTGATCGAACGTAGTGAAATACTGTTCCTAATTTATCACCCCTTGATGCATCCAGCAACGCCAACTGATTATATGGTTGTCCGCTTGATGGTGACAAGGATACTGCATGTCTGTAGAACAGTTCTGCCTGTTTATTTTGATTCCTGTAACGAGCTATGTCTCCCAGATGGACTAGACAATATTGACACGCGTAAAAACACGACGATTTGTGTGGAGCAGATAATTTTTCAACTGCTTTCCACGGCGATGTACACCCATACACGTAACTTTTCCTACAAAGAACGTAAATTAATAATAAAGAAGCCATATTGGAGTAGTTCCGATACAGGAACCAGTCGAAGGCTTAAATAGATCCTAAAATCGGATTTTCCAAGTAACGTTTAGAGAGAGATTGTGGAACAATAAAGTGAAATTTAATGGAGTTGAGAATTATGTCTTAAGATGTCTTTTTTTTTTCTCTTAAAATCAATTGCAAGTAATTGCAGAGTGGCTTTGTACAAAGTTTGGCAAATTATTTAATTACGTCCACGTTTTTCCCAGATTTCTATAAAGCTAATCATCCGAAAAAATATAAGATCACGAGAAATCTGAGTTTAAGGTATAGGTAAAAATTAGGGAGCATGAGAGGCGAAAGCTCACCGTCTAAACGGTAGATCTAAATCAAAAGCGGTACATATTTCTTGTAGAAGAGTTAAATAGAAACCGCTAGCTGCTTCCAGGCACCAGCTCAACATAGCCTGGGATTCTCCACGTTTAGGATTTTTTCGATCTTTAGCCTGAGATTGTAGAGTGGCTATGTAATTCTTAAACCCAAGATTCCAGAGCTCTTGTTCAACCTTACGGTCCAGGGCATATTCAAGGTCCAAAATAAGGACCTGTTGATAAATCTTTTGAAGTTGCTGCTGGCAAACCCATGCATCGTTATCATTAAGAAGATCTTTGCACTGTTGTACTTTATCTTTAAGCGGTTCTGCCTTCCTGAAATAAAATACCGTAGAAACACATAGTCAAATCTACCAAATTAAATTCACATAATAAACAATGTACATCACTTTGTTTTTATTAAATACCCTCCAGATATAAACATGGAGTATAGTTACGATGTACCAAAAGACATTTTAAGATGAATGCGTAATGGTTTTAAATACTTAATAGTTAAAAATCTGAGTTTTTTGATTCACAAAACAGCTAGTCAATACTCTTTTATTGAGTAATGCTTGGTTCATTGTCGTATTACAGATTTCTCCAGTTCTGTTTAAACAGAAACTTACCAAATTTGTCAAAGATAAATAAAATTGAATAACTTCTTACTTTAATATAGTGTTGTAATTTCAACTACAATTAGACAGCAGGTTGTGATAAATCAATCCCAGACATGAATCGCTTAACAATAAGATAATTGCTGTATGATTTTTCTGTTGGGTTTGGTCAACTTAAAACATGGCTAGACTTTATCTAAAGTAAATGTATAAGTAATGAAAAATATTTATCCTGAGTCATATTTGAACTGGATAATAATCTTGCATTCTACGGTGGATTAAGAATCGTTTGGTAGTAAATTGTGGAATGTTTTTTTTTTATAAAAAAAATCTAGAAAATTAATTGAGGTTTAAAACTACAAGAATGAAATCTCCTAAATGTAAAAATATTTCTTAAATTTGTATAAATTCATAAATCATAAGTGTGAACCTACTTTAGAGCTTGGACAGCTGCTTTCAGGCCCATATTCTGCGTCAGCCGCGTTTTATGCGCGATGTGGCCGACCTGCGAGTAGAAACGGTTGAAAATAGTCAAGTTCTACATTTTTGAAATAATTTTATAACGAGGGCTCGAAATTTGATTAAGCTAAATAAACACCAGTATTAAGACAGTCTGAAATAAAGAATACAAAAATTTCGCTTCACACGTAACCGAACGAACGCTATAGGTTAGGTCCGGTATGTGATTTTGATATAGGGATCTGAAAGGTGAAAAAAAACGAAAAAATTCTGTTCATATAAACAAACATTCAGCTAAAATACTTTAAGCTGACTTATCAGATAATAATATCAGTATAAAAACGTACTGTCACATATTTATTTCGGGTAGAAGTCACGGGAACTTCACAAAATACACCAATGACGGATAACGGCTGGCTCTTTAACTATCGAAAAAATAGTCAGGCGCGTAGCTAGAGGTTGAAGAGAAGGAGAGAACCGAAAGCGAGAGAGAGAGAAAGTAGAGAGAAAAAAAACGGAATAATTACAAAATAGTATATTTTCCAGGATCTTGTTTAGAATGAAAATGTATCAAAAAAAGCATAAAAGATATCCACTTTCTTTTCCGACGAGTATATTTCAACAAAACACAATACTATCTCAGATTAACAAAAATACTTCGAAACACATTATCGCCCCCTTATGACAATAACCGCGGCGCGCAACTTCTGACAACACTATCGTGACGTACGGGTTTTTAGGTTAGAATAAATTTAATCACTACATAACGTTACGAATGAAATGTCAGAATTTAAAATGACGTATATTGCGGGTAGATTTGTGACTCGTAAATACTTGTACAATAGTTTAAAGAACGTGAGTTGGAGCGAGTTACTATCACATGATTAATAAAAAGACAAAACATATCGATATAAAATTAGACATATTTTTGTTTCTCATAGTTTTATTCATCCTCTAAGTATGAAGATAAAAAAAAAGATGATATCGATGCTAAACGTAAAGAAATTATGTCTCGTGGTTTGCCAAAACAAAAACCAATCCCAGGTGTTAAACAAATCTTACTTGTTGCCTCTGGTAAAGGCGGTGTAGGAAAATCAACTACCGCTGTAAATTTATCTACAGCGATAAAATCACTAGAGCCTAATAAATCTTTGGGATTATTAGACGCGGATGTTTTTGGTCCATCAATTCCGTTAATGATGAATTTACAAGATACACCGTTACTAAATGATAAAAATTTAATGGAACCGTTAATAAATTATGGTATTAAATGGTAAAATCTCTAAGTATTTTCAACAATTCCATAACTTTATTAAACATTTTTTTAATTCAACAAAATTCCTTTATTATTTCAAAGCATGTCGATGGGATTTTTAGTAGACCCAAAATCACCTGTGATATGGCGAGGTCTTATGGTGATGAGCGCCTTGGATAAATTAATTCGTCAAACTGCTTGGGGAGAGTTGGATTATCTTATAATAGACACACCTCCTGGCACAGGAGATACACATTTATCTTTAATTCAAAATCTTCCATTGTCTGGAGTAATGTTAGTCACTACGCCACAAAATGCTGCTCTTCAAGTAGCTAGAAGAGGGGCAGCTATGTTTCTAAAAATGAATATACCACTGGCTGGAATTGTCGAAAATATGAGCAGTGTAACATGTCCTAAATGCCAGCATGAAGTGCGACTCTTTGGTGATGGAACTGAAAGTTTAGCTAAAGAACTTGGTAAATCTTTTAAACTCTGCAGTAGTACATATTAGATGTAAATTTGTACATAGGAATATTCTTTCTGAATTTTTCTTAGTCTGGTTTCTCCTGAAAACAGTTCACAGGCATTATAAAAATTAGGTGTAAATGATTGAATAATGTAGCACTTCAGTTGAGCTCACTTTACTTTGATACTATATCAATATAATGAGTTCAGCTAAGAAATTTTAATGACCAGATTTAAAAAAAAAAATAGTTCGAAGGAATTTTAAAGGCTATTTCAAACCATTCCCAAAACTATCAAAGTATTTTGACCTCTAACTGCACTGCATATTGAGTTTTGAACACTATATTCAAGTACTATTGAGTAATGCAATTGATAGAGCTTGTAAAATGTATTACAATTTTTGGAACAGTTTACAAGACTTTTGTTTACATCATTTTCTATTCGGCTTGAGCTATTTCTAACTCACGTCTTCATTCCATCTATCCTCTTGGTTTTCCCTGTTAATTATTATTATATTTCTGGAAATGCCGGAGGAAACAAGTAAAGGATTGTGTGAAAATTGAGTAAATTTCTTAACTAGAATTTATGAGGCATAATATGTGGATGTTTTTTTTTCTCAGACATAAATTTCCTCCAGAAGATTCCATTGGATAGACATATAACTGAGAATAGTGATAATGGAAAACCAATAGTTTTATCAATGCCAGAGAGTTCACCAGCAAATGCTTATCGCAGACTTGCACATATGGTGATAGAATTCCTGAAGAAACAGCCGATCAATAATTTATAGAATAATATTTTCACAAGATCTGTACAATGACTTCTGTGATTGTAATTACAATTGTAAATAGTTTGTGTACCTATGCACATGATGTATATATATACCTATATGATTTTTAATAAAATACTGCATAGAAAAATACATACCATTGTTTTTAGAAAATCATTAAAATAATTTTTAAATTTACCTTATAAAAAATCATATACTTGAATGAATAACTTGAATGATAGTTAATTTGGCTTGATATGTGGAGGGATAAATTGCGGATAAAACATTCCTTTGAATAGAGAATTCAGAATATTATCAAAGGAGTGATGCAATCAAGTTCAAAATAACGTCGTTATATCGCTCTGTTCAACGCACATATGAAGATTAAAAAATTACTGCTAATATGAAATTATATTATAGATTTTAAACTACTTCTTAAGTATCATATCGAAGTTTATTTAACTATTTTGTAGTCCTGTTTGTAAATGCGAATGTCAAATGAATGGATATGTGCCAGGTGAAAGGGTGGGGTGAAGGATGAATCATCAACTCAACACCAGTACTGAAGCAACAATTTCTATCAGTCATGTCGTTACAATTGAAGAAACAATATCGCACGTTAATGTCATCAGCATTTCAAACTCTGCGTGAGTAACGCATGTGGTTTTTTTTTTAAATCTTTTCTGAAACATGACATTGAATATTACATACTCTATAGACTGAAAAACATCACGCAAAAGTCATAAACAATATGTCTGAGACAAAAACTACTTTACAGTTAAATTCATAGTAGGAACTATTGATAATTACTAAGCTTGACAGTCAGGGCTGTAGTTTCAAACGCTAGGCAGGAGTAATAGCAAAACATTTTTCCTTTCGCCTTACATTAGCATATTTTTGGCCAAAAATTTCCAGACAATTGTAAATGTGGTTTTACTATATTTGCAAAGTCAGTGTCGAACGTAATTATTCAATTATATTTGAAAAAATATTCACACTGCTTGGCGGCTGTTGATAGATTAAAGACTAGAATCGATTTCTTTAATAACATTCTATTATAACAGAAGAACATTAGTGATCATGTTTTTTTTTTTCTAAATACTGTAATATATTTAGATTCAACTATGAGTTCTGAATTGACAAGCATACATGCGGCAAATATCACAGAGGTTCACGAAGTTCCTATGCGAGTTGTCATAAGACCTTTCCCACCAGAAGTTAATGAAGATAAAGTAAAAAGTTTAATGGGTACTTTGAGTGATCCTGATACAGAATCTCTCGTTCCACCCATTGACATTTTATGGATCCAAGGAAGAGAAGGTAATTATTAATTTTATATCCCATAATGTTCCTCAAAACTATTTTCACGCTTGTATTATTTTATAACTACAAACTCAATATAGAGTGAAACAATACAATTTAATCAATTCCTTGATATATCAAATACACTGTATACAGTATAAATCATGATTAAAAGTATGTTGAAAATTCTAAAGTGCGATTACATAATCTCATTAAATTAAAACTGTGTTATTACTTGATAAAAATTATGTATACATTTACTGGTGCGTGTGTACTACACAGTATTATAGCAAAGATATTATGAGATTGAAAGATAATGTTGATTACTAAACCACAAGTTGATAATGGAATAATTTCAATTATAACTCTGGAACCCACCTAGCTAATTTTCAAATCTTATTGTTTGTTAAAGAAAAATGTAAGATATGAAAAGATTTGTGTTCTCTAGGAGGAGATTATTACTATTCTTTTGGAGGATGTCATCGGTACACGGCACATCAAAGACTCGGTAGGGAAACGATAAAAGCTAAGTTAGTCAAGTCAACGGTAACAGACTTGCGAAGTTATCTAGGCAATTCTACGCCAGATCTCAAATAATTATATTTATTATGCAAAGATAATATCTAATCGATAATAGTTTATTTGTTTAAATCCAAATGCAGATCTCGTAATCCCCAAACAAGAAATATCAATCTCACAATATATCTGTGATGATAATCTATAATTTCGCTTATCAACGAGTGCGAAAATAAAGCATTATATTCTTTTGTTTGAATATTTTTCAAGTAACAAAAGTAAAGTCAATGGAATATAAAGTGAACCTGTTTTAACTTTGTTATTCGAATTTAGTGCGAGGTGTTGTTATTCAGATAAAACTTGTTTTGCCACCATACTTATTTATAGAATTGTTATTACCATATTCAAAATTGTTGATGCTTTGTTTGCTCTGTTTACAGGCTTTAAAACTGCATATTCATAATGCACGGATGGTTAAGCATTTATTAGGTCGATTGATTTACTAATGAAATGATCACAGTTTATATTCCTGAAGACAGGATGATGAACGAAATATTTTATGAACAAATAGTATGGTCATTAATTCATCAAGTTTCCTTAGATTTTTTTAACACTTTTACAATTACTGTTGTTGTACATACAGACTATCAAGTCGATTGGATGAAAATTTTCAAATGATAGCTAAGCTATTACACAAAATTTATTCATCTAAGTATAAAGTCTATAGGTACATACCTATATAAAGGTATTTTTCGATAATAACATTACTTTTAGTACAAAATTTACGATTTCGTTATTAGTATTACTGCTACGGTAATATTTAAGACAAAATGCGATATCCGTGTGTATATTATACTTTCCATAAAAAAACCTACATGTATCCAGTACTGACAGTGATAATGTTTTACTGGCTAGATCATACGTGATAAAAATATAGATTACCTTTATCAAAATTGTAGCTAGGGAATATGAGATAGTCTCGAAATATCAATTTTCATCTTTTAAATTATTCAGCAAATATTGTTCAAGTCTTATAATTGATTTCAAACTTTATTTTTGCGAAGTAATCTGTTCACACTATCTTCATAATGCGTCAACTACATAAACAGTGTAAATCAGTGCCAGGGTGTTAAGCCTAAGATATTCAAAGTGAGAACAATTCTAAATCTTTCAACTGACTGACATTATATTATTTTTTTAATGAATTAATGGCATACCGTTGGCCAAAATCTAATTACTATGGAATCACAACTTGGTGATACTGAGAAACATAACATGTATTGTCAATAGTATAATGTTGGTATGTATAGTTCATCTGAATTCACCAGGCCTGGAAGGATGATATGAATGGTATGCAAGTATGTAAGTTTTTGTAAAACGTGATAATACTTGTAGAAATAATTCAACGTTGCATGACAGTGTTATTATCAATATTTGGAAATGGTCAATTATCAGTTTTAATATATTACATTTCAAGTGAGGGTGATAAGTTAGTTTATCCTAGTGTATCTTTTATACCTATATGTATATTCATATCATTATTATAATCACGATGTACATACATACATCCATATATCATGCCCTTCGGAATTTACTTCTCATTAATACCGATAAGCTTTTATATCGATTTTATAAAATCCACAACTATTTACAAACGTGATTAATTTCATCTAGATTGCAACATATGTATAAATATTTTAAAGATTTCATCATGATTATACAAAGTCGACAGGCATTACCAATGGGCCTAAGTCAATCTCTTTGCTTGACAATGATCTTCCTTATGTGTTAATGTATGACTACAATAACATGAGAGTGAGGTAAATGCCGATGTAAACTCTGTTTGAATTCAAATATATTAATTAATTAAAAAATGCGACATAAACGTGATAACAATTTGTACTGGGTATCAATAGTGAAAAAGAATCGAAAAAAAAAAAAAATGAAATGAAATAAAATAACGAAAACTTAATTATAACTAATGTTTATGTGTACGAATTCATTAATCGAAATGCATTTTAAAGGTGGGCCAAGCTTTTGGCCTATTAGATTATATATGTTTGATGAATTAAATCGCGCCATAAACCGACTAAGAATAAGCATTTCGATTATGAATTAATTTAACCTTTTCTTTATATTAGGTATGTATTACGAAATACTGAAATATCAAATATCATCTAGTAGTATCCGTTTCATACTTAATGTTAAGTATAGATATAGTTTTTTTTTTAGTACCAATACATCGAGTGTTACTGTTTATATATTAACCAGTGCTACGTTAATTTGTAACGTACATACAAATGTATGTAAAGTGAAGTAAATTGTAACACAATTTTTGATTTTATATATATATATATATATATATATATATATATATATATATATATATATATATATATATATATATATATATATATATATATATATATAAAAAAAACTTTCCCATATATTATTAATAGTCGGACAAAATTCGTCAAACCCATTACACAGTGTTCCCCTGTGTTTTGGTGAAAAATGCACCAAGATTTAAAAAAAAAAAAAATATTTACAATAGATAATTCATAATTTAACTCAAGGAGTTGGTAGATTTCGTCTCCTTCTAAATTTTTTATCAGTTTGTGAATACGTCGTCTTTGAACCATCGATTTCGTGGGGGAGTACTTCTGGTTTGACATAATCCTTTGATTTCAGACTGTAGGAGTGATCTTTTGAATTTTCTGGACCAAAACTTGGCATAAACTTGCTTCTGAGCAAGTATGAAGGTTCCTTAGGACGATAAGGATCCTTAGCTTTCATCATATAAGGATTTTTGTAATTTTTACCGCCAAACTCTGTTACATTTTCTTTCACAAAATAGGGCTTGTAATTTTTAGTTACATTAGCAGCTGTTCGCACATGATCGTTATCAGTTTTAGATCTATGATCTGTGGATTGCTGATTACGACGTAAGTGTTCGGGAATAACAGATTCCTGTAAATGCAGTAACTGTGTATTTGTCACCTCGCAATCTATCTGCATCATTGTGACGTGGTTCGGTGGAGTGGAAAATGTACCTGAAAATAATCATACTATTGTCTTAGAGATTTTACTACATTAAAAACATGAATTGAGTCAATAATATAAATCAATTTTTATGAATTTAGTAATAAAATTGTTAATCACCATTCACAGAGACAGCAGGTAAAACTAAAGACATTCGAGGCCTTGCTGTATTGTTTTGTCTGGAAGCGGGTAAGAGTAAATGTTCGCCACTGAACCAGACGACATAAAAGGTATCGTCACGCCTCCTTAGTGCGTCGAAAAGTGAACCATGTTCTGTTAAAATTGGAGAAAAGACTTCAACGGCGTTGCTATTTGACGTGGCGATACTATTTGTCTTTGGTTTAGGTTCCACGTTTTTCTTCGGTAGTAACTTCGGCTTGCTACTCAATCGCTCTCTGACTGGTGAAGGTTTTGGTAAAAGTAATTCTCCCAAGAACTTGGTTTCCAAATCTGGTTTAGTTGGTTTAGTCCAATTATCTCGATCTGGATCTCCTCCAATCCAACGTCTTAGCTCACTGTCTAGTCTGATGGATTCTGTTTGATTAATATACATCGGGCACATTGGGTGATGAATAGTTGTTTTATTAAACTGTTCTGTGTGCTCCTTGCTATCTTGATTCTCCATGTCTGTCCAGAGCAGCGATCTACCATGTCTAACGTTAGTCAATGGAGCGGGTAGATTATTCGAAACTGTGTCAAGTCGTTTGCTTTGTGAAAATAGCCCCCTGAAAATGAAAGAGGAAAATATTTTGTTTTACTTTTTTATTACTGTATGTGTGCATAATTTTGAGAAATTTCTGAATGCCAGCAGCTAAATTCCATTAATTAAAGTATATTGGATAACTTGATTTATAGTTATAGATGTGCTAGAATATATCGTTGAAAAATCGCATGCAAACAAGCAATTTGCATACTGGTTGATATTTAAATGAACATTTCGTAGGGCATTGTTTGCAAAACATGCTTTGAGCATAAACATCAAATGACGTGGTTAGAGATATTTAGAATAAGAACAGAAATACCTACCCTAAGCTTCCAACATTCAGGGACACCATGAAAACCATTGCAAGTAAAATTGCTGTATTTTTTCTGCTGGCTCCGAGATTTAGGTGTCCCAATTTATTACTTGTTCCAGTCATTTCTTCAATTGCGCAAAGTCTTTCTCTCAGAGCAATGTTTTCCTTTTGAGTAAAATGACAATGGAGATTAAAAACATACTTTCATAGTTGCTTCAACGATATTTTATACATCAATTTACTTTGTGTCTCACCATTTTTAACTGTGCATTTTCATCCTGTAAATCAGAAATCTGTTTTTCCAACGAAGTTACATATTCCTTTTTCTTTTTCCTCGACAGACAAGCAGACTCTCGATTTTTTATCATTCTTTGTTGCCTTTTTAATGCCTTTATTTCACACTCTTGTTTTCCATTCAAGTTTATTAGCTCTGGTTCATTTTTTATCATTATCTGTGTACACGCATTAGGAATGCTAACGAGTGGTTCAGAATTTTGAATCTTAACATTAGGAATTGAATTTATGATCTTAACTTGATTAGCTGAAGTTATTTTAATAGTATTTGGTTCTGTTTTTATTTGTGGTGTGGATTGGACGTTTCTAGGATTCTGAATTTTGATCTGTGCATTTGGTGGCAGCTTTAACGGTGCCATAGATTGTATTTTTAATGGCTGACCCGCATTGTTTTGCTTTACTTTCTGTGTAAGTGCTGCAAAATCCTGTGCGCTAAGAACTATTGTTTTTCTTGGTGGATCTGAAATTAATGAAAAGCATCAAATTTCACGATCATAATGCAAGATATTTCATGTGATATTTATCAAAAATCACCCAAAACTTTTATCACAACTTCAATAATTATCACAGACTTATTTAGATTACAAATTTTTATTCACTACTTACCATCTCCGACATTCAGTGTTGTGTTGAGTTTTGGCTGAATGCAAACTCTTTTTGAAGAATTCCCTTTGGACAGTACGAAATTAGTAGTATTCTGACCATTTATAGAAACCAATTTAATTGGTTGCAAAAAAGATGAGTTCAATCCAGGCTTTGGAGAAATAGGAGGTGAATCATTTTGTGGTGGTGATATCGGAGGTGTTTCTAAAGTATACTGAAAAATATGAGACAGAATAATGAATATAATAATAAATTCATAATTAAAGCTTTTCATCTTTTTTTTTTTTCATACCATACGATTAGTCATTGATAAAATTGAATTGCTGCGGTTGTACTTTGGAGTAAAAATTAATTGTAGTTTGATATTTTCACAGGATTTTGATTATTAAATGACCACAAAATACAGTGACTTGATTGAAAATATGTGTACCTTTACATCAACGGATGATGTGGTAGAGCTATCATGCTGCCACTCCGATCCGCTTGACTCTGAATTGCTAGGACTTGGTGATGGTGGTAGTTGGGAATGTGGACTCCCAGGTTCCGTTTTTATTTCATCTTTCACCTCATCTTTAATATCAAAATCTTCTAAAATATTTGACATCAATTTATTAGCGAAAAATTATGTTACATATAGATTATGAAATACATGTGAAGATCTACACTCATCCGACGTGTGTTTTTAATCTAAATACCTCATCATATACATAATATGATATGTGTTTATACAGATAAAACTAACAATTATAATAACAATTTTTTCTTTCTTTGAAACCGAAAAAAATTCTATTTTGGTATTGTGGATCATACTATTTGTGTATTGATACAATTGTTCTGTGTTAACGGGAGAATGAAAAAGAAATTATTATTAATTGCAAGACTGATAAAATGAAGAAAAAGACAAATTGATAACAGAATAAAGTACAAATGTCAAATGTATTACGATCATTAGTTGGAATGATATTTCTTAGGCTTAAATTGAAGCTGTATTTCTTGAGGCAAACGCGTGTAATCAGTTACTTTAAGAAATTTTATCATACCGGCAGCTGAAAGATTAGGAAAGGCTTCTGGACCCCATTGCATAGGGTCAACATCAAGCTCTTCGAGAGTGGGCAAGTTCTGTTGTAAAACTGCATCCTTCATTATTTCATCCGGAGTTTCATCGTGGCATGGAGATCCTTCGCCTCCTAAGAGTAAAGGAATCTCCAATTCAGAGCTCAGTGCTTGGAGAAAGTCATCGTCCGGTGGCATTAAACAATCGCCATCTGTAAATAAAAAATCAAAGAAATTGTTTTTTATTCTATTTCTTAAAATTAAAAATAAAAATATATACCAAAAAATTGTTTTCAATTTTATTCTTAACGTAAATTGAATGAATTCAAATTTCGAAAAAAAAAAAAATTGTTTCTAATACGAGTTATCGAAAATACTTGAAGAAGAAACAAAATAATAAAAATGTGTCTGCAATCAGCAAAAAAATATAAAAAATCTTTGGTTTTTTTAAATATCGAGCAAAACGAACAAAATTTTTTTCCAATATCTGTATGGCTAGTAAAAGTATATTTGAAAACTCTACGCTGCGACAAGACATTAAAATTCGAAGTGATGAAAATTACGCAAGGCCAAGGCCGTTCGTTGATATATTCTGTACCCAGCAAGGCCCAACCGACTCCGTAAGAATGTATACTACCCAATAATAATAAAATGAGAACCGTGTTAAATGCCTGCAGAATGTCTCACACGAAGTAAAATCATCTTTCCTTAATAAACTATTGTTATTTATACGTATACGGTACAACTATTGCATCGAATAATGATAATAAATAATGATAATAATAATAATTATTAACAATAATAATAATATGCATTGACGAGGAATGGAATGTATATTATACGATAGGTATAGGTATTGTTATGCGGGTATATTTGGAAATGAAATGAAATAAAATAAAAAGAAAGGAAAAAAATCGATATATAAGTGAGGATCAGACGAATACGACGCAATATTAGTCAGGAATCGTGATTTCATCGTGCCTTAAACATAGTGTGCACCGTTATGGGTATACATTATGCAAGAAAAAGAATGTACAAATATATATGTATATACAGAGCTCGTGACTTTGACAACATATAGCGTATAAATATATGTATATAATTCGGACGAAGTCAATGAACGCTATGTGATCTATAAACACGAATTTGCTAATGTACCTCTAATTAATTATCCTACATGCTCATTTACAAAAAGTACCAAAACAGGTCACATGGCATTTAGTAAAAATCTGAAAAATCGATATCATCGAAATTCCAATACCATTTTATCATCGACTTCAAGAATTCAAAAAAAAAAATATATATATATATATATATATATATATATATATATATATATATATATATATATATATATATATATATATATATATATATATATATATATATAAAATTAAACATTATATATCCTGTTTAATTAGATTTTCTTCATTCTTTGTTTTTTCACCTTATTTTTGAATATGTAAGAAGATAAGTATAACGTAATACATGATTTTTCAGGGAAACAAAATACGACAAATATCACGAGCATATAGTAAGTGTAAGTATTGTTATAATTGTTTAAAAAATATAATTAACAAAGAAGGCATTAAAAATTAGGGTATGAATAACTATTGACCGATATAATACCGGAACCCTCCTCCCCCCCACACAAAACCGTATAGGTGAAATTTTAAACGCGACGCTATTCTTCGGAAGAGCTGATAATTCTGCGCAAACGTAAGCTAAGGTGAACCAGCGAACTCCTGTCAATGAACTCGACGCCGGTTGGCGTAAGCCGGCCGGTCGGTCTGTTGCTTCCTTGAGTCAGCCGACCGTACGTAGGTATATATATAGTTATAATATATACCTACGCACGCCTAGCTTCGAATGAAGAATTTAACGACAATATCTTCGTGACTAAACTTTGGACTCGATCGATCTGATCTAGGAAATCTCTCGTCTTTTTATCGCCGAAAATATGATTGTTTCATTATTTTGTGTATTTCGCTTTGCTATCATTGCTCACGCAGAACTAAGATGTCGATGATGATGACGATCAATTCCACAAGTGAAAGTTTCGGTTCTTCATTTCATGGTAAACGAGATGCTAACGGTATATATACATATACATATATATATATATATATATATATATATATATATATATATATATATATATATATATATATATATATATATATATATATATATATATATATATATATATATATATTTGTGTGTGTGTATGTATGTATGTATTTATGTACAACCGACTACTTCTTTCCAACAAATCACTTTTATATACAGAATATAATATAGAATGTATTTCCACAATGACCATGAGTGATTTTGGTATTTTAATACCGTAAAATGATACGATCAAGATATTGCAGTATGCAGTAAATTTTATGATATACAACAATTTAAATCTTTTTATTATTATTATTATTATTATTATTTTCAAGTAATATTTTCATGAATAGCAAAACAAGGTCGAAATAATTGTTGCTAACATAATATCATATACTTTATCGTTTAATTATACTAAATCCTACCATCAATAAACGATACGATTATTGCAGACTAACAATTTGATTAAATCGCGATTTTCATTTTTTCATGAAACACATTTGGGGAAATAAATTTCTAAGAAATTTTGATTTGCAGAGAAAGTATTATACATAGTGATTAAAGTGTCCCGATTTTTTTCCCTATATATGTTAACATAATAAATGGTGAGAAATTAATCGAGATTAAAGGTACACACATATATAATATTTAAATAAGTTGCAAACGGTGTTTAGATGAAAATAGGTAATTTATTTTAATTCAACGGTGATTAAACACACAAACCGCGACAATGCACTGCTGCAGTGACATTATTTTAGTATAGATATATCTATGTACTTCCACCGGAAAGCGACTTTCACAGGAAGCTCATAAAACATTTTGACCCATTGTTTGCTCCTTGAAAAAGATATAGCAAATTGGTAAATGTGAAAACGTCAAGTTGGAGGGATACCTAAGTAAAACCTCATAAATAACGGGATAAGCCGGACGTTAATAGGGGGTAGAGGCCGCTATTGCTATTATCCAAAATTACTTCCGATAAGTCATTTATTAAGTGCCTAAACTGCGGATTATTTTATTTTACAACTAACTGATCGACTATTAGTGAAAAACGCAATTATCTCATAAGCAAAGAAATAGGTAACATTTTTAGGCATTCGTTGGATGAAAACTTGAGCAAGATATATATTGTCATTTATATTCCAAAACGTCGTTTATATTCACCTGTGAAACATATGTTTTTTTTATATAATTAATGTATAACGTATGGTGGTGCAGAAGTTTCTTCTCGGAATTGAATAAATAAATAAGTATGTCTTATTTGGATCTGGTTTGTCATGTTTATCTGAAACTTTCGTAATGTGTACTCAGAAGTTTTATCGACTATTAGTTAATAATCAATATAGTATACGATTGCAACTAAACGGAGTAGTTGCAGGAATTAAACATTTAGTATGGCCATAATAATCGAAATTTTAAATAAACTGACTTCCCGTATTTTTTAGGACCTGAAGAATTTAGCATTTTTCAAATTTCTTCAATAAAGTTATAAAAATCTTACATTTTTGGTTGAATTTTGGTATCTGACAAAAAGGAACACTCACTTATTAAATTGCAAGAAAAAAAAAACCGATAATGTAATATCCTGCGTAATGAAGAAATTTTTTTTTTTGATCACTTCCTTGAATATTATACTTCGATTAAGAAGATCCCTAACATTTCCGGGTGAGATTTTCAATCTGAACATATCGTACAAGTTATTTAGGAATCGCCATACACGCGGATCGACTTAACATGTGTTACTCATAAGCCAAATTAATTATTCAATTATTTGCTTTTCTTCGAATGTCTAAATACACGTAACAGATTTCTTGGTAAATTTTGTGCAGAGAATCATTATCTTACTTTTTTTGTTCTTCATTTAATCACATAGTTTTTTTTTTTTAATTTTTTTCTTTCAATAAATCGACTCCGAAAGGCGTTTCGAAGATATGGTTCTCTTATCTAACTCCAATGGCTATATATACCAGTCGATAATCTCGTACAAATGCATCGAGCAGTCCACAACTGCTAATGCTATATAAATGTATTGATTGTACCTATAAGGTATACATAAAACTCACAATATGTATTTAAATAAGTGTGAAAAAATGTGAGAAATTATCACAGAATCTATAGGATTCCTAATTAAAATTTCATTACTCATACTATATCATAATTTTATTGGAAAAATCAATAAGTTTTTTTTTATTTTTGCACCACATGTAGGTACAACTAGAAAGCGCGGTAGCTTTGAAACTATGCCAAGGATTCGAAGCACGTGCGTTAGCGATACTATACACGAGGTAATATAATGTATAATAGCGATAATAATCGAGATATAAATCGAAATATCTGTAAATAATATATATTGATAATAAAATTGATTGTGATTAAGTTTATTTACCCAGGGACCAATTATTCTCCTCGAAGTCCATCATATCCAATATGCAGTGATCCGTCATACCCCTCATAATACGAATGCCAACTTTTTTCAAAAAATAAATTCACTAGCGCGTATACATAGAGAGAAAGATTACGCGTTATCACAGTTTCATTTAAGAATCTTTTAACAACCCATATTATTCTTCCGGCATCAAGATCAAAAATAATTACATGATTATACAGTTAGAATAGAAAGAAAATAATAACAAATTACACTTTGTTTACACACGATGTAGTTTAATTTTACTTATAAAATATTTATTTGTGAAAACTCAACTCCCCCCTATAACACACACACACACACACACACACACAAATGTAATTATTTCGTAAAAATTTTATACTGATTTTTTATACACTGATAAGTGATAAAATCTTGAAGTGTATTTATATATAATTTGATTAAAATTCAATACTATATAAAGAGGTTTCAACACATGAACAAATTTTATTTATTTCATTTAATTTAAGCCCTAAAATAATTTCACACCTGCGATAATTAGGGTTAACTCGAGGTCTTTTGGACGGAATTTTAAAACGCAACGTCTCACTAGTCGGAAAGGAATGAATTTCATTCTATACTCGTAGAAGCCGGCAAGTGGCGTCGACATTACCGTCTCGTTAAAGAAGAAGTGGGGATGTACCGTAAAAGAGGTGTATACTTACGCGATGGATGGAAGCCACTACCTATATATATCCACTTCAGTGAGATTTACTATAGAGTATAATTACGAAAAATATAAAAATAAAGACAATCAATATAGAATTACAATACATTTAACAAATTAAACTTCATGGTAAAGGTAACAATACACTACAAACATTATGCAATTGTAGATTAACGTATTGCGGCCATGTGGCTATATTATAGTCTCTAAATTGCCACGCTTTCGATCCTCTCACAATATTTTTCCACTTTTCGAATACATGAATTGAAATAAAAATTCATTTACACTTTTTTTTCTTCCTCACTATTTCCTTGATTCTTGTAGCCGAAATTTTACGTATTGGATATATTCATACAAACTATAGTCTAATTCCAACTGCGAAGTATTTTATCGGCCTCTTTTAGGCGACGATAATAATAATAATAATAATAATAATAATAATAGTTATAATAAAAATAATAATAATAAAAAATTGTGAATTATCACATGCAATCGCAGATGCTTATAAATTTTTCATAAAATCATCCATCGAAATTTTCGATATATGAAACTTGCATGTGAGACTATAATAATCGTGAAATTTTATCAGTGGTCTGTTAGGAATTCAATGAGGTATAAGATTAAAATATAATCGTTACCTTCGGAAGGCAATTATGAAAAAAAAAAGACTCCATCTGTAGTAACAGCGTGCAAGTTTCTATGTATAAATATGAAATCTAAAGTTTCGATCGGGAATCGTCGTACACATATCTATATTTGTGCAATATGAATATTTTAAAACATTACTTTATGCACACGAGTGATAATTATAGCAAACCTATGTAGCCTTGAAATAAACGATGTCAGTACACAGTATGGTTATTGGAAAATGCATACTTTGCCGTGTTGATATTGTAAAATAAGAATACAAATTATAGATCCAATTTTTCCGATAATAGTTGCGAGATCTTTGCAGTCATCGCAAAGGTCATTGAAGAAAAGAAAAGCCTGACTTGTTGTGTATCTATTTGTTAAATATTTTAGAAATCTGAATGAAATTTGGAGTTTGAGAAAATTTATTTGAATATTGTTGATTCTTAAGAATCGGCAAACACCGACCATATAATAATAATTTCTAAAGTCAGAACGCACGAAGAGTACATAAATCAAAAAAGAACCAATCATAAAACGCTTAAAAATACACATTGCCTTAGCGTCGAACATTACGATAAGGAGTCGAGGATTTGATACAAGCAAATCACCCAACATTTGAAACGACTGTGCGATGTTTTTGCTCATAATTCCTCAATTTTTAGGGATACATATTTCGGTTTCATATTTTACAGTAAGATTTATACTGCGTTTCTCATGAATAATAATTGAACAGAAAACAATCTTCGCAAAATGGGGGCAATTTGTGTAAATTTATTTGATGATCCTTAATTCCGTAGCGTTTAGCGGATATCACGACTCCGTTAAATCTATAACATATACGTATACGTGCATTTTGAATATCCGAACGCACTGATCCAATAAGGTCTGTTGTAATTTTTTTTTTTTTCTTTTTTCTTTCAACAAGCTTCCCTTGCCAGAAATTTATGCTAACAAATAACAATAGGAATAAAATCATCATTCATCACAGAAAATCGCATAATATAAGGTTTCACTGCTTACAAGCTTTAAAGCCTTCAACATTGCGTGCGGTGTGTGTAGGCGGTTTTGCGGTGCACTACGTTACGTTCATGTGTTTGTAAAAGATTAAAGTTTTCATGATAAGGCCCGGTCAGTTTCCTGCTGTATATTAAATCATATCGGTAGAGAAAGATATTTAAATGTTTGACTATTATCTATGGGGTTACGTCCCACTATCGCCGAGCGTTAAATTAGCCTATCTCTTTAAAATTTATTTATGAAAAAGTGAAGAGAAGCAGAAAATTTCTTCTTTCACATCCTTTTATTGACAATAATTGAGCGCATTAATACAAAAATAGAAAGTTACGATATCTTAAAAAATTGCAATGATTTTCAATAAAAATTTAAAGAAAGTTCAATGCGGTTCGTGCAACGATTGATCGAATACTCGATTGATGGCAGATGAAAATAAAAATGTTTTCTCGCTCTGGAATAGGGCGATTTGCAATATTATCTCAACAAGAAGATCTATATTTTTGATACAATTTCATTTTAAGATTCAAATGCAAACGAGTGACCTTCTGTCTAAAATAAATACGTTTTATTAATAAGGATCCAAGAAAAATATGTAAGAATATATATATTCTATTTATAATAAATGTCTCTCCATTGCTTTGTACAAATATATGTTATTTGCTTTGTTTCAGTTTCCTACTAGAATTTGCTACGACGCATTAACAAACCGAAAACATTTCGAAGTACTAAAATAAACTTCGCGGTACCATAATCCGCACCGCGAGTTCTATGATGATATTCTTTTTCACGAGTTAATTAAACATACTGTGCTAAAAGACATTCATACTATTGAATACCGTTAAAAATTATCACAATATGTATATTATGTAGCATTTACCGCAAATTGTTCATTATAACAAAATGAAAAGTAATTTAAACTTTGTAAGTTAATATGATAATATGACGGGGTATAATATCTGCGATAATTTTCAACCGGTACAGAGGCATATGGTGGCGTTTATTAATCGAAATAAGAACTGTACGAAGTTAGAAATAACTCAAAAAGATAAATTTAATATTTATTCAGTGTTCTGGGGAGTCTGCAAGTTTTGGTAATATAATTTCAATTGAAAATTCGATAAATAAAAATCAACTACTTCGACACGTGCTACGAAAACATGACAATTGACTAAATTTTAGTTCGGACTGTATCACGACACTTGAGTCACGCCTGTGATGGACGTGTTTTTACCTACACAGTAGATACAACGCTATATTTTCCTCTTGTTATGGGTGGCATTAATGATAACAGAACTTCCATACTTGTATACGAATAGTATGAAAATAAAAAATTGAAGCTCATTATTTTAACAACTTGAAGTGAAAAATGATTTTTTAATTACATACCCAGACCTCCGAGCTCTGGAAACATCTGAAAATCCAGATCCATGAGGTTGCTCCAATGCGGATCTTCCTTTATAAGCATATCACTTGTTTTTAATAGTTATATTATTGTCTGCATAATAACCTCAGATTCAGGTTTTAATTATAAAAAAGTTGTCACTAAAATTTGACCACTATCTACTTCACGACACGTCAATAAATTCGTTTACAGACACACTGGGTCGGCTTCTGTTGCTGCCGAAGCTCAAGATTACGGCTAGAAATAAATAAAAACATAGAATTCAACCGAATGCTATGAAACGCGATCTTGTTGACAGTTCTATCGATAGGAACCTCCATCTTTAGGTTAAATTGAGAACGATATTTATGACGATTAAATGTCACCAGCAAAATCACTCCACCGTACGTGCAACATTCTGCTTTATCGACACTGCTCAGAGTGAAATTTTTAATATTTTTTCCCGCTATTGTTACTAAATTTATTCTAATGAAGACAATTATTTATTTAACTGTTTTCGAACTTGAAAAATCTTGTAGCAGTCCGTCAACGGATCAAATATTTATCACTAACTGTATTTGAAAAATAAAAAATACTAATCACCAAACAAACACCTTTGTTACAGTTATTGAAACTTTACTGCCTTAGTCTGATGCATTGTTAGCTATTCTGTTCGAAAACAGAAAGAATAATTTATATAATATATAACATATAACTTATTATTAAGGAATAAAATACTTAAAATAACGATTTAATAAACAATTAAAAAATCAAATAGAATACAAATTAATAGATAATTCGAATGAGTGAAGTGCTTCGCTATTTTTTGGACCTGCGAAAATTATGACACCCTGTCAGCAGATTAAATATTTATGACTTACCTTATTTGAAAAACAAATATTACTCATAACAGAAACACATTTATTGCCGTAATTGAAGCTTCACTGTCCGGCCTGATTCGTTGTTAGTGATTCTTTTTGAAAACAGAAGATAACACTGAAGATGACTAAAATGAATTATTTAAGGATGAAATGTTTGATTTACGGATTTTCCATTTCAATTTATACTTCGATGTATTTGAGTATACAATAGAATGCAATAAATAGAAATATAATGTGCAGCTGTTTATCCGTTGTTAAAAATATTTGTTTTTAATTAAAAAATTATGTATATTGATCGTATTATAATTATTTCATTCTTTTTTGTTTGACCAAGTGATTTCTTAGAGCGATTTGCTTGTCCTTAAACGATCTCTTTATTTTTCCATGTACTTTATGTTTGACCATCTGGAAAGCTTTCTTTTTCTTTTTCTCTCGGTTTGTTTTACTGCATAATGGATTTTGCCTTCCGTCTTTATAGCCGAATTTTTCTCTTCCTTCTTGACCTTGCTGGAAATAATAATAAAAGAATAATGTTAATAAACCTAAATGCAACAAGTAGGCGTACTCATCTGTATGAATATTAAAACAAACAGAAAAACTTTTCAGAAGAACAAATAAACTTGCTTAGAAAAATACTTTACATCAATAAGTATGAAATATTTGATCTATTAATATCACTCGTATCTTCTTCTAATTATTATTCAAATCGAAAAATTTTCTAGATACACAAAATGCAACTAAAAATAATCTATAACAAATGAATAGCATATTGAGCAGATGAAGCAAACCTTTATGCTGTCCATCCTGGACTGTTTATCGTGTTTACGTTTTTTGTAAATGTTCTCGATATCAGCTAGCTTTACTAACTCCCCTTTGTTAGGATCCTCTTCATGAGGTCGTTTAACACCGCGTTTAAAATGTGTGACCTGTTGTTTGATCAGTTCAGCATCAATTTTCTTAAAATCTTCATCTCCAAGTAAACGTTCGACTGAAATTTGAGATGCCTTTGCTTTCTTGTTTGCCGTCAATTCCTTCTTCTTATCAATTTTCATTTGAATTTTTTTCGCCAATTTTTCTTTCTTCTTATCTAGTTTAGATTTCTTTGCTGCATCAACAGACTCATCTTTCACCGTTTTTTTATCTTTCAGATTTACGTCTACCTTCTCTTTATCACTCCCTATTTTGGTGGCTTCAGTTTCTTCTATATCATCTTCCTCTTCCTCCTCCTCCTCCTCCTCCTCGTCTTCTTCATTTTCTTCACTACCACTTTCCTCATCTTCATCCTCACTATTCCTTTCATCATCCTCCTCATCTTCGTCATCTGTTACCCATTCGCCACTATCACCTTCGTCGCTGCTGTGTTTTACGTTGATCCATTCATCTTCATCCTTTTTTTAAAAATAAAATAAGAAAAAGAATTTCAGGTTCTAGATACTGATTAAAATTTATTAAGTAGGTAATTAATCATAACAAACCTCGCTGTTTTCGCTATCTATGTCAAGAGTATCGCTATGGCTTTTATCAAGCAATACTTCCGCACCAGGCACAAAATCCTTGGCATTAACTTCACCGTATTTTAGAGTATGCAGCTCAGCTGTTGCCTCTGTAGGTCTGCCTCTATCTTTTTTGGCCAATAAATCTGGCATTGTATTTCTGAATAAGGCAATTAAAGATCGAGCTGCCATCATGACGCTTCGCTCGCGGTAATTCTTATATTGAGTTAAGTCTCTTAATAAATCTTCATTCATTACTAATGGGCAGCGTGAGCATATCTCACGACAAGCATTCAGTCTGTGAAATAACAATGAACGTATGAGGGCGAATTTGAGACAACAAATCTCAGAAGTTGAAATTGAATAATTACCCAATGGCCATAACATCTGCGGAATTTCTTTCGGTAACAAAATTGTTAACAAGCGTTTTCAAAACTGGTTCCAGAACATCTGGAGGCACTAAGTCGTGAGATGCCTGGGCAACGAACTGAAGGAGTTTTGTTACTTCTGTGATGACATTGTTTAGAGATTAGTAAATGGGTAGAAAAAACATTTAGAAGATCAAATGGTAGATTTGTAGGAATATTTACCTCTCTGATGTGGTTGTAAAAATCTTTGTAAATATGGATAAAAATTGAATAGAAATAAATCGTGTAAACCTATGAGCCTGGATATTACATCCAGGGTCATAAGTTTCACTTCAAATCTATCGTTATTTTTTTCCATTTGCTTGAATAACTTTTCTGCAAATCCCTGTGGATCGTGAATTAAATGTAACGCTGAGAAATTGAATTGTGGTGCTTGAGACTTTTTCTTTTTGGATTTCTGAAATAGAATAAATTGAAATAATTTTTTAGCAATTTTCTAAACTCTCTGATCATATAAAAAATCTGAGATTCAGAGATTATCTTTATTACATTATTAAAAATAATCAAATCCATTAATGAATAAATTTTGTTTAAACTATAATCATGAAATGCAACATACCACGAACAACTGCTTAACTTTTTTCAACTGCTTTTCTCTTTTCTTTGATTTTTTATTGACTTTATTAGCCATTATGACCTCTTTGACATTTGGTTCATCTTCGCTGTCGCTATCGTCGCTATTATTTTCATTTGGATCAGATCCTAAAAAAAACTTGAGACTAGCAACCATGACTTTAGTTATTTTAGAAAAGCATCCGGTTGAAATAACGTTTACAGTTTTTGCATCATTCCAAACATTTTTTTTGTAGAGTTCAATCATTATATCTACTGACATTTTGGCAGCTCGTGCATTGCTGTCCTTCAGCATTGTAAACATGAAATTTTGCAATGTGGTATTAATCTTAGCATTTTTATGTTTCGAATTAACATTCTTTATATCAGTAATTATATGGGTTTCGAGAAATTGTCTCAATGCTTTATCCTGACATCTCAAAAGCTGGAAAAATAAACTCAAAAGTGCAGTTGGTTCCAGAAGTCCTTTATTTCGAAGCAGGATCAAAGCTCTGCAGAAGGTCTACAAAAGATATCAAATATTAACAAAATCATTATACCCAATATTCTTACATTTTTATATTCAAATACCAATGTTTATAATCACCATTCGCATCCCAATATCCAATACAGTGTTTTGAGTCTGTAAAATTTCCACAAGCTCCTGGGGGAAAGTCGATAACATTTCCGAATAGCAATGAGCAACCTATAATTACAGAAAAATACTAAGCATCTTCCTAACTGTAACAAATGAAATCGAATAAGAATTTCAAAATCATGTTAACTGAAATCTACAGTTCTCAACGAATAGATGTGTACAATTCATAGATAGCAAGTATTTCATTCATTTCATGAGCTTTTATTATAAGAAGTACAAAAGATACTGTGAGAGAAACAGAAGTAAAGAATTAATTAAATTAAAATAAATAAGACTCAGAAAGGGAGCTTTTCTTTCAAAAGAGAACAGAAAACAATACTTGAGCTGAAACTATGTATACAAATTTCTTGTCTATATGTAAGACTTGGCAAGTAATGATCATGTACAATTCTTCAAATAAAATCATACAGATAATTTCTAATACTGAATCCAACTGTTTTAGATATAATAACAATGAAATCGTAGCTTACGCAACACTTATATTTAGGACCATCCAAATTATTATCACCTACAATACTTAATAGTCTTAGTTGACACATGGTGGGTATTTGTGCTAATAAATTGGCAGTTAATCCTACTTTTTCATCAATAATAGCATAAAATATTGCCAGCATTCTATCCAAAGTAAATGCTTTTGGACCTAACTGAGTGTAAAGCTTAACAGGTTTTCGGTTGACAGTTGATTTCTTCTTTTTTTTACTACCCTGTTTGACAAATAAGCGCTTATCTTCTTTGGCTGGATTATACGAGGCCAAATAAGCAGCTATCAGCATGTACTTTGCATAAAATGGTAGTTCAAAACTTAGAGCTAATTTAGTTGTGGATTCAATCTCTTGGCATAATTTGGTACGTTCCTCAAAATCACTGGCGGTAACTCTGAGATAAATAACTTCTAAATTAGCTTTTAATACGTTTGAAATATTACGCCACAGAGACTGTACATCATTTTTATCAATTTTTCCATTTTCGATGGGTTCGACATATTTGTCAAAGTTTATTTTTGCCATATATTTCAGCTCGTTAAAATCTCTACAACATCTGAAGAATACAGAGAGAAACAAATTCAAATAATTTTTGTAAAATCCATCTTCATATTCATTTGGCTTGTACAAAAACAATACTTTCAACATATCTTCACGAGTATATTGCGGAAAGTGGATTTTAACTGGATCTAATAGACCACATTTCACGTAATACTTTTCCCAAATTATATCGCTGACAAAAATAGTGCAGATATTTAAGCCAGTCAATTCTTTTAGCCTTACAAAAGCAGGCAACAAATTCATATTCATATCGCGGAGTCTTTCACATTTGTCAAAAACAATAACAATAGGCCTTTTGTCTTTTTTCACAGTAATTTTGAGATAGGTAATAAAGTCTGCAAAGTTATCACATTTTTGATAAATACTGAAATGATTTTTCGAACCCATTTTATGCGTAGACAAATCATCTAATATAGATTCAAAGATTTGTTTGCTACTATATGATTCTATGCAATTTACAATAGACACATTGTATTCAAGGTAATTCAATACAGACTTGATTACTAGAGATTTACCAGTTGCTGTAAGTCCAAATACAAAAATACTCTGCATCATTTCTTCGCCTTGAAAACCTATCAAAGAATATAAACGTCTGATAACTGATTCTCTGCAAACTATCGTCTGTTTAAGAAATTCAACACAGTCCTCCATTGTTATTTTTAATAATATTAAATATACTTATAATGATAATGATAAATTGGTATTATTTCCTAAATATATTCAAATGTTTAATAACAGTTTTTACGGTTTAATAACTCAGAATACAACACTGCTGATCCCAATGCAACTTGACATAACGCTGCTCAGACCTGAAATAAAATAAGGATAATTTCTATTGAGAATATTAACTCATGTTTTAAAAATAACGAAATATTGTTTATTTTCCGTTTCAAAATTGTAGAAGTTTTGTCAAGTTACATAGATTCTTTAGCAGACTGTTGTGCAAAAAAAAAAGAAAAAAAAATTGTACATTCAGACTACATACTCATTTTTACAGAGTAAAAAAAAAATCAATGTCGTTGTGTTCTGCCTGATAATACTAATGTTTATGTTAATGTTAATGTTAATTAAATCCTAAAGAACATTATTTTTGCCATTTGAAGTAATAGTGGTAATATTTTATTCAATTATAAGAAATGATTACAGGAATCGTTGTTAATTTTCAACGTTCCATTTCAACTCAGTGCCTATAAACTAGATCCAGTGTTATTACATATGAAACTTCAGGTTTTAAATCATAGATTTGAATCTAATATGTGATACTTTGTATGATTTTTTGTTCTGATAGTGCGTTTTAATAAAAATTATTGTTATATGTATTTCCATTGATTTCTTACCTGTGCAAGGAACATCACCAATTCATCGAGACTTTTGTTGAATGTATCAGGAGTTAATCTGAAGACTTCCAAAGTTGATTTGTAGTGACGGTATTGTTGCAAGAACTAAAAAACATTAATTAAAGTAATACGTAGAGAATTAATGAGAACGTTTTATGGTGCTGCATATTGATGAAGATTTATAAAACTGTTTACCTCATCTTTGTAAGATTCTGGGTCACGTTTTATCAAGTTTTGAAGCTGCGGAAGATTGTCTGGCAGTTGATTGTTGTGTCGTACCATTTTACTTAACGGAAAATATTTGAAAATCTGGAAATATTATTTTTAGGTTATAACCTCGTTCGCGCCTATTCAATCTGATTTTAATACTAAACTAAAACGTTTGGGACAAAAAATTATTGAATTATACTATCAGCATGGTTATAAAAACAATTAAATTTCGCAGTACTTACGTATTTATTCTATCATACTTAGATCAAACTGAATCTTGTATTTAGGTTACGTCGCACACGTGCAAAGTAAACTCAAGTCGCCATTAAACGGGAAGGTGGCAAGGTAGTAGATGCAAATATGTGGCTAAAGTGGCTTGTGATTTTACCATTAAGATCAAATTATTTTGCCATCTCCCGGGGAATTTAGAAACTACTTTTGCCGAAACCGGAATTTTTACGATTGTCGAATTTGTTCGAATTCTCTATATCGTTGAACTTACTAATAACTGCCACATGATGACTAATTATAATGATTCAAATTCGTGAGAATGTTTAGAAAATTATAATCTACTAACCGAGATTATGTAATACAAGCCGTACTAGTGAATAAGTTGTTTCAATGTTTTATTTTGTTCAAGCTTATTAAAAGAAAACTCTGATACATGACTGTCTGATTATTGAAATATTTTAACAGGGAATACCTGCTATCAGAATAGGAAGATCAATCTTCACAATAGAGCGATAAACTAGGCATAGTAGATTTATCTATGTTGCTAGACCGCTACATCATATTATGTGCTAGCCACATACCATTCATCTCTGAAGTTCTATTAGCTGGTTCGGATGAATGAGAATTTAAATTCTACACTTTTTCTCACAAAACTGTATAAAGCTTCGGTAAAAACGTTGACTGAAAATAACGCATCTATTGGTAGTAACAATTACCGGTATAGGTATAGTTCATTGAATTCGCGAAATGTGCAAAAAAAATGTACGAGTAATTTTTACGATGTGATTAACAATTTATTTAGTCATTATTCTTCTTTTAATAATCACGAATCATTTATTTTGTGGAATTGTATACACTCACACATGTATAATATACCTAATGCAAAAGTATAGACGTAAACAAACATATTTTCATTGGAATTGCACATGTGTAGGTATGATACATACATTCGTACATAGAGAGTATAGTTAAACCTAGGTTTTATTATATAATACACTGGTTGGCGTATCCAAAGAATACAAATTGACACGTAACGCATGCGATAACTGATTCGTTACAGGGAGTAAAACACTTATTTATTTATTTTGCATTAATTATAATGATCATATGAGGTGTTTCATTTCCTAACAATTTTCTGCACGTGGATTATATGGAATATGCATCAATCAAAATGTCGACCGGCTTTTTCCATGTCACACCTAATCTCTGTCATCAATTACACGCATGTGTTATTTTGCACTTTTACATGATTAAAACACTCATAGCTATAATCCACTCATAAATCCACTGATTTTAATTCAATAAACGGTATTTTGATTAAAAATGTTTGAACTCTTGAACTTTTAATTTTTCACAGTTCACTATGAATACTTAATATTTCTTCATTTTATTTGTTTGACAATAACTACTCGCAGTTGGTATAAATTCCGTGAGTATTTTTCATTTTCTTACTTCAGCGACTTGTCTTATTATCCATAGCTTAAATGTAGTTGCGTTAACTGAAATTCGATGGTGTCCATTAGAAAGTTGAAATTCAGAGTGCAAGAGAGTTATATATAAATGCGATATTATGTAGTTCTCAAGTAAAAAGGTGTCCGAAATTGAAGTCTGGAGAAAATATTGCTGCGGGGCTATCTCACATAATACTGCTTCGTGAAGCCACGATATAAGCCGATCATTGCAATGTGTTGCAGCACATATACATATACATAATCAGTTCCATACGTATTTAGCTTCAAATTTGTTTTATGCCTAATTCTGCAGGTACAGGCTTGTGTATTGTAGTAATTAAGTGAAGGCTATAGGTCACAATGAATTACCGGAATTAGGATTATGAATTAATGAGATATTGGCATAGGTTGCGGTTTGGGATTTTTGTTTGCGTGTTTTTTCAAGGTAAGTACAGCATTTCGCGTTGTAAAATTGCCATTTAACATGCGTTAGTTAGTTGAGACGTCATATCAGTCTTACAAATTATAATGTGTCGATTGCGTACACAATAAAAGCAGCGTTCACGACACGTGTGAAAACAAAACGTCTCGCGTTAGCGACATATTTTAATAAAATGTGCTCACCGGGACTGTACTACGATCTACTGATTCAAATGAGTTGAAACATGGACCATTCCCACTAATTTCTGTCTTCACGCTTGCGCGGCATTCGCATTTGCACGAGATTAACTGTACAAAATTGATGATGCATTGCGGAATCGGAGTTATAGCCGATAGTTTTAAAAATATTTTATATCTATAGGTAACATAGTGTAAGATAACTTTAAAAAAAATTACAACAAGTGCAAAAATATATAGGTATGTATGTTTACATATATTTTTCATCCTATATGTTACAAAAAGATGAATTCCCATCACTTCCATTCTCAGAAGCTCAAATATGAAAGTCATATCAATATCCTTAATTATATTTGACATTGAATTCAAGGGTATATATTTTCTTCTCACAAAAGAATCTCGCAAAATAATATACGTATATAAATTCAACAGTCGATTGATCATTTAACCGTAAAGTTGATAATTGTAGACCGGATTAAATGATTCTGTTGCAAAAAATACTGTGGTTTAGTATAATATCAATACATTCTCAACATCAATTAAAGGATAATATTTTTTTCCCTCTCCAATCCGAAAGACGATACTAACTTATGTATAATTATAAAATCTAGTCACGTTAAACAATATTTTATCTTAATTATAACGAATATTAGTTTAATTATTTTACAACCGCGATATCGCAGGTTAAACATCTACATTTATCTATATCTACCTACTATTATACCTATATAATTTTGTTCGCTCTTAGGTAAGGAAGATAAACTATATACTTATACGTAAATGTAAATACCCTGCATGACTTTTTCAGTGCACGTTTCAAGTTTTTCCCTATATTTTTTTGTTTCAGTTTTGTTTCATTTTATATTAAGCGTAATTTTCAAGAATTGAATACTTTCACCAGCCTACATACGAAGACAGATCAGGATGACATAATGTTTGGTATCCGGCATCTCTTACGTCGTTTCTACATATGTATGTATTTATATACATATACATACATAGGTATAGCTATATGCTGTCTGAAAAAAAAAAAACAAAATAAAAAAAGGATACGAAATAAACAAATACTTCGCAGTAAGATCGATGCAATAGCCATCCAATCATTCAATACCTGTATAACAACTTCAGCTTTTGTGTTCCGGTCGAAGTACTACGCAGCTATACCCAGCTGTATCATCATTGAGCTATAATAAACTCATTCACATCTGATTATAAAACATTCAATTTACGAATTCGTCTGAATTCGTAGTAGTTATAGGGATGATATTCTGTACTCATGAATCATAATATGAAAAGCATTTTCTAGTAATCACTATTCTACCTATAATGTATAAGAAATTACTTAGTTCGAGGCTGTCAATTATCATATAGCGAATGCGATGTGATATCACCGGTAATTTCCTTACTGAACTTTGTCATTATACTAACGCACTGTTTGTTGCGTTTGGTAGTTAAGTACACACAACTTACCATGTATGCACTGAACTATTAGGTAATTGTGGGTACAGTATGCCGTAACCGGTTATTTCATATGAAATAACAGCACTGTCGATCCAGCTTTTCCTACAATGAATACAGTAAAGACCGTTACGCTAAATTTCAGTATGAAATAATATAACTGAAGAGAAAATTGATTGTGTAACAATCGGAATGCGAGGCGCTGAAAACGTACTTGTTACATACACGAGCTACCCAACGATTCTGAAATGACAATTTAGCCATTTCCCTAACAGCACATTACCTTTCAATAGATTTATTGCAACTCGGCAAGTAAACAAAATTTCGAATTCAATTTCAATGAAACATTTCAGAAACCTTGCTTTTGGAATTCTTATACTTTCGTACTGATTCTGAAACCAGGTAAATAGTGCTAATATAAAAACTTTAAATTCTTTGTTTATAATTTGTACACCAAGTGCACGTTCCTTTTTTTACCAAATGTACCTTTAAAATCCCAAAAACGTTTTTAAAAAAAGTCCGGAATTTGCATCAGTACATTTTTCTAAAGCCCCCATGCTTGAAGAATAAAAAATTCAAAATATATAATCTTGCAATACAATGTCCCGGTCACATTTCGTCGCAAGGAGCTGGAACAGGCATTTTCACGTAGATAAAGAGTAATTCAAAAGTAGATCTTATTCTCTTTGCACTTTTCTTTCCCTAGCTGAAATCATTACAAGATTATAATGCCACGTTTATGAAACTTTTCTGAAATTTGTTTGCGCTATTAAGGTTTTGCTGGAGAAATTGGGTATTTATTTATTGCCACATTTCTAGAGTTGTGGCAATCCTTTGCACGGTGTACTCCCAGCCCTATGTCATTAAATACATATATACCACGTGTATGTGCATACAAATCCTGTGTAAGTAGGATCCGTGAGGATCGGTTAAAAAATGAATCCTGAAAACAGAAATAAAAGAAATGGTCTGCCGTATGTGGTATTGATGTAATAAACGTTTAAAATTAGTTCACACAAAGCAGTTCAAAACAATTATAGATCATTATCTATCTGTTAGGATATACTAATCAATATACTATTCACAGACAAGACTATTATATCCAAGGATACCTTGCACGTCTAGATTTTTCTTTCAATAAGTTTTACACTGTTAGACTATTTCATTAGTGCTTAGACCATACGTCCATGGCTTAGACAAACGAAGTTATACTTAGCCATGAAGAAAGATGGTATCATCCGGGAAAATCGAGTAGGTCTCTACTACGAATCAGATGCTCATAATTTTACCATTTTACAAAAATGATAATTGTTATGCATGTACTGTCCGTCGAAGCAATCCTTTCTAGTTTACAGTGCAGATGAACTCCAACATTTCTAGGAGAAACAGTTTCCGCTATCTCATTCAGTTATGACAGTGCAGATAACGATTATTTATCAAACGACTCGGTAGGACGAGGATATCGGAAATTATCACAATTTGTTTGATTAGCGGATGCGACTTGACTGTTTGATCAAAACACATCGCGACTGTGAAATCAAGAATGTCGTATCAGGGGCTAATTGCCATTAATTATAATTCATGCCAGGTTTCGAAATGTGTAATGACACTTTAATCGTCGTTTTGAGAATAACAGGAACGGCGATGATTGATTCTATCTTAACACTTTTTTTTTTGAATAAACTTGCTCGGTATATATAAATTAGCATTAAGTAAATCGGTTTGGATATTCCTGTATACATCTTTCAAATAGACTGTGACAGCACGGGCGAGCTTATATACATGAGACAATAGTGACGAAAAATGAGGATTGAAAAGGATGTTGGTGTAGGCGCAAAAGCGGAAAAAAAAACTTAAACATACGAAATGAACTGTGTAACCTTTAAGACTTTAAGCAGAAATTCGCGGATACATAAGACACAAGTTCAAGAGCTATTAAGTGTCACAGTCGTTCCCACACTGCAAGTACACATACACAGACACATGTACATACATTGTTTTCTCATAATTGTAGTCCAAATTTGTTCACAGAGAACGTTAAATAAATTTCGAAACATACGTATACTTTACATATTATATTTGTTTTAAAAACAAAAAATTTGATGCAAATCAGTTTTTCGTATAAAACAAACCTTGACAGATTTTACCTGTGTTCATTCTCCGGCATTCAAATCTGAAAATCTGACCTCGAATTTCATATCGCTAAGTATTTGCCTGCTTTATGACAGTTTTTCCGTTGTTTTTTTTTTTTGTATTTTTTATTTTTTTTAATAAAGCTATATTTCAAAAGAATAAAATTATACCTGTCAAACCAACACTTTACTCATATATGCTATATTAGACTCTAATTCGGGGATTTTATAGATAAATGACACCAGCAAGCTAGAATTACAGCGGCTACAGGATCTTGTGATTGTGCTAATATAATTTCCCGGTAATACGTCGACCAGCATCTCTGAAAACCGCAGGTCTTTTTTATCATTCATGTATTATTTCAGATGATTTATCGATAAACGTACGGAAGTATGAGCATTCGCTGCTGACCACTAACCTTTGGTAATAACCAATGAGTAACAACTAAAGAGGTAAGCGAGGGTTAAGAGTGGGGTTGAAATTAGAATTGGTCAATTAGAAATGTGGACGGAAATTTTCAACCATAAGTTTCTAGCCCGCACTTCTGTACGGGACAACGTAAATATAAACGTGTGCGCCCCGAGTGAGGACCGGTGTTGGCCCCACCAGAGATCTCTGAGCTGTTTTCTCTTGGATTCTACAAAGAATTCTACAGCACCAGTCCTTTCTTAGACGCCCGGCACCTTAGGCGTCATTTCGCGAATTTTTTTCTATCTCTGTATTGTAACTTGTCAACGGGTTTGCAGCTGATCAGAAAACGTGCTAATTTGTCGGATTTTCGCGTCGATTAGAGCGGTTTTTATTTTTATTACTTTCATAAATCCACTCTTGTACATTACGATAGTCATCAGTAAAGGGGTGGTTTTAAATTTCTCAAGTTATGCGATTAATTTTATTCGCGACGTGAACAATGGCAATTGCGATTATCGCTTAACGATATGAAAGCCTCGTTGCAGCATTGCACTTCCGGAATCAGAACCGAACATATTGTTATTTAATTTTTGTACAAGAAATTAAATGAAGTAAAATTTTCTTCGCGAATTTTCAAAGTCTAAAAATAACGAAACTTCCTTGTGACTTTCGCATTTTGATCAAACACAAGACATTCAACATCGATAAACTATGGCACCGCAGAGAATGTCCTGCAACGTTTTGTTTTTGGTAATTGTAGCTACGATATGCATTAAAAAAGGGGTATCAACATCGGAAACGATCGAACAGACACTTCCGGCATACGCTCTCGCCCTGAGAGGTAGCTTGTTAAATTCCAGCATCTGTCATGAAGAATTGGAAAGATTTAGGACAGCAGTTGACGAACACAAGCTATGGGCACTAAAAAGTCAGTAATGGTTTATATTATACAAAATTAATGTGTAATGTACGTTATCTAACACACTTGTTCAACTAACTCATAAATATGCCGAAGTAAATTCAAATTGCCTTATATTAAAATTTCTAAAAACTTTTTGCTAATTTTCGCCAAATTTAAAAGTCCGGAATTTGATCGATGGATTCTTTATAATGCGAAGAAAGTTTTTTTTTTTTTAATTTAAACACGCATATATATCTATCGGAAGGATCAGAGAGGTCAACGCCGTTTGTTGATCAAGTTGAAAGTAAACCAACTCGAGACTCAAGGAAGTCTATGAGGATTACGACGTTACGTTGTATTGCATAAACTGGAAACGGGACATAAAGAATCGGAAATGTCATCATCATTTGGTAGACACCATTACCTGAACATCCGAGGTCTTAGAAGCGTTGGATTTAGTTAAAACAGATCAACTTTCACGTCTGCAGAGTTACGCAAGGAACTTGTTTCGCGGGAGAAGAGAAAAGTACTACCGTGTTCAGTGTATTTTTATTTTTACAGAAACGTCAAAATGGTATTTCTCGAGACAGCATCGTATAATGCATGAAAGTGAATGCAAACCTGTAATTACATAGTCGATTTTATTACAAATAAACGAACCGACCCTAGTAACCAGAATTTCACGTAATAACAGCTTAAGTCATCTCGTAATACATTCAATATCATGCAGCCCGCACACGTGACACACTATTTTGCATCTATCACGAGATTGAATAATTTCGCCTATTGCCTTCCATCAAGGCTGCTTTCATTTGATCTAGATACCGATTCGGCAACTAATCTGGACTCTGATACATTATAACTATACTTGAATTCATAGATCTCGATATGGTTATTAGAAGGTGAAAAAAGTAACAATAAAAACTATAGCTTTATAAAAAACGATAGATATTTAATGACAATTTCACAGTGTTGGATTCGAGTGGCGAGGCCAAGCCCGGGTTCATTTATGGTAATAATTATTGGCTGGGAAGTAGAAGCCAGTGTCAAGATACGTCGAATATGAGTCCACTGGTTCTTATCGATGCTGAACTTCGAAATAATTCGAAGTACCGAAATCGTGATGAAGAATTTCCACCGTTTGGACTGAACTACTTTGTTACGCATTTTCGCCACAACAGTACTCTTCAATATCACGTCAGATTACCAAATGAAGTTCGTACCGTAATTCGATTAATTAACACCTACATTTCCCCATCTTTCTCTTCTCATCAAGACAAGAAATATTATCCGGTTATTTATCTTTCAGGATCTTATAACGCTTGGACTCTGTTTACCCGCGAGTTGCTCGACGGACGAGTTGGGTCTGATATTGGAAAATTTGTTCAAAGAAAGGACACTGCAAGTTGGTAATTTGTATTCTGCTGATTTCAAGCTATTAGAAGTCAGAGATTTAAGGGACGATCATCAATGGCTATTGGATGGAAAGTTAATTTTGATAGCGTGAGTTTTCTCATATGTTCAGCAACTCATCCTCAAACACCATTCCTTTGATGATGATAATTAATAATACTCAAATATTTTACGATTCCATGAACTTCCGTTTCCAGAACTCTCTTAATCCTCACTATTGGCATGGTGATAGTAGGAACAACCTACGACGTCGCTGTCTACCAGAAACAGATACGAGCGAGAAGAATATCGTCTTGCAATAACAATAATGAGTACAGCTGTAAGTTAATTTTCACGTATTGCCAATATTAGCGATATATCTATTAGCCTAAGGTGTTGGGGTGACATGTTTTAAGAAATTACCATTTTGTTGTTGGTATTCCAGATGACAAAAAGACAGTGGATACCACAGAGTCTGCGGTCGTTCTTCCAGAGTTCAAACAAAGTACATTGGCACAAATAGTCCTCTGTTTTTCGTGCTACACAAACACTAAGATCATTTTGGATACAAGATTAAACAGCGAGGCCATACCTCCCATTCATGGACTAAGATTTCTGGGAATGATTTGGATCATAATGATACACACGATATTTTACATGAGTGATTATGCGGGTGAGTAATATTCACATTTTGAAATCAATCGAATCTTCATTTCAGGATCCCTCTGCATAATATTTATTGCGGTTTATTTTTACGAAGTATAAATTGTATTGAGATTGATTGGTTTAGGCTGTTTTTGTTGTTCATTTTATGCTCGTATAGTGATCCGTTGTTGTGGTTTTACAAATTGCAGTTAATAAACCTTGGTCATGGAGAATGGCTGAAGGTTTTGCAGTCCAAGTAATAAGCAACTCGACTTTGTCAGTTGACACGTTTTTTTTCTTAAGTGGATTTCTAGTATCTTACTTGTATTTGAACGGCAAGAAAGGCAAGAAAGAAGATACCAAGTCGGTTAATTACAAAGCAAAAATAAATGAGTTTGCTCTAACCATACTGAGGAGATTCATTAGGTAAGCATTCGCACGTCAGATTTTTCTACATGAAAGAATATACATATGTATAACGATTAGGACTCGTAAACTTATATAAATTTCCTTCGAGGTATACCATTCCTTTTTTTCTTCATCTTCGTATTCTTATTTTTCTCTTCCGCAT
The DNA here is from genome assembly GCA_963924015.1 of Macrophya annulata. Classification (NCBI taxonomy): domain Eukaryota; kingdom Metazoa; phylum Arthropoda; class Insecta; order Hymenoptera; family Tenthredinidae; genus Macrophya; species Macrophya annulata. The sequence goes on along the minus strand of OZ001259.1, from coordinate 13,198,421 downwards.
TTGGAAATTATGCGAAATATACGTCGGTGCGAATAGTTTTAAATTGCTATTAATATATATAACTGTTAGAGAATATATGTATATGTATACATAAAAAAAAAAAAAAACTATACGATACTAAACGTTAAATAACAAGCATACTTTCAACACGCTATGTTATTTTTAACATTAACTAATTATAATGATAAATGAATTTTACGTAAACGATAAACCTGTATAAAATAAATTGTTCCAGATTGACTCCTGCCTACATGATGGTAGTAGGTTTATTGCAGATAAATGCTGGTTGGTATGCAAAAACATCGCAATTTTACATGACCGAAAGACCACAGGAAATTTGCGCTAAATATTGGTGGCGAAACTTGTTGTACATCAACAATCTTTTCGGAAGAGAAACTATGGTACGATATATGTATAACATATCCCCGTGACTAAATTTTAAATTAAATAGAAATTGCTATAAATTTCAAGATGCTTTGATTTGTATGCCAGACAACATAAGGTTGAACTAATAGATTGTGTTAAATATTTTTACGATTTTTATTTCACAGTGTATGACATGGAGTTGGTACTTATCAAACGACATGCAGTTCTTCATCATTTCAACGTTTGCATTGATTCTGTCAACTGTGTAAGTATAATGTACATACATACAGTATTTGAATTGAATAATCAGCGACACTTGTACGATGATCTTTGGATTTATTTTAATATGAATATGCAATCAGTTGCAATTAATTCGCATAGATTATCGGTATAATATAAGATTTCAAAAACGTTACTTTCGTTTAAAAATCATTTGCATTATTTAAATTACAGATTTTTCTACACAGCTGTGAGTATGTTGATATTTCTTCTAATTACCTCCACATTGGCAACCGGATATATCTCATACATTTACGAATATGTGCCAACGTAAGTATTATACCTGTTTTATTATGCAAGTTAAAGTTTTATTATTTACGAATCGGCGAAGAATTTCACATTTCCTTTTTTTATGTCTTTTTTTCCCCTTTTTTCTTCTTCTTTTATTGTACATTCATAAATAATATGTTTTCTTTCCTCAGAATGGACGCGCAGTACAACATGTTAAACATTTTATATGACCCACCATGGACAAGAATCGGTCCTTATATTATCGGTGTTGGAACAGCGTATATATTATTAAAGTTGAACCATAAATTAGACTTAAAAATGGTAAGTGGCTTGGCGATTTTTTCCATCTACCACATAACGTCGAATAAGTATATTATAAAATTGAATAAAAAATGAAACAAAATAATTTACAGAGAACTATCGTCCTGGGGTGGTGCCTTGGTAGTTCGTGTAACTTATTTGTTCTATTCGGTTTATGGGAGAGACATATTTCAATTATATCATCAGCATTTTACGTTGCCTTAAGTAGAACAGTATGGGCAATAGGACTTTCTTGGCTTTTAATTGCGTGCAGTACACAACACGGAGGTAATGAAAATAAATTATATTAAATAACATGTTTAATTATCCACCGAAAACTAATTTTATGTATTTATTTGATTTTAGGAATCGTTAATAAGATTCTTTCGTTCAAAGGGTTTGTACCATTAAGCAGATTAACGTACTGTGCGTATCTTTTAAATCCATTTCTTATAAATTCGGTGTATCTACATTCTGAAACTGCAATGCATGTGGACTTTTTACCAAATGTAAGTGTACATAAAAAAATAAATTTTTAAAAACTTGATTCACTATATATTGAAATATTAGATTATTTATGAAAAATAAAATTATGTACTAATTTTTCTGTTCGTTTTTAAGGCTGCACTCTTTCTCGGAAATTTTGCTATGACATACTTCTGTGCCTATGCGTTATCATTGCTATTTGAAACTCCAAATGTGCTGTTGATGAGAATGCTGATCGCATCTCGGGAGCGGAAAAGATGAGGCAGGAGTATACCTCGCTTTAATGTATTATATCTATATATAAATTATTTTAAAGTATTAGTATTTGTGTAAGCGTTTGTGAATTATTAGTCTGATGTTAGATTGTTTTAAGAACAATATACAATATGAATAAATAATATTGTGTTAAAACATTCGTTCTTCTTATTGCCATAAATAGAAATAAAAAAATCCGATCTCAACCGTTGAGTGTAGAATAGGCTTCTACACTCAACGTCTCAACCTTATTATAAGTAGATTCACCAATTTTAAACTGGCAAAAATTTTTTTTCTACAGCCACTAAAACTCAGGTTAATTATACCTATATAAACGAAAAATAAAACAATTTTTCAACATTTACCGAACAGATGTTAATGGTTTCTATTTATTAACGCGCACTTTATACAAAGTTAAGGTTTCAGATTTGGGTTCAAATATTGGCCACTATAGGTATCAGTCAAAGTAGGTCCTATTTAATGTACTTATATTGTGTATTCTGTGCAAGTCTAACGGTTTTATGAAAGAGATAAGCGTAAAAATCATTTACAAAATTGTGAGTGAAATTATATGAGTTCAGTGGGCTATGAATGAACTGGAGAATGTATTCTAGGAGGTGCTGAAGAAGTGAGTGATCTATTAGCTCGTGTTGCTTGTTCACGCCGACATTCTTCTGCCTGTTTTTCAAGCTGCTCTTTTAGGACTAGAAGTTCTCTTGTACGTTGGTATACTGGGTCCTGAAAAGAGAAATTTTTGTCAAATTAAAAAGCAATACATTAACTATTACTGCTCATTAAATATCAAGTTGTTTCTTTTAAAATGCAATTTTGTTTACACAAGTGGATAACTTCTTACCGAAATTGTGTACATTGATTTATACGATTTCACCGATTCTATACTTTAATAATTACCTGTTGCCTCATGCTGGGGTTCCACCTACAGTATAGACGTTTCCATAATTTGATATGTCTCATACTCGCAATTGGCATTAGTATTAATTGGTGCAGAGGACCTGCCCAGTAAAGTGGGTTTTGGTATAAAGATAATTGACTGTTTGTGTACGACCATAGAGATACTGTTCTCTGTTTTAGCTGGTCTTGAACTCTCTCTCGATCACTGTAAACAATAATTTTGTAGAAAATTTAGTAAGGTGAATGATAAAAGACATGAAATGCGTATGAAAAGAAACTGACAAAGGTTTACCTGTTGAATAAAAAGGTACCGAATCTACAGGAGTAAAGATGGTCAAGTATGGTGATTAGAAAATGTTCATTAAATTGAAAAGCATTAGGAAATTGTTGAGATATCTGCCAAACACAGTCTATAAATTGCAGAAATACTGGAGATCTATCTGCATCGCTATGATGTTCATCACCATGACCGATTCTCTGGAAATAAGTGGAATATTGAAATTTTTTATTTTCATATGAGTCTACGGTGTATAGATTTTATTCAAAAATACTTACTTGTTGGAATTTATGGCCAAAACTAAGCCATTCCTTTTCTACAAGGACCTCGAATCCTCTAATTGTTCTGTAGTAAGGATCCAGCATCAACATTGCCAGTGCAGTTAGCTGTAGAATAAAATATTGAAAAATTCTTTGTTGTTGTTGAATATTTTTTATTTAAAAAATTTCATCAATTTGTTACCTGTGCTGTTCTGTCCCAGCCATCAGAACAATGGACCAATACAGAGGTCTTGTGATTTTCTACTTTATCGACTATTCGTAGTGCTCCAGCTAATATACATTTAATGTGTTTGAGCCAGTATGTTGATTCTATGCCGGAAAGCCATCTAGTTTCATCAATTATCGGAAAGCATAATTCTGTAGAATGAAAAATAATCACATGGATTAAAGTTAAATTATTAGTTTGTTAATCTGTTGTAAACAGAAAATAGTTTGAGCATTTCCAGAGCATGAACTGACCCTTTAGTTTCCTGAGACTTTCCCGCATTACATGAATATTGTGTATATCAAGAAACACAAGTTCAGCATTTTGGTAAGCATCTTCACTTTCGTAGCCGCCTCCTTTTGCCTTGTTTGCAATTGCGTTTGCACTTGGTCTCGCATCCATAATAAACAATTTATGACTCTGTGCATTAGCGTCCATTATAAGTTGAACATATCTTTCATCCTCGCGGCTTCTTTTGCCACCGACGCCGACCAATGGCTGTGCACATCGTGTTATTGTAGCTTGACTCTCAGGATGGATCCAGGACAGCACAGGCAATCTGCCCCGGCTTCTAAACGCTGCAGCTGCTTGCAAATCTTCATCTGTTGCAGCAGCTGGTACTGCCCACACAGCTGGATAACTATCGCATAATGTGTATGTGTCGTTTATCTTTGAGATTTTCCACATATCATTGTTGACTCCCTGAATCAATAATTATTATTATTAGAAGACTGGATATAATGACAAAGTAGTTTTGCTTTAGTTATTTAAATTTTTTTCCCAAGTAATTTAATCATGACGGTACCATTCTCTTGAGTTCTGCAATTGGTTCATAAACGTTCCATCCATTTTCTGTAAACGTTTCTGAATACTCGAAAGCGAATAACGGTAGCTTATGCGAAAGTGGAAAAGAGTATTGTTGCAATTTTTCAAATACATTTCGCCTAGAGTGGTTTTCTTGCTTATGAGCAAACCTCAGATTTCTCATATCTTTGCAAAATACTTCAATTCCATAAGAATTTTCTCCTCTGCTAGAAGCTCCTCCTACTTTTTCAATTCTACTAACAACTCCCAGAGGTACTTCGACGACATAAGGTGTTTCTCTATCTATGCTCTTAAAATACAGCTTGTAGTTTGTCACGCTGAGTATACCTCGGGCTGGACCCGAATATGGACAAAGGTATGTTACCTCACGGGCTTGCCCGTGAACATGCTCTCCGCTGAATAATGGCGGCCCTGTATCACTGCCTGATAAATTCTGTAAAATTAATTAAATATTTTATACTATTCGATTTCAATTGTTAAATAGTTTATCTCCATTCCAGAAACGATTATCTACTGCTAAGATAAAAGAGAAAAATATAAACAAGACATCAATCTAGTCTCTCTCTCTGAGAGTAAAACAATTAGAAAAATTATAACTAATGTACGTTCATACTTAACATATAACACATATTCTATCGTTGTGAACAAATAATGAAGAATGAAAGGCAAGTATGGTAAAATCTGAAAAAATATTATCAACACTAGAATCATGCGACAAAGGTAAAAATTCTTCAATACTGAAATTCGGTTGAGTAAAAAACGCAGAAGAAATTGGATTAATAGTTTTTTTTTTTTTTTCTTCTATAAATGACTTGAAGAAAAGTAACCAAACAAATAAAGTACGGGATATACTAGCAAACTGTAATGAATAAGTGCGCTAAATTTGGTACACAATAAACAGCATTCGGTAACACGGATTCCTACTATTCATATCAATACCTCATTCCCTTTTTCTTGAGTTTCTTTCTTTGCTTCTAAAGCAGAAACTATATTATTATCTGTTGATGTTGAGCTTGTTGAAAAGCTTTTTGAGTGCGATGCCTTATCCCAACATTCCTACAGTCGCAAAAGGCATGGCTATTTTGAATACCAAATTTCACAGTAATTGTATACTAAAAATCTAATTCCAAAATACTGATATATTTCTATTACAACAATAAAATATATGAAATGTTTTATACAAAAATACAACAATCGATATCCTTGTCCTAAAATGATGTGTTTCAGATTATGTTCTCATCACCAATAGTTCTTTCAATACACAGTATCAATTTTACAATAAAAGTAAACAATGATGTAAAATATATTACCGACTCCTGTCCAATTTTTGAGTTTAGCGAACTGCTCTTACTGTCAGAATTTAAAGAATCTGAACTAGCATTCTTAGAATTGTTTTTTTCCATCCCCAAGAGCTCAGCGCTAGCCCTTTTCTCCATACTTGCAGATAAAATAGCATCCACTATCTCCAGTACAATTGAGCCGCTGTCAGGCGCATCTAGAGTTCTCTCTAAATCTGTAAAATTAACGATACCAATTAATTTGGAAATTAGTGTTAAATAGTATCTCTTTAGGATGAATCAGCGGAGGCGAATTTATGTCTGAAAACATTGTCAAACCTTTTGAACAGTTTTCAAATATCTTTACAGCGGAAGGAGTAAGGGAAGGGTTTTTATTCTTTGGATTTTGGATTATACCCAGGGAAATTTGCGTATTCTGATATGGTACTGAATCTTCGTCAGATGAGATATTGGTATACATGTTTTTCATACTTCTCTCTACGTTTAACCACACGTTCATCTTGTAATACTAACAATGTTCAATTTCATGTAGCCAAACGTTTGTGCATGTGAATTAGTTTTTATGCAATGTATACCTTTCATGAAACAAATCTAATATATGGTTGGATAATTCTAGATAATAATATTACAACGGAACTAACTACAGATATGATATCAAGGTTTTTTAATGGTTTGATTTCTCTTCTGCTATTTCCATTTGTAAACAATGAACAAAATTTTCATAATAAATATTTATGAGAGCATTGAGAATGGATATTTATTGAAATTGTCTGCTACGATCGTCAAGATTGTAATCTCTGTTAGTGTTTTCTCATTTCTTAAAGTTAGTAGATATTGGTAAGTGCAACATGCAGGATTAGGGAATATTTTTAGACATATTAGAGATCATTATGATGCTGATAATAGTTCAGAGGAGTATGTAGCCGAAAATAAAACGTGTATCATGATGTAGTATAAAGTAATGCTCACATGACGTGTGATGTACAGGTATTTACACTTCTAAAAAGCCACACCCATAATTAGTGAACAATATTGATGTACTTACGAGACAAACTATTAACGAGCTTGATAGAGATAGTTGTAAAATAATTGTCAAAATAATTAACTTCCACTAAGTTTGGTTACCTGAACGATTTTTACAGTAAATCGGCCTGACAGTTCGATTTGTGTTTGACAGAAGCGGCCATGCTGGCATTCATATTGGCGCCAGATGGAGACACATGTTTTGCCGCAATGGACTGAAATATATTTGAATTTAGCTCCAGTCGTGCGAGTAGAGTTCCTTCAAATTCCGCAAATATGTATTCGTAAATCGTATCTACGTATCATTTAAAGCCGCTTATTTTGAGTAGCAAGTATTAAAAATCATTTTATGACATTACTTTAATAATCCATCGACAGAAACCGACAGTATCAAGCAAAAAATATTGACTTGTTACGCGTCAACTCCATTTCAGATAATTTAGGTTACGCGTATTCATAGATTAAAATATATCTACTGATTACAAAAATTTACAAGGCATAAATGATACTTACGACACCTTACACCTTAGACACCGTATTATGCTCATTCTCTGTATAGATTAGTTCAAACGTATGTAAATTTGAGCCGGTCCTGCGTACCTTTATACGTAAATGAATAAAACTGAGAATCAGAATAAATCGCAGCTCTTTATAGTTTACGATCTGCGTACAAATGTAAACACAGGCGTGACAGATAATGTTATAAGCTGTACATGAGATTATATTTTACTTTCTTAGAACCAAGAGAATTTGAATATGTATTATACTTTGACGAACAATGGGATTGCGAATTCTATTTTAAGTTATCGTAGTATGGCAAACGCGATTTTAGTCGCCCGTCAGGATCACCTTGACGAAAACAATTATATTACTTCACCAATACTCTATTTTACATATTATACACATATGTATATGTATAGTACCTTATATGTATATACGGAAATATATAAGCCATATAACGCGATTAATCCCGTGGCTGGCCGTGGCAGCTATAACGTTATTATAATAATTTATCATATGTAGTTATTCAAACCGCATTAGTTTCAAACCGAATTAAGTTACCCGCGACAAAATTTGCTCAATTTCAAAAGAGACAAATTATCATTCGAATATTTTTTTTTTATTTTAGAATATTTACATTTCGCCGGCATATCCACTACAGAGAAAATTGATGTTATTTGTCTCTTAAGAAAAATCCAACACTCGTATAGCAAAGATGGAAACGAATCTAACGATATATTTGATTAAGTACCGAGATATTGCGGTTTCAAGTACAAAAAAAAAATATACATATAAATAAAAATCCGCTCAAGCCATTATAATGTATATATTCAGTCTTCAAACAGAGAAAATAAAGTCTACGTATAATATATATTTTGTTATACCATTATTTATTTTTTTAAATATCTTTTGAAATAGACTGTGACGAAACACCCTGGTACATCAATTATACTGACTTGAAAAAACTAACGCACATATGTATGTATATGTATATCGCTGTATGCGCAATTGACATTAAAATAGAGTCAATCGTGTCTTGATTGAGCCATGACCCGCTTCTGATCTATACACGATCGGTGAGCTGTATTCGTAAACTGCATATATAGCCCATTACAAATGCGATTAGGTTAGTATTGTAAGGGTTCTTTCCACCCGGATCTCGTTAGCATTGTTTCAAATCGGCTTACACGTACCGACGACTCGACCCTGAGGTACAAAAAACCAATCGTACTTATGACCTGTGCAATTATGTACGCTAGAAAAAGTAGCCGCCACGAATTACTGTTACTGCGAAATTTTGGAATTAAAAATTAGTGGCCTGCAGCAATCGTTCAGAATATGAAGTTCTATAAGATGAACAGAGAACTTTTTGATGTATAGATTTTTGCTCTTTAAAAATTGAGAAATAGATAATCGAAAAATATTGAGAAAAAAAAAATTGATTGATGAAGTAATTTTTTAAGTATACAAAATTTCTCTCTTCATCTAATAGAGATTTGTTCTTTCAGCTATAATAAACCAAAAAATTTAAAGTTCAAGCAGTGGCTGTTCGAATTTCTTGAAACAAGAGGAGCTTTACTTAAGCTGAAAATTTTTCTTTTGAACTCACGAGTCCTTCAAGCATACTCTCTCTCAAGGTGTATACAAGCCCTAAATTTTAGCAGAATATTATACGATGTCACGATATAAAAAATTCCAAATGAAAAATTGATAAAAAGTCGTTATATTAATTGATTGGTTTGATTTTTGTTCCTCCCAAAAAGAGTCTCTAATGTTAAGCGCAAATTATGAACTTATATTATTTAGGTAGTGAGAGATAGGATACATTTATCAAATGTAGGGACAAATAGTTTCGTTTATTTATAAAAAAAAAAATTTTATTCAACAGAACAGAATATATATGTATACACATATGTGTATTGCTTATATAAACAATATATAAACAATATACATATACATACACACAGTTCCATAGTTTAGTGTCATGCGAATGTCTTAAGTTTCGCATTTATCAACGTGAAATATAAAATTGTATTATCATCAATGATAAATATACATATATTCATATGCGTTTTATATACTTATAAATATGCGTATATTATATCGATAGCTTAAACGATGGTCAACATATAAATATACAATCAACTATAATATACCTATATATAATATGTATATATAAAGTCAATATTTATAACATAAAGTTATAATAATCTATATGTATGCACATCATATTTTATATATAAATATCTATAATATTATATATATGTATATATATTTTTTTAAATCTGTTTTCTGTTTCTATATACGATGACAATTTATTTTTTTATTTTCCGCTACTCTGCTCCGAATTAGCAGACCTAACATTTATACAAAATTCTATATTATAGATTAGATTTTTCACAGTTTACGTAGAGCCGTACTTGATATACATGATTATGATTCATAACGTTTTTATCTATCAGATATATTTTTTTTTTATTTTTTCATTATTTTATTAATTCTTTTTTTTTCTTTTTCTTTCTACAATCAATATGTGAAAACTCTTTATCTTCTTAGTCGTATGTATATTACGTTCACACAAATACATGTATAAGGTATATTATACAATATACAGTCAGGAAAAGTATTACATTTTTTTGTTCTTTGTTTTTCTTTTTATTTTCTCCATTTTTCTTGATTTCTTGTTACAGTTTACAACATTCAGATTGCTTCATTGTGAAATTTTATTTTGGCACTTAAATTAAAATATTCTTAACGTTTAAAAGATACAGGTATATATACATATATATACGTGTATAACCAATCTTCTCATACTCATGAAATACGTTAGACTATTAAGTCAATAAGCCCCAATTACTTGTTAGGCCGAATATACATTATACACATATATATATATATATATATATATATATATATATATATATATATATATATATATATATATATATATATATATATATATATATATATATATATATATAAAATATCTCTCTCTCTCTATCTCTCTTCATATCTTTTCGTGGCTCGTAAACAGTAGCTCTTTCTCTCTCTCTCTCTCTCTTCCTTCCATCTTTCTTTGCAAAATTTTCAAATTTCATTAAAAAAAAACTGATAATTTTCTCAATGATCATTACGACTCAATTATTATTACTGTTATCATTATTGTTATTTTTATTATTATTAATATACCATCCTTCGTCATCATTATCATCATGCTTCGATCTATCGCAGTAATAAAACCCACCGCGGGTATATGCAGATTCTAATTTTAGATAGCCATATATTCAACGCCGTCTGCAACCCCATTTCTCAAGAGCATCTCAAGATCTTTACGGACGTCCGACGTACACATTTAAGGAACCAAATATAATATTTCTTTTCGTCAGAATTTAGATTGTCTTTCTTTCTTTTTATTTTTATCTGTATTTTTTTTTTTTTTTTTTTAAGGAGTTACAAAAAAAAAATGTCAACCGATATTTTAGAACATTATGTAGTAATTTCATCCATAAGTAAAGTTGACGATAATTTTCATTATAGCAAGAGAAATGGGAGACTTTAAGTGAAGATGTTTTTACCTCACTATCCTCTAACTCTCCTTCTCTCTCATCAGTCCGATATCCACGGATCTATTAATCCGCGTCAGTATATTTCCAATCCATGTTCGATCCTCATACTCAGTCTTTATTCGCCGTTAAACAAATTGATTCTGATTCCGAGTCGGACGTATTGGACGTCATTCAATACCCTTGCACCCGATTTCTAGTCACGTCATTTGAGCGGCATTGAAACCCCGTTTTCTTGGTGAACCAAAATGTTCGGGATTAGTTGTGATCTGGAACGGTGCTTGTACGTAAGGATTAGTTCTCATAACACTTCCCGGATTAGGACCTCCACCCTGCGAGTATTGACTCGGTACAGACATTATACCAGTCTGTTGAAGGTACTGTTCTCTGTATAATTGATGGGAATTTATAAACTCACCGTTAGTTGGCGGTTTATATACTTGACTATTCGGTTGATACATCATCTTGCTACCTATCTTTGCGTTAAGATTAACAGGTGATTGATTTCCCGCGTTATGTTCACCGTAACGAAGACAAGTTGGGGAGGAAGACGGCGGTGTATTTCTTTGACTTTGGGTAGGACTCTGTGATATTGACTCTAAAACGTGTCTTGGCATGTTTGGCGAGGGGCAATGAGTCTCTTGAAGACCATCAACACGGTTTGCATTCCTTACGTATACCGGTGCGCTTTCTGGACGTCCACCGATTATGTTTCTCATACCTTCCCGGTCCTTGGCGCTTAGGCTATGACGGGAACTGCTAAACGACGAACAACGTCCTCTAAGGTTTGATGGGGACGCGTTCAATTCAGAAACGCTTGACCACGTTACGCTGGCCAATTCCCAACGACGCAGCAGACTGGAAACTCGTTCTACTGTCGATGCCGCATCTAAACTTTCGTCGTAGTCTGGACCCTGAAAATTTTACGAGATTTAGTCTTGGGAGGAATTCGAAATTCAAGGAATTCATTCAACTCGCGCGTGGAATTCACGATTTTTATTCACTTAGTGGAAAACAAAAATTCAATCTTTGATAACAAAGACGTTTTAATTATTGAAACATGAAGTATACGTTACGTCAATTATATCGAATATCAAACTCTTTGCGTGAAATGGTTTACATATTTAAAAAAGAAATTTTCACATTATATATATATAAATATATATCGTGAAAATTGAAAATTTAATGATTAAACTTACGTTTTCAATTTTTTCGTCAAGCATCTTGAAGAAGTCTAACTGGCTGGTTGATACTTCTCTGTAACGCGAAGATAAAACGAATGGTTAAATAAAGTACAAACGGTCTCAAATTCCCGAAGTTTTATATCACGAAAATAGGGTAAAGTTTTTATTCGACTATATTTTATTTGCACATATATATTCTTCAAATTGGGTATATAAAAATTGTTAAAAATTACGAAATTAAAGCACATTGAGTGCTCAAAAATATCCAAATTTCGTACATTAAAATTTTATTTTTAGAAAATAAAGAATAAAAAAAAAATATTTGGTAGTTTTGTCATTTTGAGGTAGATAAAATAACACCGAAGCTACCCTAGAATTAAATTTCGTTATGTTTGCCTTGGGTCTAATTTGGCAGGAAACTTTTACCCTGTGACATCGGGTATGTATATATATGTATATATATATATATATATATATATATATATATATATATATATATATATATATATATATATATATATATATATATATATATATATATATATATATATATATATATATATATATATATATATATATATATATATATATATATATATATATATATATATATATATATATATATATATATATATATATATATATATATATATATATATATATCTTATTATAGTAGTTTTTACATCGTGAAAGATATAATTGAATGTCCCAAAAGCAAGCTTAAAGTAGTTTAGTTTTATGGTGTGTACAACGTTATATCTTTCTTTTTTTTTATTTTTTTATTTTATTTTATTTTTTTTTTGTTCCTTTGAAGAATAGAAATATCTACTATATGGTCGCGATATATACGTATATATGTTTATTTATAAATCGATTGTGGAATAAAAGACAGGTCTGTTCATTGGCAATATAAAATGACAAACATTGTTTTTGTAAAATTTAATTCCTATGTATAAAAAAGTAGAGTAGGTACATAACGATTAATTGAAAATTTCCGATTGGTTTTACTACTGAATTTAACTCTATATACAAATACATATATACAACGACTAGCCGCGATTCGTTAAATAAAACAGACCGTGAAGTAAAGCGATCATCTAGGTAGGTATACACGTATTTATACGACACGAGTTTCCTGCGCAGTAACGAAAACACCGTGATGATTAAACCGGTCTATAGATATAGAAAATAAATACGTTTCAATCCAATTTATATATATATACATAGTACTGCGAAGTGTACGCCGTATACGTGAGAAGTAAAAAAAAAAAAAACAGGATCCTTGAATGATAGCATTCCGGCTAGTTTAGATTTTTATTTTTTTCTACCCTAAAGAACAAGTTAAAAATAAAAGTAGAGAAAAAAGAGAAATGCTGAACGTAATATAAATTAGATCGTTCTGTAAACTGATATATACATATATATGTATATGTACTATAAAAACTTACGCTTGGTGTAACAGGGGGCCGTTTCCTGGTACCGTAGGTTTTTTCTTTGCTTGAGATTTGATGTCAATAGGTCCATTCTGTTCTTCGTTTCGATTCACCTCAACTCCGTTGTTATTGGTCTTGTTACCTTTCGTATTTCCATTTCCATTTCCGTTTCCATTTTTTTGCTCAATTGACGCCGAGCCTGAAAAAAGAAAGGAAGAAAAAAAAATGATAAAACTGTCATTGATATCAACAGATGATTAGAACAATCATCTCATTCTTCTCAGCGATCGTATGTCTATTATTCAAGAATATCGCGGGGTTAATTAGATGACGAACTGAAGTTAGTTGATGAATGGTAAGTTTGAATTAAACAAGAGTAAGTAGGTGTTCATGATTCATGTAAAAAAAGTTGATACAGAAATCAAAACCGGATATTGGTGATGCAGTGTTCGTTCCTTGAACATCTAACCTAAGTACACGTGTACCTACCTACTTGCTTCGTCACTGTGCAGTGAGTAGCTCTTGTTTATTTATGTCCCATTGTAATCAGAGTTCATTCTACTTTGCACCGAACATCAACCTACGTATGTAAGTTGTATGTATACGTACGATCCGTGCGGTTCCGGTGCCAATGAATGAACATTCAAAAAATAACATAGCGTGGGCAAAAGCTTTTTGTTATATAGCAACAGGTTTTCTTACTCGTGAATAAATATAGGTATGTACTACATACCAGCGTGTTAAAAAAAATAACTGGGAATCTTTTCAAAAATTCTTCAAATAGCAACAATATAATAACTCGTCGAAGGAAGAAAACTGATCGCCAAATTAATTCGCGAATAAATCCGATCCGCTTGTTTTTTTATTTTTATTTTTTATTTTTATTACCTGTTATTTTACTATATTCATTATTTTTTTTAATTTCATACTTCTATATCGGTAACAATTCTGCGTAGTAGCTGATATTACTTTTAATATTTCTGACTATATCTCAAGTGCTCTTTATGATTACTAGTTGCGCGTATAACGTTCATAGCGCTATTTTGATATGAGCAACACGTTGCTAAAAGTTTGAATTTTTAAAAATTTTTTACCGCTACAGTTTTGATAAAATGATATTACACCAAGTAACGAGAAATAAATTCTGTATATTATGAATCATGACGCCAATAACCGCGGCAGAGAAACGTTTTGTAAACCTTTTCAACCGCTAGATGTAGTTTTCTACCCTTTCAAGGGCCGGGTAAACACACTTTGTCTATCTTATCGTAAAATTTCAGAAAAGGTCCATTCGGCCCGTTTACTCCATTAGAATCATTAGACCTACGAGAACCGTCCACCCACGCGTGTCGACATACATTTAGACGATACACACACCCCGATACCCCCAAGTCGTTTAGCCAAGTCAAGGTATAGAGTTAGGCTAAAATGTTCTTGCCATCTTAATACATATTTCATGTAACGGTAAGAGTTTTGAAAGTGTGAAAAGGGGCTGGGAATAGGAAAAAAAAAGTGGAAAAATGATAAAATGGAGAAAAAATTTTTATCAGCAGTTTAAAGTATCACATATTATACCTATACCTACGTCATACTTTCAGAATAACGACGAAGTACTATACCATATGCGATAAATACAAGTTTTTAGTTTAGAATCTGAAAAGCACCGTTACTATCAGTTTTCAGTTTCGACTATAAACTATAACTTTATCTCAAATTTACGCGATATAATATAAAAAATACGATACAATGAATGTTTTATAAACAAAATACCTACGTCATACTTTCAGAATAACGACGAAGTACTATACCATATGCGATAAATACAAGTTTTTAGTTTAGAATCTGAAAAGCACCGTTACTATCAGTTTTCAGTTTCGACTATAAACTATAACTTTATCTCAAATTTACGCGATATAATATAAAAAATACGATACAATGAATGTTTTATAAACAAAAGTAAACGTAAGACTTTTTTGAGTACTTAGATAGTGATGGAAGACCCTCAATTCTGCAGTCCTCAAGCTTCGATCATTTACGTTATAGGTGACATAAAAACATTGGGGTACCTACATAATAAGCTGTCATGAAATCAGAGAATCGTGGAATGGCAATTTCCGACACGAATTCAACACATCGTGGTATAAAAACCTTCGCCTCGGAAATATGAGAAATCTAAAACTCTTTTCGAGACAAATTTATTGAGTCGTTAATATAAAAATCAATCTATGAAAATTTGCGAGATGAAAACCGGAGCTGGTAGTTTGAAGAAAATATCGGATAAGAGGATGGTTTCCATTTCTTCTACGTTTTTTAGTCAAATGGTTCGGAAATCTGACAATATATGTATATAAAATAAATACGAAAAGAGGTCGGAATAAGCTTCTGCAGAGTCCCAAATAGTACCAAATCCTGCAATTGATTTTGACTTTTATTTATAAAATATATATACCTATACTTGACTATCAAAAGTTTGGAAATGATTTCGCTCATGCGGATAAGGTGAACATCGAAAAGGAGCGAAACTAGACCGCTATAAATACCAATACAGTCGATAGACCGTGTCGAATAAAGCGAGAATTCAGGACAAGTTTATCGAAGATAAAAATCGATTTTAGCCTGACTTTTGATTGGCGGAAAACTTTCCTATATAATCGATTTCCAGATAAGTGACTTCTCGAAAGAAAAAGCTGACGAAATAAGTAGCTTAATATATCGTGAATTATTGAAAAAGAAAAAAAAAAAGAATATTAAACGTGCAAAATTTTATGCATTATAATATATCCGGCACGAATATCGGCCACATAGTAGATATAGGAAGTATTTTACGACCTATGATTAAATGCCTGGGGCTGAAATCTGCAAATTTGCATATCCGACCTCTTCGAGTGACGCGACAAAACGGAAGTCGCTTTACCGCACTGTATCAAGTGCTTTGCAAAGTCTGAAGTAAAGTGGAGGAATAAAGTGAGCAATGATGTCCTCGCTAATATGAAAGGTTAACGCTGAGGTAGTACGCGAGTGGTTTCAAAAAATGAGTTCTTAGTTTACACAGAGTATTTATTAATTGTTATTTATTTCATTAAACTCAATAAAGTTCTTTCGTCATTTCGTTACTCGTTTTATTGTTACCATTACATTATAAGAAAAAAAATTACTTCCGACGTAGGTACTGGATCTTTTATTTAATCATAAATTACGTATCAGTGTATAGATACATACATTGAATGACACAGACATTTTTAACCCACCTATCAATTCCTAGTATTCGATAAGACGCATTTGATAGCTTTTCAGATTTATTTTTATTTATTTATTTATTTTTTTTCAGTAGATATTATCATTCATTATAACTTTATACCTATAGACTTACCACTTGCAAATGATTGACTAAATTTGATGGATCATTTCGACAGTCAGATAATACCGTCTGTAAATATTATATATCTTCGTTTCGCATGATTATGGTATTATAATGTTTTTTTTTTTTTAAGAATTATAACAATTCCTTAATGATAATTGTACGATATATATACATAACTACAAGTGTAGGCCTTGCGGATAAGCGCGTTTTATTACGCCATGGATCAGATGTAAATGTATAGATAATTATATTAAATGAACGAATAAGAACCAGCTAGTTCTACTTTGCCTTACTTTATTTTGCTTTGCTTAGCTTTGCCTGGACATTGTCTTTCGACATACGCATGTATATAGTTCATCATAATTTGAGTCCACAATCAACTTCAATACGCAATAATTAAGCTTTTATTACTAGCTCGATAGATCAGGTTTGCTTCAATTTAGGCTCACTGCAGATGTTTGCAGACTAGCACGTGCCAGAAATACCTTTTCCATGTTAGAGTCTGCACGTATGAGCTAAACCGTTTCTAAGTATGTATATAGGTATATACGTAATCCCGAAAAGCTTTGTGAAGGATTATTTTATCAGAATAAAACAGAATTGAAAATTCGATACGTGTGGATTATTATTTATTTTCTTATATTATTTTTAAATATTATTATTATTATTTAGTTTTATTTTTTATCATATATACGTCAAATTGACTTATGTAAAGAATTACGTATAGATAATTAGGAGTTACGACGTTAAGGTCAATCTACGGCCTCTTTTTATCAGTAAATTACTATATACGATACAAAAATTATACATAATATACTTCATTCGGTTATTTATTTATTTTTATTGTTTATCGTTGGATTTTACGATAACTTTTTCTACGCGACTTCAAAGAAACGATAAAAATTTGTTTGTAATAACAAAATTTCGAGGAAAGCCGAGGATAGTTTGGAACAAAAAAAGAAAGAATGAAAAAAATAATAATAAAAAAACAAAAAAACTTATATCAGCATCCAGACATACATCGCAATTTCACTGTGCAGATTGAGCAACAGAATTTAAATAGAGCTAATTCATTCAATTACATGATTTGCACATGGGTTTTCGACTAATTAATCAATTCTCTACGTACATATTGTTTTAGGAAAATCTACATAAATTTTGGACGTATCTACGTATATGCGAAACCATGGTGATGTATTATCTCGTATGCAACCGGCGATAATTGATATTTCGTGATTATCAGTAAGTGCTGCAGACGTTTGAAGGATGAAAAAATATTTGTCCTTGAATTTGGTTAATCATTTTCGTTCCTTCGTTGAATAAATTTGAAAAAATAAAATAAAATAAGTTAAATATTTCGACTGATTACAGTTGGTGATCAACAAGTGGCGCTTAATCAACGGGGAGTTTTTCAATTACGTTATTACACTAATTACAGTGATTAACATTATTTCGTTGGTTCAGATCTGTCGATTAATTCCAATTCTCACAGTTATTCGGTAGGTATATAAGATTTGTTTGGAATGGTACGATCCTACAAGAAAACGTTGTCAAACTGATCGTGAGCTGTCTACTACAGACCTAATGATATATTACACTTCCGTACCACCCGCAGCATGAAACTATAGGATGAAATCTAGGGGCACAGCACCCTTCTATCGATCCAAGTACGCGAATATAAACGGGAGCGAATTCCTACCATCAGGAATTTAAGTCCAACCCCGTTAGTTGTAGGTCTGTGATATGATTTCACTACCTACCTAATATTATATCTGATATCGTCAGGGATAAAAGAATTTTCAGTAATCAAACGTTATTAATCTTTAGGTATATGTATACATATACTGTGATTCACTGATAAGGAATAACAGATTGTCGTTAATTATTGGTGATACCGTAATGAATGTAATAAACGCAATTTAGTTGGATTATTTATTTTACAGCCAGTTTATCCCGATCTTAAGACTGTACTTCAATTATTTATCAAATCGATGTTGAAATTAGCAATAGTATAACTAATCGAAGGATTATACATACATTTAGTTTCTATCAAGTCTCAACAAGCCAAGAGACAAAGTTCAGGGAATATTCTAGTAAATTAGCTTATCGTTAGCTAATCAAAACTTGAGGAAATTGCGAGGACAACAATTTTGTTGACGATTAAAACTTTGAGCAAATTGTAATATACATATAGGTATACACTGTGAAGTGATTTCGAAGATGCAGCGATCTCGAAGTTTATTACAGCCGTAAATTACGTCGGCTAATTTGGAATTTGCAAAATAATTACAAATGAGAGTAAATGACGTATACGTTTTGGTTGTAACGTAAAATTCAATGGCAGGAAATTTACCAGGAATAGAACCGAGTTCATAGATAAACTTGTATAAGACTAGATAGCGGTTTAATAAAATACGGAACTTTGGCACTTTGACAATTTCATTAAAACACAACACGATCTAAGAAAATATAGATTTTTTTTTCTAAAATTATATTTCTACACTATAGTAAGATACGCGACAGATGATATCATGCAATCGAAAAATCCGACGATCCCATATAATTTAACAAATATTTGAAAACAGAAAAAAATAAAAATTCCAGATATTTTCTTCTCATTCTATTTTTTTTTTTTTTTTTCTTTTTTCAGTAATAATTAACTTTGTTAATACATAATTTAATCTATAGATTGCTCTGCTGTAATGATCGGTAAAACAAAATCAGAACAACTAATACGGAGAATTCGATAGGATTTAAGACATCTCGATTAGATCACAATCTCCGACTCGCAGCCTCTACTTTAACTTATAACGATACCATTGATAATTTTTTGATAAATATGAATTAGATATATATTAATTTAATATCAACCTTAACAGAAAATAATCAGTATAAATTTTGTTTTTTTTACTATCATTATCTTATATATATATTTTTGTTCTGTTCTTTTTATCGCTTTTCTAACTAAACGCATAAATTTTTATTCAACTGACGTTAAACAGCTGTGAAATATTTCGAATTCACACATATGCTCCGAAATGTAAAGAACATAATAAACAAGTGGTTTTTCGTACGCCTTTAGGCTCCCACGAGCCGATGAAACCCACGAGCCTAACACATCTAATACTGACAATATATATTTTTGCCTTGAAAATCTTGGTTGGTCTACGTGACTATAGCCACGCGATATGAGAATTCTGACAGTTTCAAACAGATAGTCAATAATCCTGTTGTCAGTGTCAACTTCTAGTGCATCTATGTTGTACATAGTATAAACTAGCCAAAGCGAGAAAGAGAGATAATGAACAGAAAA
Organism: Macrophya annulata; assembly: GCA_963924015.1. Lineage (NCBI taxonomy): Eukaryota > Metazoa > Arthropoda > Insecta > Hymenoptera > Tenthredinidae > Macrophya > Macrophya annulata. The sequence goes on along the minus strand of OZ001259.1, from coordinate 13,178,328 downwards.
ATCGGCCTTGCTTCGTATAGTTAGTTAAATAAATTTATCTTTACGTGGTTTGTTTGGATTGTACTGTACCTATGTGTGTACATGCAGCTCGGTACCATCGTGTAATAAATTAGAAATTTAAATAGATATATACAGGAGACTGTATATATATATTTTATCGGATTATATACCTATAACTGGTCACGCTGCGGCAATGAACTACTTTTCCTACTTTGGTTATATCTGTATCTATAATAATATAGTATGGACAAAATAGTAAACCGATTGCAATGTCTGATGTATCGTTTAGTAATCGTTGTATACTCATGTCTGATAAAATTATGACAACGCCTCAACGCCTTTATGATCTGAATCACAAACCTTTGAACATATAAACTATAAATATGAATTATTATTTATTTATTATTTTTTTTCAACTTATGATTATAATGAGTGAATTTTTATCCGTCAATTTTCCATAGAATTTACCAATCTAAATATTTCAATACCTGTACCGGAAACTCAGCAAGGTAAACGGTATACGTATATAGAGATAGGAATTTATCTCAAAAGCGATACGAAATTTCTAAGTAGACTTAATCCCATCAAAGGAGTTTATGGAGGATGAAAATACCTCCAGTGTTAAACGTCTCTTATATTGTATAACGACTTTCTACTATAAATGAAAATAATTATTGTCAAAATTAGAAATTCCAAGACATTGCTATATTATATGATAATTCCGTGAATTAAGTTTGAAAAAAAATTTATCGCTCATTATAATAACGGGACTCGATCAGATAGTCGATATCTTCTTTTTATAATATAGCAGTGGACACATAGGTATAAGGTATAATATTCGCATAATTTTATAACGAACATTGACGCGTATATGACATTCACTATAGCCGTACGACCTTCTTGGATATATGCGTATATCGTGGTTTTATTAACTATTTCTTCTTTAGTCCCGGTATTAGTCGGCGTGACTCAACCGCATATGACTCAATCCGAATGAATTTCACGTAATTTGTGTTTATAGACATACCTACGGATATAGTTAGTCTAGGGTAGATCTTTGACAAAGTTTTAAACACGGAAGGATGCTGTCTATTAGTGTGATTCATTATGCTAATATCGATACTGATAATGAGAATTAATTAAACGGGTATACACGAGTAGGTACAGCTAGCTGTTAAAATCTTTATCTACTTATATAAGATTTTAGTTTCAAGTTGGCCGAATTTCGTGAAGGAATTTTAATGTCCTGTACGGTATCGCAAGAAAAAGTAGCATGACTCACATAATGCAAATTCGAATTGTTCGCTGCGAACGAGCCTGAATGTTGCTAACCGAACAGAGATAAAAAAAAGCGAATTCTTATAAATCAGAATATTATATTATTATCAAAATTGACGAATCATCGATACTTTAGAAAGCTATGCTTGATCTTTCGTCGGAAGAATCATTTATATAAATTTTTGTTTTATTTAATTTCTGTGCAATTCGGTTATAGCATACGCGAGTCGTCAGTTTCTGGATGGACTTTCCACCTTCTGATCGGTGAGTTTGAACGTTTAATCAACCAGGAATAGATGAAGAGAATTTACGAAAATAATAACATGCACAAATTTCGCAACTTGATGAATCGTGGATTTTGTACTTGGGTAGATCTGGCATTGAAATCTAAGCGGAAATATTGAATGAACATTATACTATAAAGTGTAAATATATATTAGATACCTATGTTGCAACAGGTTGTAACGTGTATAAGAATTAGAGTATATTTTTAGACATATAATTTATTAATAAATGTTAATTTCCGGATCTCGCAATATGTGTATATGAAATACTGTTGATTTCTGTCTTGGTCTATATTGAGATATACTTAACAACATTCTCTAAACTAAAGACAATGACGATGTATATATACAAAACATGCAGATCTTTAATCAACGCCCACGCCGATAGCCAAAATAACTTGTTAACTGACTCGTTAACACGCGTTCAGTCACATATTCAGTTTCCTTCAAGCCTGCAGACTTCCGTTTACGAAAATACACGCTTCCGACAGCCCTTAATTAAAGAAAATCGATTCAGGCTTAATTACAAAACCACCGTGTGCCTATGTATGTATGTTTGTATAATATACCTATATACGTGTGTTCTATGATACATAAGCACGTGGCGAACTTTATACTATATATACATATATATAACATGTGATATAGTAGGTATTTATTTAACCTATGCCTATGCCTATACTGCACGCGCCACATTATGTATACATATATGATATACATAATACAATAATAAAATGTTCATTTTTCATAGCTTTCATACTTTTTTTACTCCAAAATAGAGCCTCTTTAGATCACAGAATAAATACCTTTTTTGGGGATGCCTATTATGGAGCTATTTTTTTCCTCAAACTATCATATCTCAAAAGTATCAACATAAAATTATATGAAAGAAAATTAAAAATTGCAAGAGTTGCAATTTTTTTCGTAAAACAGTGTATTTTTTACACTTTTACACCTTGTATATTTATTTGCGCTATTTAAATATTCGATTTTTTTGTATAAAAATAAGTGCTCCTGAATCTACAATGTCCAAGGTTTAACCCTGTATTTTTTGAAAGTCAATCGGAGCGATACTGTTCATGCGACAGCCATTTGAAGACGACTGGGGATATTCTGACCCCGTATAACCACCGTGTTAGAGCCAGGAGATCTGATCACAGAGTGTTAACGGTGAAGATTTGAGATTTATAATGTTCCGAGAATCAATACGTATCTAATCTTTTCTAATAATAATTTTAAATAGAAACGGTACATTTTTATTTTCTATTTATTTATTTTATTTTTAATTCATGATCAGGACTTTAGAATATTGTATTGTACAAGAACCGATTTACAATCTTTATTAATATAGCTAATTAGCCACATATTCTAATAGTAAGAACGGTAAATTTTCTTTATTGTAATTATCAAATGTAAAGATTTCATTTAAGAATCGTCTGTTCTATACACTCTTGTGATAGATAATAATAAAACATATATGCCAATACTCGATGTTTTCGATCATAATATTTATATTATTCGGAATAAATTAGCCTCCCGATAATCTGGATTTTAATTTAAAATCGGCTAATTAGACTGCAATAAAAAATAAGAGTTGTTTTTACTATGTCAATATGTATCGATGTTTGTATGTATATATTATTTTTTTTTTTTGATATGAAAAAATAACTACAGTATGAAAGATAAAAATTATTATGAGAAATAAATTTTTTTTGTTTATATACTGGTGTAAATGTAATGAGGAATCGGCGCGGTCTTTTCTTCACGTAATAATAATGAAAATATTAGATAATTTTATTATTCTTCATTTAAATAACAGTCGAATCATTTCAAAGATACGAGTCTTAAGAATAATAAATAAAAGCCCGTCCACTCACAAGCAGAGGGGTCGAGTTTGGAGCGATAACCCGAAGTGATTAGGCTCTCCCCTCTCACTCTTTCTACATATATGTATATTTATATCATGTATATATGGTACCGTTTGCCTGCTTATTGTCAGTTATCTCGTAAAGCTTTTGTGACGTGAAAGTTTGTAATCTGATTTTTCGAACATCGAATCGATTGGCGTGAAAAAAAAAAGAGAAAGAAATTAGAGAGAAGAAAAAAACGATACCACGACTAAGTTATCAGGCTGATTATGCTTCTGTCATAGATTATAAACCCGGTGGCCTAAAATTGACCTAGCAATTTATGTATACCTATATATCAATAAATAATCGCGTGAAATGGTCTTGACCTGCACACATAAACGGTGTTATAAAATTGATGAAAAAAATTGAATCTTTCTTGAACTCTTTACATGAAATCTAATTTGTTATATTACATACATTATATTATTTATGCTTGATTTTGCATGTCTATATACTATACCATATACATAACTTATATACACGCAAAGGCTATAAAAGGTGACATAAGCAAACTGCCATGCTGCTGCAGTAGCAACGATAATGTATGTCATGTGTACATTTCATGTATGCGCCCGTACATACCTACTGGATTTTCTCTACAGTAACGTAAATATCCATACATCGATAATTAATTCCCGAGCATCTACTCTTTACATTGCATTATACTTTAGTATACGTGAAATTGCAAGCATAAAGTTCCGTACCTAAAACTTGTCCCTTCTCTTATAAAACGGGTTATTATCAGATGAGTTGCAGTTGCTGTTTTTTTTTTTCTTTACTTCTTTTTATTGTAGAATGTCCGTTTCACGGACTGTTTATACTATTATACAGAAGTTTCTGCGTGAGAAGGATCGTTTAAGTTTTTTTTTTTTTTCTTTTTTTTCTTCTCTTTTTAATCCCTCATAAAAAGTTCTAGCCTGCTGTTCGCCTATGCGAGTAAACTATGTAGGTTAAGAAGAAAAAATAAAGAGGGAAAAGAAAAGAAATAAATTGGCAAGCTTTCAACATACGATTATATAGATCGTAAAAATGTTGTACGCGTTGGTTGAGATGCTCTTCTCTCCCTTTCACAATTAGCCAAACAGAGGGGTAAGAAAAAAATAAAGAAAACAAGAATAAGAAGAAAGAAAGAAAGAAAGAAAGAAAGAAAGAGTCTGAAACGTAGAAAAATTTAACAAAGAGACTGAAAGAATATATTTCCTGTGTTGTTTTACCGTACTAATTGGGAGGTGAGAAACCCAATCTTAAACCCGGGAAATAAAACCAAATAAAAAAATAAACACAAAACAAAACCAAAAAAAGAAAAGAACGAAGCTGTCAGAATTGGAGATCGCAAAATCATTCAAAAATTTGAATGAAATAATAAAAAAGAAAAAAAAAATCTTTATGAGGTAACTTTTGTTAAGGATAAAAGATGAAGTAAGTCGACCCTGGAGGGTAAAAGCATATGACCGTATTTGCGGTATAAAAAAATAATTAATAAATATTTGAATTGATGATCATTCTATAGTTTTCGAATATTTGTTTAAATACAATTATAAAAAATTCTAGTTAGATATCATACAGGAAAAGTGGAACAACTATTCCGGATCTTTACTTCAGTAGCATACATATACCTAGTATACGTTCAGTCCTGCACGTATCAATGTACGCGTATAGTGTAAATGACGCACGAGACAATTGCAGCGTCGCACGTGCTTAAATCGTCGTTTCTCCGATTCAACATTGTACGTGATCACCGACGACGCCATTTCCGTTCGCTTTAATATTATTTGTACGTAAATTTTATTAGTTATATCTATAGGTATATATTTCCCAAAATTTACCGGGAGTCTTAAAAATGATTTAATTACCAATATAATAAGCCTTACCAATTTAATCAAAAATAAAAAAAACTCATAATTCTATTATAGTTGTTTATGCATAAATTTTCTATAAATATATCAGCGACGTAAACGTGTCTTGGCAAGATAGTACAGTATATATATATATATATATATATATATATATATATATATATATATATATATATATATATACATATATACGTATATATGTTTTCTTATATTTTCCTTATCGCCTATTATTATTCTATAAGTGGAATAAATAAAACTAGTTGTTTGTTAAACTTATGATCTTCGTCTACATCTTCCACTCATCATCGCAGTCAACATCGCGCAGTGCATATCGTAAGTCTGAAACACGTTTCTATTATAGATCGCGATAAATAGTTTTACTATGACTGCACTGACCCGCGCCCATTTTTAAACCATTGACCTTCTTCTTTTGATTGATGATGATATTATTATTATTATTCTCACTCTCACATTATTTTGAAATACATACTCCGCTATACGTATACACATATAGTACATACCTATATGTATATAGTATATATATGCATATACGTACTTATGTTAAACGGTTTATTTTTCAACGAGAGGTTTTAGGTATGCATGAATACATGAATACAATGCACGTATAGGTATAGTTTGTTTTGTTCTCCCCTCTGCAGTCGAGGAAAGTAAACGCGTAGAAAATGAATGATGATAATGCGTAGTACGAGGTTACTGAGGTACGAGGTATATTATTACCCTTTCCCATACCCAACACATACATATATACCTATATATACCTAATATGTAATAAAATTTCCAAAAATGTGATAAATCATTTTAATCATCCTATAGTAAGATTTATTTCAAAGTTTTTCATTACCTACTTTATATAACGTCGAGTATAGAGCGAAAGATTCAAAAGATCAATAATATACGAGATAAGTGAATGAGAAAATAAGTTGTACGTGTCCGTCCCGTTGAGAAGTGCAAAGTGCGTAGTTAAGCTGCAGATTGTGAGAATTGAGGCAGTGTGACCGACCAGTCGCAGTTGACACTGTCCATCGCGTTATGGTTATTAATTTCAGAAACAAATCGACTGCTTATAGGTATGTATACAACACCTAAGACGTATAAGACGATTGAGGACGTTGGCTTTCGAAACGTTAATCCACCTATGATTCTACATATATACACCGTTAGAATTTACACCCCAAAGGTGCGAACTGCGCAGTCGTGCAGCTGCCAAGCTAGATGCCATGCCATGGCCATGCCGGGGCGAAAGAAGGGGGCGAGGACCATCTGTTGCACCATTAAGAATGTGTTTTAGAATAAATAGCAATAAGAAAAGGGAAAAAAGATAGAAAAATAAAAGAATAAGAAAATCGTCGAGCACCTGGCTCGAAGCTGAGTTGATTAACTCCTAACGAATTTTCCGAATTATCAATTTCTCTATATGTAACATGGATAGGATATAGATATTATAGTCTTGTAATTATGAAATTATTGAGATGCAGTACGAAAACAATTATTTAATCGACTGACCGCATTTCAGAGTGCATATAGATTAAAATCTTTTCATTTCAAATCGTGAGAGTTAAATTATTATAATAAACATCAAGGATAAATGTATACATATATATACCGATATGTATGTATGCGTGTGTGTGCGTGTGTGTATTATATGCAAAAAGACTTTTTATTATCATGAGAAGAGAAAAAAATACCTTATACCCCCTGTAGATACTTTCAGTCATTTATATATACATATGATATATTTATATGCATTAGTATCTATGTATAGAATAACGTGCATGCACGTTGCGTAATAGAGAGAATAGTCTAGCGTAAATATCACGAGACACGAGATATTAGGTACTGTTGGATTAAAATAATGAATTATATTATAAAAATGAACATAATCTGTTAATATAAATAGTAAAATTTGAGTTATTTCGTAAGGATTATAAGTGCATCCGTATAGTATATGTTTTCAGAGTTAGTCATGAGCGGATGTAAACATAAAATTATTCTACGGTTATAAATTATACGTATATATTATATTTTCTCGTACAGTTTGAAAGAACAGATCTATTACCGTTCTTAGAAAATCTTTAGTCTAAAATACAGGATACTGTAAGAACCGAACAAACAGTATCCGTAAAATAAAAGGTAAAATTTATGGTAAAACGATATCCAATAAATGAACGAACGTTACCTTTAGCCCTGCGCGCCAACTGCGATAAATTTTGCCTCAAAACCTTAAGCCACATATTTTCTTTGTATTTCTTCTATTTATTTATTTATTTATTTTTTGTTTGTTTTGCTTTGTGGTAAACCAGCTCGTGCGTATATACGTATGTCACTATGTATATATCTACAGATATACAATAGATAAAGTTTCGTGTATATCGTATGGCTAGACACTTTCGTATTAATAAAGTTGTTTGTTGTTTTATTACTGCAACGCGATGAATTTGTAATGTCTCGTGATTTTCGAGTAACTATAATAATTAAAGTTTTATACTCTAATAACGAGGAGAAAACAAAAAAGAACTCTTTCAAAATTTAACGTTTAAGTTTTAAATTTCGATATGCTCATAGGAGATGCACTCGCGAGGACTCCGCCTTGACGACTGACTAGCGAGTGTCGATTCACGCAACCGGCAAATAGAATCGGTCGGCCACTCTGTTGGCCGTAAGGCTATGTATGTACGCGTCATATATATACGGGGCCAGCATCACGTAGGCAACACGCAAGCAAACCAGACGCAAGCGTCCCTCTTTCAATTTCAACGTTTGTTCCCCCGCGACCCGTAGGACATCGCAGCCGCCTCGCCGTGTGGGCCACAACACGTCGATGTCTATTCGCTGTTCTTAACTTCGCAGCTTTAGTTATACAACAGCTTTCAACCACCTTTGCTCGGTCCTTGGGAGTAACTATAAACTATAGGTTTATTTGCGCGGTTAACGCTTCGGCTCGATAGTGCAGAGTAAACACATCGGCGTTAGATTTATTCTCATTTTGTTAAAGTAAGTCGTTTGGGGGTTGGCCAGATGACAGCATGGGCATAATTCTTTAACCGGTAAACATTTGGTTAGAACAAGACACAAAAAACAAAAAATAGAAACAAAAAAATAATCTAAAGCAGAACAAAAACTGAGTGAATAATTGAAATTATATTATTCAAAAGACGAGCTAATGGTTTTGTAGAATAAAAGCCTAGACTTGTTGACTGAGAAAAGAAAGTCTCCTAAGTTGCAGCTCGCGATGAAAAGCCTTTGCGATCCTCCCGTGTAGAAACGGTAAGAATAATTCTGTGGACTTTAGGCCTTTATAAAGCCGCAAAAAGCTTCGGATTACGGGAAGCCGTATGGAAATGTATGGAAATAGTAGTATTTTCTGGAAGGAATTAAATGTATGTACATACATATATACTTTTTCATTAAGTTAAGTAATTTAACAAGGTATTAAGGTGACTGGCATGGAACAGGTATATATTCGTTGAGAAAGTAAAAAATCCCGCGTTTGTAGGTTTTTGTTTTTTAATTAAAAAAAAAATTTTTTTTTTTTTTTTTGGATCACTTAAAGCTTATTCTAATTCTTTGTAATTGACGTCCAAATCTCGTAGCGTACGTATACGACGGGAAACACAAACCACATTATCTTCAGTAATTGTATTTCCCCGTTGCCCATGATATTAAATTATTTTGCAAAACTGTTTGAGTTACATACGGATACAGGCGTGGAAATACAGGCAAATTCACAGAGCATCGACGACGCAAAACTGGTTTCTTCAACTTCTTGGAGTCGCACAGTCTATCTCGGTATTTCATTTCTTCCATGGAATGTCAGTTTTCTTTCCTTTTTTTCTGTTTCTTTTATTTGTCACACGCAGATACGGACATGCAAAAACCGACTCGCGTATATTTGCGGTAGGAATATATCGATCATTAATTACATCCCGACGATCGATCGATCAATTTTAATTTACATATAAGATCAAAGTCGGGGTTTTCCTTCGCTATACGCATCGATTTTCAAAAGAATTAAATCCTCGGAGTTTACACATGTGAAAAAAAAAAAATATTTCAACCAGATTTTATTAAATTCACGTTTGATTATGACGACATTTTATTGCGTAATCGGTACCGCAGATCGCGATTTGATAAAATCGACTTTCGTTCATTATTTGCGACAGCTGACCAACCTTGTTCTTTAAAATTATGCCTTATCGTTAAAGCTTTCATACCTATATATAATTGTTAGTAAAGACTTTTCGGAACAGTTCAAATGAGACAGCTGCAGACAGTTTGATTACGCCTAATCTGTCATGGGTAATTTAAAACAAATTAAACAACTTAAGTTTTCTAAAGGCTTAGTCATATTTAATGTGCGATAAATGAAGGTGAGGGTTTGTATAGGAACTATGAAGTCGAAACGATAAAGTAAGGCCGTTTATTTTCAGCAAGGATTTCGGTTTAAAACTACAAACTAATTAGATCTCACCTCTTCAAAGACCCGAATGCAGTCTTTAATATATCCGGTTTAAGGTTTAGGTTTAGATTATACTTGGGAATCACTTTCCGATGAAAGTTTAAACCCGCTTAAATATTACGAAATGATATGCACATACATATATGTATTCTGTTGGTATATACAAGTGAAGGCGTATAGTAAGTCTTGAGCAATAATGTATTTCTCCATATTAAAAAGATGAATAATAAACTTCAGTAGCAAAGGTCTGTTGTCGAGGTTTGCGTAAAGAGACAAAAAAAGAAAGAAAAAAAAAAAAATATCTTCCCGAGATTTCGTATTATCGGTAAGTATAATGGCTCGCCTTGAATAGGAAGCAGACCCTCAGAGTCAAACTTTGAAGATCCTTTTATAGTGAGTATAAGTAAACTGTACAGCAAGTACCACATGAAGTTAAACAATTTCGTATAATACCGAGGTACCCGATCCTGAATAATTCCGGGTTTTAGAAGATCGAGAAAGAGCGAGAGAGAGAAAGAGAGAGAGACCAAGAGGATGAGGAAGTCGTCTAAGAATCAAGAGTCTCTTTGAAATCCCGAGAACAGGTACCATAGATTTGACCTTCGAGTTTATAAGTTTTGGAGCTGCACACGCTGCAGACGGTAAAAAATATTTGTACATACAAGCAAAAATCACTTACTCGGTGAGAAATTATTCACAGTCTTAGATTGAATCGATTCCCTGTATACCCAACATGTGCGTTTTTATGTATAAAATACGGAATTCGTCTGAAACGCCACTCGCACGTTCTCTTTTAGTTTCTTTTATTTTCTTTTATTTTTCTTTTATTTTCGATCGTCTGAGCTACGAGGTCGTTGTCACTTGTAGATACAGTGAGTAAGTATAAGTATAAATATAAGTATAAGTATATCAATAAAAATTGTTGACAACAATTTTCCATTGCGGAAGTGTTATGTAGGAGTAGGTATACATATATCCACGTCAGCCCGCGCAAGGAAACTTGAAATTGCAATATATATCTACAACGTGTTTACCAAAACATCCTTTTGTTGGATATAGGTATACCTACTTTATACTCACATCTATATTTACGTTCGCGAACTTTGACCGCTATTATACAAATATGTATTTAAATTTTACAAGCTATATCTTCAGTGAGGATATTAAAATGAATCACTTCCCTCCCCACATATACATTATATAGCTATAGCTGCAGTATATAATATATACGGATAATGAGTGATATTATACCCATAGGCGTCGTCATAAGGATTAACATTTTAAGCTCCTTTTTACGCAACATGTGTGTTGCAAAAAGTAACGATATTCAACCACCCATGGGTATATATTTTTAATCAGTAAGCTCATGGGATAACGCGATATCTTTGATATTACCTGGCCCATGATATGATCATTATGACCATAAATTGTAATCCGAGGGTATAAAAAAAAAAAGAAAAAAGAAAAATAAATCATAAAACATAAAATGAGTGATTCACGCGGCAATTAAAGTATAAGGTATAATAATATTTTAACGAAAGTTCGGACGATTGATTACCAAAAATTTGAACAATTTTAAGGTAAAATATTTTTGACTTATAACTGAATTTTTTTTTATAAATTATGCACGTCTTCTCTAACTCTACGCCATTGCATGCATACCGAAGTTAATAATCATAATCTGTATATTATTTGCACTACTTTATTACTCGAGACTTTGATCATTATACTTGCAGTGTGTGTCTAACGGTTTGGTTATTTATAACAACAATAACAGAAACTCTCTTGTGCTCCGGAATGTACTTAGAACCCGGAGTGATGATAGCGAGGTCTTATACAAAGCGGTTCAATTCATACATGTGTTACATTCATTTAATAAATATAAGAAGAAATATGAAATCGGTACATTACAAACAAGAAACAAGAAATAACCAGATATCATTTCTTACTGATTGAGAGAACGGCCGGAATATAATCATGACGTAAAACAAGGTTTAACTAGGTATACGTATACTGTAGAAATAATTTTTATCAGTGATACATAGACAGGCATGGTAACCTTTACGCGGTTAATTATCTGATCAGATAGACTAAGATATTGTTATCATTTCTAAGGATCTCGATCCTTGTACTCAAGTTTGGTAGAAAATCACAGACTATAATAAATTTAGGGTATCTCATAATTTATTTATTTATTTATTTAGATGTAATATATCTATGTATAATAAATCTATAACTTACCATTTTTCTTAGAGTTGGTTTTGTTCTTTTTATTTTTTGGATAGATGTTGCCGATTTTACTCTGTCCGCAACCCATCCTGACCGGCTACGGCCTCCTCTTCGCTGTTATTAGTTCACTGAACTTTTATTAATTTTCAATAATTACATTTTATTTATTTATTTGATTTACTAATTTTGTTTTTTTTTTTGTTTTTTTTTTTTAATCTATCAGTCGATGCATTCGATTAAATTTTTCGAGCTCTTGTATGTATCGTTCATTTGATTTGTATAGATTCGAATCGATGGTAAACAAAATCACAAAATACGTTTGTACGTGGATTTTTATATTTTGGTGAAATTATGGATGTATTATAAGCCTTCGTAGAGATACGTCAACGAACTCTGATATGCAACTACTTTACATTGGTCCACGATGATATATAATTCTTCTTTATAGAATTTTTATTTTGATATGTACACACGTTTGTCGTGATGATGATATTCGTCTTTCCTTACATATGAATGAAAATATTCTCGATATAATAATATCTATATTTATTTATTTTTATTTTTTTTTGCGTCGATTTCTCTTGGCTACCTGAACAGTTGAGGCGGCCAATCCATTTTTCTAATCACAAACACTCGACTGTTAACATTCTCAATGCATCAACTATCCAACGTCGAGTTGTATGAAAGTGTCATCGCCTCTTTTCGCGCGATACATTTGTCAATATTTCCTTCCACTTTTCGTATTATAAAGATATATAATGTATATATATATTTTTTTTTTTTTTTATTATAAATATTCGTTGCAATTTTACAAACGGGGTCGTCACGTAGCACAAAAATTCTTTTCACCTCATTAGCTACGACCCGCACTCAAATAGAACGGACTCCTCTCTTCCACATTCGTAAAAGAATACGAGGTTTTCGACTTCAGCTTCTAATTGTATCACGAAATATTATAATATATACTGTGAGGGATATTGATTTTCGATCAATAGAAATAACAGATATTTTACGCGCTATCGGAATCGGATCGAATTAACGTGCTACTGTTTATCGTCGAGTGATATAAGCATAATAGGTATTTAATCATCGAACCAGGTAATGTTACATCAAGAACTTTACCGGGTCTTTAATGAATTGGAATTATATTCATATAGGTATAATATTATAACCTATACGCCGACTGATTTTAACATTGTTAATTCACATTTCATAATGACAATGAACAACATCTGTTTAAACAACGGAGTATATACGTTATATGTATATAATATTATTGTTATGTTTCTTTGATACAATTATAGAAGTCTTCTGTTAATTCCATATGTATACCGAGATAACGATAATTATATATGTATAATTTATCGAATTATTAACTGTATACAAAGGTGTTGTTATACCTGTATCTTTTATAATTTTATAATTATATTTAACATTTATTATATGTTTGTTTGTTTACGTTGATTTAATCCATGCACTTAATATTCTTGAATAATCACCGTGATCTGTTTCAGTTAGAAGCGAAGTAGAAGTAGAATAACAAGAAGAAGGTAGTGTGATTCTTGATTCTTTGAATAAACAGTGTAGTTTTCTAACAACGATCACGCACTGCAGGTATCTATATTAATTTTGATTTAACAAATAATGTTCATTTCAGTTAGCTTGAAGTTTATTCTTTTCCTTGATTATTATTAATATCGTACTACAATCACAACTTGTACAATTTAAGTTATTATCAACCACATTCAAGTATGTATATAATATCGTATAGATTTGATATGAAATCGAATTGTCGCGTACATGTAAAAAATACCTAATTTTCTTGATGAAAAATTAACAGTTCTTGTTCGTTTTTGGTGTATAAATTTTTTATTTTTTTTTTTGTTTTTTTTTTTTTTCAGTAAGTCTCACTGAGAAAAACCTCTTCTCTCTTGCGGGCAGCAATCGATTCGATAACAGTAAGTTTTAGGTCCTCGGCACGAATTCTGACTGTATTTCCACTCTACTTTACACGTTTGTACATCGATTCTTCAAACTTGAATATTATGTATGAAGTCGCCTTTGATTAAACGTTGAAACAAAAGAGGAGAAAAAAAAAAAAAAAAAAAAATTATAATAATAATAAACTTTTAAGAATTTAATACATATGTTTTTATTTTATCATTATACGTTTATGTTCCAGTTTGTATTGCCAACTAATATTGTCTTGACTCCGCGAATAGAGTCTACTTATAGGTATACGGTTAAGAATATATTAAAAATTTTTTTTTGTTTTTCTTTTTTATACTAAATTATACTGTGATTGAAAGTGAAGAAAAAAAAAACAAAAAATAAAATGGAATGAAAAAAAAAGGAATAGAAAAATTTCACTTTTTAAAAATCCTTGAAAAGTTCAAACGGTCCACCCTCCCACCCGCTTCTTATGAATAGTTCGAAATTGTTGACGTAATAGTTACGAAGTACCTAACATCACCTCACCAAAAAGTGCAGCATATACACATATACTATTGTAAATGGCTATCAAAGATACGTATGGAACAACATCGATGCTTGCACTTCGGAATTCCAACATCGACTGGCTGTGGCGCCGGCCGATGTAGCGCCTGCGCATTTATTCGTTAGGGCACCGTATACATACTACCTACATATATATAAATACATTTAGTAGCGTTCGCTGCCTTCAGCGGCTGTGGGAAACTGGGAACTCGGCCCTGCGAGGTACGAGGCAGGTGCCTGGTGCCTCGACCCGTAAACTACCTTCCTTCCTTCCTTCGACTCCCGGTAGAGAGAGACCCTATTATTTCCCTCCGAGTTAAGGTGTCGAACCTCGGGTCATACTTGTATTACGTATACGTATAAGACTGTAATCGTATACCTCCATACATTCATACATGTATAGATACAGCAGAGGAGTGAGGAATATCGAGTTACAACTACCTAAATTGAAATTTACACTCAATTTACTAAATCACTATCTCCAGACAGGGGACGATTATTTTGACTCAAAGGTTAATTCGGATTGTATAGATTTACCATGGTGGCGTACAAATAATAACATAATTTGTTATAATCAAGCTTAGTATAACATTCTTTGCATATATTATTCGAAAGCTGCATACACCTGCTGTGCATCATAAGTATGTAATTGTGAACTAATCCCATGTGCGGTATGATGCAAATGGAAGCGTATATACAGTAGACAGGGAAACTAAATAAATAAATAAACAATGATTAATATGAAAAAAATAAAAAAAAACTATCGAGCGGATGAGGTCTTCGATAAGGATAATTAGCGCGGTTGATAAACAGCGATCTCGTAACGGAAGTAAGAATTTAAACTCAAAGTGCAGCCAGGCTTTGAATCCCTTCGAGAAAGTCAAACGAACGTCTAGAGTACGAGACGGAAGTGGCGAGCGACAAACCTCCGTGAAGAATAAATGATCGTTATTATTCTTGTTCATAGTATTATTATTATTATTATTATTATTATTATCATTATTATTATTGTTATTATTGTAATGTTTTTATTTAGTTACGTCAGACGGTGGCACGTTGCAACACGATGTCGACAGATGTGTAATGAGACTATGTCAGAGTAACTCGTGACGCACGTGACGTACAGAGATATACAGCATATATACCGAAAAAGAGGAAATATAATGAATGCATCAGAGTTTACAGTTCGGATACACTTGCGGGTTACACAGTTTCGAAATATGCATTTACCATGTGTCGTTCTTTATCTCTTTTTCTTCCTATTCCTCTTTCGGTTTTTTACTTTTTTTTTTTATTTTGCATTTCGCATGCAGTTAAATATAAACGAAGGATATATATTTATGAGGTTTGCAAACGGTTCAACAACAGGTTCGCAATGCTCATAAATCCATCCTGTTTCTCACCCACAATCGGCCTCTCGTATCAC
Organism: Macrophya annulata; assembly: GCA_963924015.1. Classification (NCBI taxonomy): domain Eukaryota; kingdom Metazoa; phylum Arthropoda; class Insecta; order Hymenoptera; family Tenthredinidae; genus Macrophya; species Macrophya annulata. The sequence continues at coordinate 13,162,372 of OZ001259.1, read as the reverse complement.
CTTTGACTCCGAATAATAGTTCAAAGCGGTTTATTATAGGCGTGAGAATATACTATACTTACATTATACTTGTTTTCTGTTTATGTTTTCGGTTTTTATCATTTTTAATATCCTTACTGCGCAGCTGCCCCTGTTCACCCCACCTCGAAACATAAACGGAAGACTACATCTATTCCTATTTTGCTACAGCTTATATCGTTGGAATTCCATAATTCGCAATTTCTATTATAAGAATTGCACTCTTATAATGTTCACCTAACATTACAGGGCAAACGTGTCTTACCAATGTTCAAAGGGGTGGCGTCACCGTTAATTCTTTCTTTCTACTTTACTTAGTATTTAATCCAATTTGTATAAGTTATGAATCTATGGATTCTCACCCTTAAAACGTCACTTTCGACCTTCGACGAATACCAGTCAAGAGATTTCCCGCTTTGGTTACTTTGCGCAGGACTGAAAAGTTCGCTTGGATCAATTCGTATAATTTTAAGGGCTGGTGGTGTTGTTCCTTAACGGAAAAATGTACGATTTAATTTTCTTTTTTTGCCACAAAATTTCCTACGAGATTTGACATGTTTTTAATTGTGCATACATATTAATTATTATTACAAAAATCCAATGGTTATCTAATGAAAATTTGTCTGGATGAAAAAAGGGACCTTTAACCTTACTGTGCAAGTTTTTTGAGAATTTAATTTGTCAGGAATGAATTTCTGAAAGCTTCACTCACTAAAGAATTTCGTATAGCTTGATTATCACAATTCTGATGTTTATTTAAGAAAAATATTTTACTTTATGAATTGTGATAATGATACTAATTCAAGAAACTTTGATAAGCCTTTCTCTGAAATAATCCGGCGGTGTCTTTGATTTTATATTCAACAATAATATTCTTCCTGCCTTCCAAAAGTTGACCAAATATCTTCGGACTTACAAAACTTATTCAAAGTAGTTTATATTCCCGTCAAAAATAATTAATACGGAGTGAATTTGAATCAAAAAAGGAGCAGTAGTAAAAAAATAATTAACAAAAAAAAAAAGAAGGGATTTTTCAAAGAAATCCGAAGATGTATACTTACGTTTCTGCGAGTAACGAACTGAGTGCCCTTAACGAACTCATAAACCACTTTTCGAGGTGGTGTATTTTTTCTCTATTTTTTTCTTTTTTTTTTTTATTACCAATTGCCGAAGGGTAGATTGGATATAAATCAAGTAAAAGAAAAAAATCTTTATTACCCCGTCGTTTTTGATCATCTAAATTATTAAAATAATCTCAACTTTTATACTCACGCAGTTTGAGGAGGCGTCGCTTTATTCTGATGAGCAAAATATTACAGTGAAAATATTTGTAGAAAAATAAAAAAATAAAATGACGCATCTGTACATACATTTATATATTATGTATATAAGCCTAAGGTATGTATATAGAATAGAGTTTCCCTTCTGAGATAAACTAATTTTCGCAAAGATCGCAACTTTGGTGACGCTCCGAGGCATCATCGCGAACTGAATGTCACGAGGGGTGGCCGAGAGCGAATTAGAACCTCCCTTGCGTTAAAGTTTAAAGCGATATTATATTCGCTGCTCTAATAATCCCAGCCTAACCTTAGCTGAGCAGACAGACAATTTATCGAAATAAGTGAGAAAAATTGTTGGCAGGCGGCTGAGAGGAGAAGAAGAAGAAAAAAAGAAGGAAATAAAGACAGAAGAAATAAAGATAAGTATATACCTGAATGTCTACAGGCTTCAGAGAGCGTTGCAAATTGCTAATCAATAATTCCAAGTAGAATAATTCGAATTTCACGATGGCGTTAAATGATCTGTGTCAACGGATCGGGGAAATCCAATCTTACGATCTAACAAAGCCTAAAAAATTTTACATTTTTCATATATTTACGATATCAAACGTTATTCCTCGCAATCCGTAATAAATCCATCAGAAATACCCTTTTCATATACGTTTAGGTATACGTATTGTGCTCGATGTAGCGCGACCTATGATCAAAGGCACTTGTTGAACTTATTTCCAGGCCAGTTTAATCGTAACATACATATACATATATCCATGGTAAATACATACATACATACAACTCGAATATACCGTGGCATTTGCAATAGCCACGCTGTGGACCCAGCAGGCGACGCTCGTAATCGTACCGCGCATTTTCCTATGGGATATTTTATTTCATTTTTATTTTTATCACAGATTCATCTTACACCATTTTCACGGCAATATTAAGGATTACTTCCAGTCACAGGGTTGCCATAAACTTTAGATTTCATGGATTCTTCAGGCTCTCCAGAACCAGATTAAAATTATTTCTACTTGCATCATTTTTTAATAATACGTTTATACATCATTTGAGAAATGTATTTAAGGATTGGGATGTTCAAGTTCTTCAAAGGGCTTGGTATTTGAAACATAGTTTCACCATTTGCATGTATGTATGCTTTGAATAAAAACTCCGAATAAAACTCCCAGCTGGCTTGAGAGAAAATTTTTCTTAACATTTCCAGGTCTTTTAGATTTACATATTTCGATATAACCACCCCCAATTTACGAAGTACAGCTTAACGTTGTGTATTTGATGAAAGAATTTCACGAAAAGAAATCATGTATCTCGTTTTTCTTTTTATTTCAAGTTTGGTTGAGGGTAGAAAAATAATATACGAAGATAATTATTAAGCACCGTATATGAGGCGATCGATTAGGAGCAGCAAATCCGATTACGATTACGGCGCGTAGAGACTATCTACTCTCATGTAGATTACGGATACTGTGTAGTGCAACACTGACTACTAACCTAGTACCTGTATAGGTACCGTATAGTGTGCAAACTCGACTGGCTGAAGCACAGCGTCAAAGACAATAATTGTCACGAGTAAGCCTGTGGCGTATGCAACTGGACAAACACTCAAGTCCCCGTGTCACTTTATTTAACTTGAAGTAATAGGCGTACATGAACAAGCAAGCAATCGCAGTTGTCGAATGCCACCTGTTCAGGTTTCCCAATAGAAACATGTCATAATGTAAGTCGTACTTTGTATGGCTTCGTCATAGTGCCCAGACATAAGTATAATGAAATTCGTTTTCCCAGTATTATTTCATATGTATTATTGAATGTATAAACAATGATGGGTTTCATAATTATTATTATCACATTTATGTTATACGCAATTCCGTATAGATTCGCAATCATCGATATAATTAGAGACTGGATTATGTATCTCGCATTAGAAATCAATCAGATCCTCGATCGTTTCAATCTCCCCTTCCCTATAAACGTGAACTGTACTATAATAAGCGTACGCGTAACGAGCAAAATCACTTATGATATGTACAATCGTAGGTATATGCCATATACCTATGTATGCGAGTATATTGGGGAATATATTTATACATACGTGTACAAACATTGGTGGTACGAAGGCAATCGTTGGTTGAGTAAATGTTGGATGTTAAAGCTGTTCAAATAACGTCAAAATCACAAGGAAATTGTATATAGGGTAATGTACGTATATACGCTAGGTTAATACTTAAAGATTTTTGTCATTGGTTTTCTCGAGATAATTGTTTAATAAATTCTAGGTAAGATGTAAATGTGATATATACGATTTATTATGATGGGAATTGAAAAAGCCTTGGATATTGAGAAGGTTGAGAAGAATTATGTTTAAGTTTAGCGATGGCATAAAAACTAGTATTTTTAACTCCTCCATAAACATGCGTGTGGAATACAGTCGAGTTCGTTGCTTTTTTTTTCTTGTTTTTTTTTTTTTTTTTGTTTTGTTTTTCGGTTCCTTTTTTATTTATTCAACTTGACGTGGATTCACCATGGGTATAAACTGAGAAATATAAATTCGAAATAGGTTTCACGATTGATTGTTGATCAAAGAGCTTAACCCAATATGGAGTATTCCTCATTGTTTATTAATAAATCGAAGGCAATATCGTTGGAAAGCGCGTAACCTCGAGAAATATCACGCGTCAAATCGAAGAATTATATTTCTTTATACCGATATCTGCAATATTGTCACGGTGATAATATACATACCATATAACGTTGAAAAAATAAATGAAACCTCTGAGTTGCTGATGCCATTCGTTTCCACAGCGAGCTTCATAAATCACATTAAAATTAATTATACTAGTAAAAGTTTAAGTAATAAATAATATTTATATATGAATACAGAGTAATAATATATATCTATATTTTTATATCTACACATGAAGTTAACGCTGTGCCAGAAAGTAAACCAATATCGGAAGTTGTAGCGAGGCCACGTCTATATGCATGTTTAAATTGAACCGAATAGCAGTTATCTTAGATATGTCAAACATTCGCGAATAGTTAAAAAATTTTTTTATCGTCAATTTTTTCTACTTACGCAACATTTATCGTTATTTTAAGCCAGTGGGCAACGTAGAGTATTAATAGAAATAAAATTTAATAAGTCAAGCCTGAATCTATTTCGAATGTATGATTTCGTGGGCGCGTTTGTGTTAAAAATTTCAAATAGTACGCTAAGTCATAAAGTCAAATATTAATAAATACGTCGTATATCTATACGTTATGTATAGGTATATATATATATATATATATGAAATGAAATGATGGCAGGATATAGTGAGAGAAATTATTTGACTGAAATATCGTGAAACTCAATTCGCCTTTGGGCAAATTTATTAATACCTCATCCGCACGATACGTCAATCAATTAGGTACCTACCTACTACTCAACGTTTTGTTTAGACGCGATCCAATCAAACGAACAAGCGAGTAACCCTTGGGTCTGATACAGCTGTACGACGATGATTACGGATAAATAAAATGTGAAGATCCCATTTCGGGAAAGAATTGAAAAAAATAGAGATAAAAAAAATTTCATTTATAAACTTGACCGTTGAATTAATAAAATATGGATATTATACCTAAAAAGTACTTCTCCTTAATTAGCTTTAGAAACTTTTAGTCAAAAGATTTGCATATAGTTATAAGAAAATATTCCGTTTATATGAATAGAAGCTTGACGACAATATTCCGGTAACACCGGTTTAGTTCTAAATGTGTTGAAAAACTGGAATTCCAGGTTTATTTTTCAGCAAATATATGTTTGGTAAGGATTTGTCAATATCAGTTTGTGGTGGGGCTGATGATCCAGGGTCAGGGACGCACGGTGAGGACGACCTTCGAATACCTGAATTGCCCCGTTGTCATATACTCGTCAGTTGAAGAACATGATCATGATCAATTTTAAAAGTCTGTCATCACGCGTGGAGTTTTCCCGTGACCGAAATCTACCACATTCTACTTATCTTTTGACACGTCTAGTGTAAATTTAGGTATCACGTTTGATTCGTGGAACACGTACGTATTTTGGCAGAATCAACGTTTGTCGCGGCGATAGATTGCTGATCATAACATGTTTGACCAATTTCCGATTTTCCCCGAATTCGAATGATTGCAATATTCTTCCCAACGATAGCCACAACTTTTAAACTTATAGTTATATCAAACCTGAGGCTGTTTGCAATTGCAACAAATAATTGCAGTTTGATTAGAGAAAAAGAAAGGTGCAAAAATAAAAATCGAAGAAAATGCAAATAAGACCATAGCGGCAAAGGTAAAATTTCAGAAAAAAAAAATAATCTACTTAAGAAGCCGCATGTGTCCGGTATTGAAGCCCTGAAAAGAGCATGTTGGAATGACGAATTGTTTCATAGTATCTAACGAATTTTTCCGTACGTCTATACTCCGAATATATAACCACGTGAAAAAAAAAAAAAAAAATACAATTCGTTCTACATGTTATACAACACATTTTATCATCGCAAACTATTTTTTACTCCTAGAATAGCGGTGCGAAAATACTATACCTATACTGTAGACTAGCCTTTCCGGCTGTGGTTTTCGAGATAACAACATTATCGGAATAAATTAGTGTGAAAACCTATGACAGAAATTGCGATAAGGGAAAAAGTATTTTATGTTTCTGCAACAATTTTTTTCGATATTTATAACCATATTATCAACAAAAATACTTGTTATTCAAATTTTTGCAGCAAATTTTCACATTGATTATGGCGGTAATTATTGTCTAGGCGAAAAGCATAGCCAGAAAAACTAGTCGATTGTATCGAGCTTTCGCAATGCAATTTTAGGAGTAATAAATAAGTTTTGATTATTAAACCACGCCGAAAACGCATTTGGTATAACTCGCTGAACCGAGAACCGGAAATTTCCAAAAATTCAACAAGCTTTCTATTTTTTTTTTTTTTAACAAACAGAATTACGCAGCATGCACACCTGTCTGTATTTGAATTCACAATATTCGAAATATTCAGTGGTATTAGAGTACTAGGTTGCAACTGAAAGAACATCCACTAATGAAGGCAGTCTGATTCATATTCAAAATAACCTCGATCTGTGGTTGGCGCGAATTCACTTTGTGCAGCCAAGAATTTTCGGGATCCCCTGTTTCCTGTATGTGCAATCCTTGAAATGATACATATCAACGAGTTTATTTTAACCGATAAAAATTCTTCGAATTACGTCAATGCTCTTTGAATTTTACGGAGTCCTACTATACCTATACGTATAAATCACTGTATATTTCAGTTTCGTACATAGTGCAGTCGCCTAGCGTTTGATCTTCATTCAACTGGAATCAATATCTCATCTCAATGTTGTACATACATACCTAAATTATTCAAAGCATGGAGATAATTGCAACTGTAACAAAATTTTGCTATCAATCGTGCACTTTGCACAATTCTTTTCATTTTTCCTACTGCAGCTATACAAACGGAGACGAAAGATGTCCTGCTAAAAGCTCAAAGGTAAATCGGTGAAAATGACATTATTTTCGTCAATTATATTCTGGGCAATATAGACACCGTCTCCACGTTTCAACAGTGGTTGTTATTTTATTGAAATTTGCGTTTTATAGACACAAACAGAATTTTGATAATAGCAACATACGAGATATGAATTGAATAGCTTAGTTTGCTGATAAATTGCGTGTTACGTTTATATTCGTTGAATAATAATAGCGTATAAGTACACTAATATGTAGCAATATTTAAAGCCGATAAAAATGGACTCTTTCGTCGTGAATCCGTTGCGAAACGACCATTTGTTACTAATAATTCAATCATACGTTTTGAAATTGAATGTATTATTTTTAAAAATGGCCTATTCTTAAACCAGCCATCGAACGTAATAATGAGGACAGAATTAATTTAATTCACCTCCGTTCATCACGGTCGAAGAACATTAGCGTGTCTGTATTGTTCGTATATATGTTTTCCAAGTTCGGTGGCGGCTGAGGCCAGAAAGGTCTGTCCCATCGATTCAAGTTTATGAATTTTTTAGTCAATTGTCGTACAAATGTTAGCTTCGCCATTTATAATCCTTGGTATAGAATTTAGAATTTATTGCGTGTTGAACCGACAAAGTTTACTCAACTATTTAGCTGAAGCTGGATCTGCATAATTAGTTGTGCAAATGAATGACGCGAAGGACTGACTCGAATACTATACAGGTAGATACAGATAGATACCACCTATCTACTTTTACTATAAATGTCTGTATTGGATTTGCAAAAGACCTTGCGAACAGTTAATACGTTACAATGAATATTCTATAGGGTTAATTTGCAAACCATTTAAGGGTCAGGGTTGTTAATTTTGAAAAAAAAAATATATATATATAGGCATATGGATACATTATGTACAATATTAAATGAATATTTTTGGATAAATGCTGAAAGTTTCGATATTTACATAAAATAACTGAGTGCAAAGTCTGCGTGGCTATCTAAAAGAGGAATATAATTGGTCTGACGTATATAGCATATATCTATATAGAGGTTAAATGATAGAAAATGTATTGATCCGATAAGAAGAAGGAGAGGTGTAGTGTACAGATATAAGGAACGAGTGACAAATATGATAAAAAGACTTACGCGAAGATAAAGTTAATTTTATTTTTGGTTTTTTTTTTTTGTTGGGTACAGTAATAATTAATTGCTTGACGTAATTAAACGAATTAAGTAACTCCAAGATTCTGAAATTATTTTTTCAAGAATACATTTTTAAGGTTTTTCGTTTGTTTTTGTAAATTTTTAATTTTTAATTTATTTATTATTTTTATTTTTTATTTTATGTTTTTTTTTTTTTTTTTTCTTTTGTTTCTTTCGTTTTTTCATATTCAGCTTGATATTTTTTGGCTAAATTGGGATACGTTACGGGCTAAAGTTACGAAGAACAAATCCGTACAAAGGCACGTTTGCAACTTTAGTTATAACGCAGGCCAATTAATTTTAACGTATCGGTTTTCACCCCCACTAATAATAAAATGCAAACATCTGAAGGCAATAATACATATTATGAAGAAGCTAATTTGGGAATGTTTATTTTTCTAAAGAATAATCATATGTATTGTTAAAAATTTTCGTTAACATATAGTGGAGGATGATTGTAAAAGAATCGTTTTTTTTTTTTTTTCTTTCTTTTTTTGTTTCTTTAATTATCGTAAGGTTAATTGTATGTAATTAAGTATTTAAATTTTACAAGGTGTGATAAAATAAAAGTTGAGCGAAGAATCATCTTGTTCTGTATTTGTAATTTTACTCGTTTTGTTTTTTTTTTTTTCTTATTATCATACTGCTCTTTTTATTCTTTTGTCACACCTCGTCTATAATATTTTGTGTTTTCTTATTTTTTTTTTTTTTTTCTTTTTTCGTGTTTTTCGTTCTTTCATTCTTTAGTATTTTTTACAACTTTTTTTTTTTCATTTTATTGTATTTATGTTTCATGGTTTACTGTTTCCCTGGTATGAGAAAGCGTCATAGTGTAAGCGTTTTTTTTTTTTCTTTTTTGTCTATCGTGTCCGTTTCGTAATTTTTTTAATTTTTTTTTTTTTTCGTCTTTTTCTTTCTTTTCTTTTAACTTTACTACTTTCCGTATCTCACTTTTAAATGATCCAATTCTCTAACCTTATCTGCCGTAATTTATCACATAAATAAATAAATAGAAGAGCAGCTTACTTTATTACGGTTTTACTGATTCCGAAGTAAGATAGTATTATGTTTCGCTAAACCTTGGTTATCTTTTCGTTACTTTCCTGGCTTTAGCTCGCAAACATCATCATTGATTATATAACAAATACCTAACCATAACAAACTATGTGTGACCTAACTAATTGTAAGATTACATTTTACGGCTAATCGGTCGAAAAAAATTCAAAGTATAATTCACACAATCACACTTCCCACAATCAAATCTGCAGTTTTAGTTTCTTACTTTATTTTTATTTTTATATTATTTTATTAATTTTTTCCTCATATTTCTTTAAAAAAAATTTTAATACTTTGGAAATATGCGTCTATATAGGTATATTTCATTTCATTTCTTTATTCACATATTGAAAGCATATTAACCTCAGGCACGCATCTTCCTGTTACTCGACAAGGAGAAAGGAGATAGACTGCAGTGACCCAAAGTCGCATCTTCGCTTTTACCAGCGAAAGCATTATTAATTCTTTTTATTTCATATCTTTTTTTTTTTTTTGTTTTTCATATTATATTAAGATTACGCTTTTTTTTCTGTTAAATATACACGTCATAAAAACGTGACGGTTATACGTTGAAAAGAGTTTGCCAAATCGCGTTCTCTAATATTTATATAATTCATGTATAATCCAAGCTATATAGAATAATATATTTTTTTTTTTTCAATTTAATAATAGGATACATTTTATTGTTTACGAGTTAGGTCGATTGTGTGCGTATATTTTCTTAAGTGCATCTTGTGCACATTAGGCAAATTTGACTTTACGATTTTTAATATTTAAATTTATTTCTTGGGTTTCAAGATAATACTATAACAAACCCCCATAGCAAGGTGTGAATTCGGGTCATTGAGATCTCCATGAAAACAGTGACCTGCCTTAGTTTTATATGTCGAAATAATCAGCCCAATTAATCAATAATTAATCAATTAATATTCGACAATTAAGTTGCACGCTGGTGTTTTAGCATATCTTCAGGCGTACAGCAAGCTTCGTGCCTTGCGTCGAGCTGTTGTTAGCTATATCTGCACACGAAACTTGCGAAAAAGAAACATAGGAAATTTGTGCGAGCAATAGACAAGTATAAAACGAATTACTATAATACCACGTGAAATTGATAGCTAATAATCGAGAGAGTGTATTCATTATTTTAAAATTAATACTATTCAAATTTTGCGTAACTATACAGTTACTAGAATATAGTAATTTTCGATTATACCTAGATTTCCTTCGAATAAGTAATTGAAACGAGAAATTTTTATTGTTTTACTTGTCTATTGACCGCTGCGTAATAATATCTGTTTTAAAAAATTTATTTAAAAATATCAAAATATATATAAATTATTATTTAATGCAAATGAAACACTTGTGTGTTGTTAAATGAGATCAAAGCGTAATAATTACAATCACGCATTAATGTGTGCCAAAGTTGAATATAGCTGTATAGGTTTTTGCTAATTTTGTAGTTTGAAAATTAAGGAATAACATTAAATGAAACCTATCAAAATATATATGATAGCTTATGCACTGCAGTATAATATATTGTTAATATGCATGTGTTAAATACCGCGTAGTACAAAAGTAATTGATCGAAATAAATCCAACTTCTTCAACTTTACTTTGAAACAGACGATTAATTAATTGTAAGTTACTATTATTTACAGTAAATATGATTATTATAAGTTACGTAATTTCATAATTATGTTTCTGTTATTTATCTCGTAATCATTACACCTTAACGTAGGACTGACTCAACTGTACAATTTCGATACATCCTTTCACTGCTCTCATCACGAAAGAATATAAAAAAGAAACGAAATAATAATTTAAAAAGAAAGAAAAATGAAAAGAAAAACCCAACAATGTGTTAAATTAATTAATTAAATATTATAGATTATTATTATTATTATTATTATTATTATTATTATTATTCTTAATCGAAGAGGAGATAATTGATGTATAGATAAATAAAGATAAAAATAAATCGTTTTGTTCGAAACGTTTGACTACGGTATTAAGATATTTTTACATCCTTTTTAAGGATTTCAAAAAATCAATATAATCGCTATTACCATTCAGAAATGAAATATCTTATTGTTGAAAATAAATTACATATATGAGAGCAGATATTAAATAACACACAGTTACCATGCCTCCTAAAATACCATACACAATTCATAATTCATTATTAATATATATCTAATCATATAATGGTGGATTTTTTCGTCTTATCATTATAATAAGAATTGGTTTATTAGAGCACAACATTTTTTTTTATGTTTGTCAGGTCGATAGTATTCTTAATAATTATAACATTTCTGCACGTCCTAGTGTTATATACATATATACCATACATGTATATACATATATATTACCAAAAAAAAAAAGAATTATGTAGATTGTTCGTAGCTTAATTTCCTTTACTCATTATATAATATTTTTATGTGCAGAGTTTGAAATTCAAAATAATGTCCATTATATGTTCCCACCTGAAGGATAAAAAGGGAATGCTCCGAACTGAAAATTCACCGGTGTTTTAGGTGAGGCGCATGCGTAAAGAAAATCGTCCGATTGAAGTTGAGTTCGATTTAAATTTGGCTCAGAAGCAGATCTAGTAATTTTAGGCAAACCCTGAATCAAACCTTCTAAACTAGCAAGAATTTGTCTAAATATCGGTCTTTCATCTCTAGAAAATTTAATACAGTCTTCCGTAAGCCGTTTCAATGCCTTCGGTGTGTCCGATCGCAGTTTGTTTAAATCCGGACGCAAATAGCCCCTCCCAACCATAAAAAGAATTTGATCTTTGTTGTTTATGTTACAATAAGGTAACTGCCCAGTAAGCAATTCAAAAAGTACTACTCCAAATGCGTAAACATCCGACTGATAGCTGTAAGGATTTTCTTCCTGCATTCTAATTACTTCCGGTGCCATCCACAGAATAGATCCTGTAGGTTGATGGAATTGCTGCGACCCCGACCACCTCGTCTTTGCAGTGGCCAGTCCAAAGTCACCAATTTTAACCGTGAGATCATCGTGGAGGAATATATTGTTGCTTTTTAAATCACGATGAATGATATTCTTGGCGTGTAGATAGTCCATACCTTGCGCAGTCTGTCTGCCGATCTCAATCAGCGTTAAAAGTTGGAATTTAGATTCAAAGACGTGAAGATGTTTATACAAAGAGGATCCCTCGCACCATTGAGTGACGATGGCAAGCTGAGGTTTGCTCACACATCCCATAAACAGTAATATATTAACATGACGAGTCTTCCTCAACACCGCCACTTCGTTTTTAAATGCCTGAAGTTGCGCAAGCGTAGGAATCTTGACGTTCAAAGTTTTAACAGCTACCGGACCGTGCCAATGAGCTTTATAAACCGTCCCAAAAGACCCAGACCCAATCCTAGGTCCGATCAATATTTCATCAGCTGGAATCTCCCAATCCTCAATTGATTCTCTCGGAGCCAATAAATTCTTCGATGATTCGTCAGCCGATCTTGCTCTTGGTCTTTTTGGCCTCAAAGTACTAGTCGGACTTGCTTGAGTCGATTGACTATGCTTAGTCGGACTACTTCCCGGTGAAACAGGACTCTGAGTATTGCCAACTGGTCTTCCAAGGCTTTGAGATCTTGTGTAATCTTCCAACGAAGATGGATCGCTACCAGGCTTTAAAACCATGTTAAAACAAACGTTGGGAGCAGAACTTGACCTGTCTTGTTGCCCCAGAGTTCTAGGATGTCTGTGGCTTCTGACCGGAGCTAAAGACGGAGACATACTTCGACTGAGACCGCACCCAGAAGGTAGTTGCAATATACCGGCAGCAGTTTCGGGATTATGAGCTAGCAAAGCCTGATAATAAGCATCTTGCATTCTGACCTGATGACACAGAGCAGGTACACCGCCCGCGCATCGTTGATGAAATCTGTAGTTACAAGTCCGGCAATAAAACCCTTGAAATAATAATTTTCTACAGCATTCACAAAATGCTAATGAGAAAAATGTCTTTCTAACAAAATTGTGGGATATCGATGTAGTTATTGGAAACGTGTCTAATATCTCGACCGATATTTCGTCGCATTCTAATGACGAGATGTCTGTATCCCATGGTATCGGTATCTTGGTATCGTTGTGACCTATTACATAAACTACGCACATCTCTGTTGTAAGATTGCGAAGTTTCATTGCCTTGGCTAAAGCGTCGCGTAAAGAGAGACCTTCGCGTACTTGAACGCTAGTTCGTTGCTGATTTGGTAAATGAGCTCTGAGCAAAGATTTCAAAGGAGTTCTTGGGTCCGGTTGTCTAGATGGAGTTTGAACTTCGTAGTATACGTTAACGCTGACGCTTACTGTGGAGTTTAGGAGTTCGTTTAATTTTTGTTCCTTTGATTCAAGTTCGTGTAATTTGCTGGTTAACTCTTGGTACTCGGTGAGGTAGATTGAGGGGGGGTGTTGAAATCCGGCAAATTTATTGTTTAATGCGTCGATGTTTTGACGAGTAACGTGGATAACGCTTTGAATATTTTTTAACTCGTATCTTAGGGGGTCTGTCTCGAGATAACCATCTTCGGAATCACTTAAATCGGCCAAATCGGCATTATTGCCTGAGTATCCCTGCGACATTGTGTTTGAATGGTCATTCCCACGGTATGTTATATCGTACGAAAATTTGGGTACTCTACCATGGACAAATCTTACTTCCCTAATCACTGCCATTTTCTACCGAGACCCACCTGACGCAGGTTGTTTTGTTTTGCTGGCATTGAACGTCGGCGGCGACATCATGTTTAGCTTAAATGGCCTTCGCGAATTTAACCCCCTTTTTATACACCTTCACACCATCTATTTAAACGATATTTAATAACGTTAAATACCCGCACTTTATTTCAAACACACTTAACCGGTTAATAAAACAATATTTTTCACTTATTCGTACGATATTCGACTCCTAAAACTCAACAATAGGCCAGTGTCAACGGCGGCGGCTGCTTTCGCTGCCTACTCTAAACTCTTGCGCAGAACCCGAACACAAACGAACTAACACGAATATTTCCGAGCTACTACATGTAGTACTTGCCGTAACGCGAGATTTAGATGGGTCATTCCACGTCAACTGTACATACATACATACATACATACATGCATACATACCTACCTATATACCTCAACCTATGTTGCTCGAAGATGCATTCCAAACAAATTTCTATCTTCAATACAGGGTTTTGCAGTACAGATTGTGAAATATTTTACAGCTAAGGGATTTTTTGAGAATACCTGTTATTTTCGATGCTACGAAATATTGAAATTTTGACACTGTACCTAATACAGTTCACCATGTTTTTGCGAAATTTCAATAAAGACACATGTATCATTCTCTGAGGTTTATCCTGTGATTGGTATTTAAAAAAAATCGTTTCTTAACTAAAACTTTTACGACAATTGAACGTAACTTGCATAATGCAGAGCGGTATGATGTACTGCGAATTCGATCCTAGCTGCACTTGCTATAATGTCATACTAAATAGCTATATACCTACTACGAATGTATGTACATACATACCTGTTAGCTCTAGCTTTAGACAAAAGATCTTTATCTATTTATATTCAAGGATTACATTTTCGCGCTTTCCAGGAAGTCAACCTATCATACTAGAGAATTAACGAATTCCTGAAATTGATAAAATCAAATTAAATTGGTAAAAATAGGCTAACGTACTATTTATAAATATGTAGTTGACTCAAACTTCAAAAGAATTAAACAACAATTTTAGTAGTCTTACAATTTTTTGTAATAGATTCTAACATAAAGAATTCCAATGACCAATAATCTTTAAAATTGCGTTGCAGATATGCAACCGTATCGAGCTATTTTTTAATAAAATTAGAACAACAGAGTATAAGTTAAAATTGCAGCGTAAGTAACAACAAATTATATAGAGCGCCTACATAATCCGAGTTTTCTAATTGGCTTACTACGTTATACACATATAACATATGTATAATGTAGATAGGTAATACGGATCACGCGGATATACGGATCATAGAAAAAACGAAAAGAATTTCGTTTGAATTACTTACAGCTAGTATAGGCAATGCAATTTGCAAATAATCACGATATAAATAAATAATATATGTATGACGAAGCTGTGTAGTTGCATCGCTTCGCGTATAGACAATTTATATTTGTGTAAACATGTATGCGTGATTGTACATACATACGTACATTAAGTATCGAGTATTTGTAATATGTGTGTGTATGACATCACGAGACGCACGCTGACGTCTCTAGCAGACGACAGCATGTTACCACGGCAACAATTCGTTTCATTCCAATGAAATTTAAATACCATACAATAATTAAAGAAAAAGTGTAATAAATAAGAGTATAAAAATTAAAAATATACATCTGCCATAATCGCTATCCTTCGTATCTATTTTACCTAACCGCAAACTAATCTATATGCGACACATTTCATCCTCCACTTATTTTTCCTTCTCATATCTTGTACCAAACACAGTAATAGCCGTTTATCTACACACATATACACCTTTATACATGTATGTATATATTCCAATCACTCTGGCCTTCGAATCAGAATAATCAGTTACAAGAATTAAAAAAAGTCAAGTGACATGTCGGGGATCGTAGCTGGAAAGCTTGCATTTGTTACAGGTTTATTAATTTGATCATTAAAACTATACTTACATACACAAATCTTCTTCCATTTATCTATGTTAAGTTCATTAAATTTCAGGAGCTGGCAGTGGCATAGGTAAAGCGGTATGCCAGGTGCTAGCCAGAGAAGGTGCCAAAGTGATAGCAGCTGATCAAAATTCTAAAAGTGTATCAGATACAATAGCCACATTAGAAGGTAGCTTCTAATAACTTCATAAAACATTGGCTAAAAAAATCTCATTCAATGTTTGTTTCCAGGTTCAGATCACACTGCATTTACGGTCGACGTTGCATCGTCAAAGAGCGTAAATGATGTGTTCAAATTATTGCTTAAACAATACGCTAAGCCACCAACAATAGTTGTAAATTCTGCAGGGATAACAAGAGACAATTACTTGTTGAAACTTTCAGAAGATGACTTTGATCAAGTTATAAATGTCAATTTAAAAGGGACTTTTCTAGTCACTCAAACGGCTGTAAAGGCCATGATTGAGGCCGGAGTCTCCCAAGGAGGTTCGGTTGTAAACATAGGATCGATTGTCGGTAAACTTGGAAATATTGGTCAATGTAACTACAGTGCTTCGAAGGCGGGGGTTCAAGCTTTGACAAAAAGTGCTTCTATGGAGTTTGGGAAGTAAGAATTGAATCTTGGGTCTTTTTGCGGTATATTTTTCATGTTTTCATTATTTATTTTCATAATAATTGCAGATTTGGCGTCAGAATTAACGCCATTTTACCAGGACTAATTAAAAGTCCAATGACAGATGCTATTCCTGAAAATCTCAGGGAAATAATGATGATGAGATCACCATTTGGGAGAATAGGAACACCCGATGAAGTAGCTGAAGTTATTACATTTTTATGTTCGGATAAGAGTTCCTTCGTCCATGGCGCTGCTATAGAAGTTACAGGCGGATTTCATTAGCTTATTTATCATTACTACGTTTTTTTTTTTTAATAAAAAATAATTCAAGCTAAGATGTGCTTGATATTTTATTTGGTATAATGGTTTTGATGATATTTGATCATGAAATGGGGAAAATATATTGAGTATATTGTAAATTGAGATTTTATTTTACACCAAAGCATGGCTTTGCTATTTATAAATAAATCAAAATCAATAATACAGTATTATTTCTTTTTTCCTTTAAGCTTTCTTGCGTGCCGATGAGATTTGAAATGCATTTTTCTTTTCTCATCAACAATTTCTTTATATTTTCGTTTGTTAAACTTAGAGAATTCAGCATCGGCCATCAACTCGTCAACAATAGTTCTCTTTCTTTCCTTCTTTGTAAGTCTGTTATTGTAATAATCCAGAGGTGAATCCATGACTTTACCAATTTGAAAGTATTTTGGAAGAACTTTAAGGTCATTTTTCTTATAAAAATGTTTAGGATCTAGAACCGATCGCATTTGTATAACTTCCAAGTCGTGTCTAACTTCATCAGTCATTTCTGGAGCTGGTAAATTGAACCATTTTTTTCCCTTAGTCTTTTCTCTTTCTTTACGTCTAAGCTTCTTCAATTTTTTATCACTCTGATCATAAGCTGGGACAGATTCCAATTGTTCAAAACCTGGTTTGATGACAGATTTTTGCAATATTTTATCCAACGGGGTCAATTCCTTAGTTATTTCTCTAACACTTGTTGAATTCGCTGGTTGTTTTTTTGTAACGTGTTTCCATCCCATATCACGCTCGAATTCTTCCAGATCGATATCATTACTTGATATACATTTGGCTTTAGATTTTATAGGGTTTTCTTTCGTAATTCTCAGCGACTGCGTCGGGTCGAAATCTGGAATTTTAATTTTAGGTTATGTTACATTAATTGTTAAAAGCGGAATATCAGTCGATTTTAAAATTCATTTACCAAAACCTTCGAAGTCAGGATCGTCGTCGTCACTATCTACGAGTCTGTCTTTATCCAAAAGATCAGTTTGGCCTTCTGTGTCAATAATAATATCCATTTCAGTTTCGCGTTCGAAGAAATATCTCACAGTTGTCTCACACCATGTGGATCTGTTAAGGTAAGGGTAAGGTAGATATCCCTGAAACTCTTTCGGGTAAGGTCCGCGGTGTCGACATCTATTGATCCAGTGTCAAGTTAACATCAGCGCATTATACGTATTCGAACCATATAAAAGCAATTGCCTTCTCTTTAGATCATATAACGCACATTTCTCTTCCATGAATACACTTTCTTGTAGCGAAATCAATTAAATTCTTATGCACTCTTTGCATTGGAATCATAATTCATGCATGCCGCTTGTCTGAAAGAATTTCATTGTCATAATTATTTCAATTATTACCGACGAAATATATAATTTCTAAGATATCGCCGAATAGGGGGAAATTTCGTAGAATTTCTCGTTGCAGTGATAATGAAATATCAGATGAAAGGCGCTGTGTATAAGAAAACCCCTCAGGATTTCTCGTCGCAATTAGGGAGCTATCTGAATAATTTTGAAGGATCGCTGATCGCTAAGTAGAAATGAAATGATATGATAGATGAAGATTACAGTATCGGCGTGCAAGAAAATAATTAAAAGGGAAAATCAATTGGAAACAAAAAGACAGTAACATGAAAATTGACTAAATTTTTATTTGTATATCCCCGATTAAGAAGTCAGATAGCTAAAGATAGAAAAGCATTTTACACAGTGCAGAACATTGCTTAGAAACGATTACTGCGTATACATACAGCTGAATACAATTTCATGATTATAATACGTAGCTCCCACTAAACAAAATACCAATTCAATAAGATTGTTATCTATACAATTTACGACCAGAAACATAAAACTAATTGGTTCTAATAATTACTGTAGTAGACTAGAGATGGATATGTTTGAGGAAGTTGAATATGAACGTTCACGGTACTAAACCTAGTTCTTCGCCTAGGGGCTGCATTTCGAGTGGGCTTAAGACAAGTGTGTGGGGTTTTACAGAATTCACTTTCATCCAATATACCGATACACTTTTCCAGTTTGAATCTGTGAAAGGCATCCGGAAACTACTCTCCGATAAGTACAAGGCTTATGAGAGCAGTGCACTCATAACTGAAAGTCTCTTTTAAACTGAATTATAAAGCTTAGTAAGTCGGACTCACGTGGGGGTTTGCTTTCCCGGAATATATCAGAACATGCACTTGATCGTGTGACGACAGTGCACAGGTTTGATGACGCAGGGTCAGATCAGTTTAATAGAACGAATAAAGTGTTTGAAGTAGAGACTAAAGGCACCCCTAAATTCCCTGACAATAACTTAACAAATGTTTAACCCAAACGCGATATAAACAATCATGTCACTATTAGTTTGAATAGTTACGATACTTTCAAAAATTCTAAAAAAATAATACACAATGTCCTGGTGTGTATTTCAATTGATGTTAGTTCTGCTTATAAAATGTCCGTTCATAGATTCAGAATTAAACCAATCTGTAACGGAGAACTTTGAAAGTGATTTTATTTTGACGAGCAAAAAAAATCCGAGGAATGATTTTTGGAGGGTATCGACAGAGAGTTACGCGCCAAAAAATAAGTACGCGGTTTTGAAATCGAGACACACTGTAGAGGTAGAAAATTCGGATAATGCAGATAATAAAAGAATTTCTGAAGATCTGACAAGAAATGGTACAGCTTTTGACATGGATGAGGTACTCGAAATTTGGAATCCAAAAGGTGTCGCAAAAATTTGGGACTACAAGACCGACGGTGACGTAAAGATATCGGACAAGTGTAACAACGCTTTGGTCAAGTATTTCCAAGGAGTGTTAAACGGTGAAAATTGGGCATTGAAAAGTAAGTATAGGATGAAATTACTATACTATATTTAAACAGAATAGAACACCGTTGAGATCAGCTTCTTTGGATACGGGTGTATTTTTGTTTTTAAGATCAATTAGATGATTGTTAGAAGTATTCAAATTTCAATATGAGATATAATCTATACGCTTATACATAATCGTGAAAATCTTGAATCGTGCACAAAATACGTCGAGTTGAATATATAAAGAAAAAATTGCAGTTAAAATTTTTAAATTGCTGTGAATTGTGAAGAATTATGAGTCACCAATGTATTAGGGAAATTATGGAATATTACATTGATCAACTACATGTTGCACAAATAAATCGAGTACCTATATCTTTCTAATACTGATCGTGGTTTTGAAATTTTTTTGACTTCCGTGCACAAAATTTGAGAAAACTCTCTTCAAATAACGATTTTCAAATTGTATTGTATAAGCTATAAAAATGACAAGGCACCTATACCTATACTGAACACTATAGGTGCTTTCGGTTACCAAGCACTCGCGTTTTATTCGATAAAAACCGTGAATCCTGTTCTTGACAAAAAGTCAAGACAAAATTAATGATAAGTAATTTGTGAGAGTCGATCGTTCATGTGCGCAACTTGTTATGGTAAATCAAGGAAGTCGCCCCGTGTTCGTAGAGGTATAAGGCGAAGAAATGCAGTCGCTACTCATTGTTAGTAGTTCTGTGATGTAATCCCACGCGTAAAACCATCAGTTTTTTTTTTTTTTCCTTCCTTACGAAGACCTCGAGTGTTCTCAATATTATGGTTCGGTACATTATGGTTCTTGTTAGGCAAAACTGCATAACCGAAGATATGTAGCCTTTTAATTATAGTTATAGCGGCTTGCGTGACCATATACTACGGTTAGTTAGACGTAACTGTAACGTCTGAAAATACGTTGAGAATCGTGCAGATATTTTGTTCGGTAATACACGAAGCATTGAAAGATAATTAAAGTCGATAAAAAATTTCGCACAGTCTTCCGATATACATATATATATTTTTTTTTCTTTGAATGTTATGCTGAATTTTTTTCCATCAAATAGTATGCTGAACTTTAATGACGAAATATGTATATTGACGAAAAACTAATCCGTTACGTTTGCCCTCGATAATGAGTAATCATGAAATTTATTTGCCCTTAACTCAGTGTCGCCGTTTTTGGGAATTACATTTATCGCGAATAATGTGCAAAATGAGAGCCGCAGTAACAACATATTTCCTGTAGAAAGCGAGAAAGTGATTTGCTATGGTGTGCGTAGCCAGTAACTGCAATAGGTCGGCGTACGATACACGTAATGTACCTATACAAATACAAATGTACCTACTATCATTATAATATGGTTTACCTGCCCACAGGCAGACACGACGACGTAATTGTCTGTGTATCGGACGCGTGTGAGGCATTAGGGTGCGGAAGACTAAAAGAACATACAGATCTCGCAGTTGATAAGAAAAAAAAAGGTGAAACTCGCAAGTTTCACCCTTTATTTATAGACTTAATATTTGCTTGTTCGATCAGTTATTCTGTCATGACATTCGAATTCACGTTTGGTAACTATCTGCAATCACGTGCACGTGCTGAAATTAAATGAGCAGGTAATAGATGATTAGTTTTTAGATATAGAAACTGTGTAATGTCTATATTAGTGGCCATGAAATGCTGTAATTAGATAACTGATTATGTTAGTGAACGAAACCGTAACAATTATGAGATGTGCTTTCATACATAATCAGATAGTTTTGAGCATCAACGATGTGTAACACATGGAATTTGTTTTGCCATGTGTTTCAGTGATGGACGCAGATGGAAAGCGTACATCAGGTTTATTTTGGGGTAGCAGATACTGGGTGGGTTCTGCTGATTTATGCCGAGAAATGGACCGTGAGGTTGAAGAAACTAAGAATTTTATTGGGGACAATCGAAAAGTATCTATGGAAATTCCACCGTTTAGAATCGACGTGAATTCTGTAAATTTGAAACTTGACATACTTAAAGCGGGCTTAAACGGAGTGAGTATTCTTTAAAATAATTCTATGTAAATTTATTCGAACTATAGATGTTTAATAATCGTAAATAATCGAGCGAGACGTAAGTAGGGTATAAAATATAACCCAATATCTCTGCATAATGAAATTCAAATGATTTGCGCAATAATGATTGTGTGTAGTTCAGTGAATGACATGTAAAGGCCTTGCCATCGGATGTTAGAAAGCATAAATTGTCAATCGTTGTCATTATTATAAGCACTATTTAGCCATCTTTCTAACGAAAGTATTTTCGACTTGTAAAGCCATCCGCTGTGTCATTTCAGACAGCCTGTATTATACCTAAGCTGTAATAATTATGCTGTTATGAAAATGATTAATTGTGTATAATTAGTCAAAGTAAACTATGTAATACTGTCGATGTTATAATATATTTTGCTATATGATTATATACCGCATTCTATATAAATTATACAAGATATTCAATTGGAATTAAACACGCAGACGCACGACGTAACTCTTGGATTGTGCTTACCGGCTCACTGCACCGTAGACGACGTTTCAAATCTTCTGAATTTCGCTGTGAATAAATCCGCGAAAAACATTCCCAGAAAAGTAATCTTGAATCATGTAAGAAATCTTTCAAACGGTTACACAGTATGGGGTGATCAAACGTTCTACATTATATCGTAAGTTTCTCGATTATGTATCAATGTGCATGGTGATCTATTACCGTTTCAAAGTTTCGTACGAAAAGTCAATTTAAAAAGAAATTTTTCGCCTTTTTAGATCACTTGTGCTTTTCAGAATGTTTAGTAGTTATATTGTAGCTTTTGGAGTCTAAAAGTGTCGTTCGCAGTACAGAATCAATTTACGAAATTGTTCATTTTACATTCAGGGCGACATCGGCAGTGGTCATCGTTTTAGTGATATTGGGTACACTTTACGACATTGGGTTGAGGTATCAAGTTTTACGCATTGAAAGGGAAAAGAGAAACGATGCAAATGTTATTCTTGAAATGATAAGTTTGACGCCCTCCAGGGATTTGAGTGAAGAAATTACAATTTCCAAACTTTGGTCAGTCAAAACTCACAATGGATCTTTGGGTATGTATTAATCGGCATATCACGCAACGTTCATAAACGGCCATGAAAAAGTATACTCATTAAAAATATACATGCAAGTGTAAGTAGGTGTAAAAAAAGATATAATAAAAATAAAATAAAACAAAATAAAAAAATTGTCCATATGTGCAATATTAGAATCGATTTGTAGGTTGATTTTTATCTTAAAGTATTACTTTATTTGACAGCAGCTAATTAGGTATGCATACTGAAATCTGCATGTCGATGTCTGATATCGACTTTATTTCATTTTCATTCACGACTGATCGATATCGCCAATTTTATATATTTGTTACTATTAAGCATAACGATATGTACCTAAATAAAATTTTTTTTAAATAACGTTAAAGCTGTTATCGAAATAAGTAACACTTATTCTTCATAGGTGCATGGTTCTTCAATTTTGGTATACAATAACTGGTTGAATTTTACGGTTTGCATAATAGGATTACTCCACCTTAGCCTAGAGCTCTGTATATTTAAACAGTTTTAATTCGACAAGTGTAATATGCGAGATACGTTTCTATGCTTTGCAGCGGCAGATACTAAATCATAGAGAGAAGCGGGTTTATATATATGTATATATATATATATATATATATATATTTTTTTGTTGCCACAATTTCGAAATCATGTTAGCAAAACGTTATCTCCTGGTAGTAAATTGAAACAGCAATCTTGAACAGGTATCTAGCTCATGCATTACCATTTTGTTGCTTAATTTTTCCATTCCAGATGTGTCGAATGAAAAAGATGTCCCAAAACCATTGTCCGAGGCACTCTTGTCGTTCAGCCTTTTACTGAATATTTCCAAACTTGCGAGCTTGGATGTCGGCGAAGATACTTTGGCCCCGATACACGGATTACGATTCATCTCGCTTTTATGGGTAATATTGGTTCACACCTGCCTCATGGCGAACGAGATATCCGGTATGCGAATTTCCATTCTCATTAGATAATGCATGGCAGCAATATAACGAATTTTCATAAATATCTCTTATGAAATATATCGTCAGATCCGAGATTAACAAAATGTCATTTTTCAGATAATATAATGTTCAGGACAAAGGCAGAGACTGATTTTCTCTATCAAACTATAAGCAATGGTTCTTATGCCGTAGATACTTTCTTCTTTATCAGGTAAATAAAGCGCCAAAATATTATATTAAGATTATCATTAAAATCGAAAGATAAGACACAAACTAATAATAATTAATGATAGTGTGTCAATTATTTCTTGCATAACAAATTGAGGCGATGATTAAATTATTTGAATAATTAAAAAGCTGTCATATTGAATTGCCTGATTTTCATTCACTGTAAGGAATTCTTAAAAAAATTTTCAGTGGATGTTTAGTATCGTTTCTGTACTTCCGGACTACAGCAAAAGAGAGAATGCGCGAGTTGCAAATAACGAAAGGCTTCATCGGTCAATTCTTCCAATTTTTAGGAATGATGTGGTATCGATATTTCAGGTATAGCCAATCAATCATATTTTGAAACTCAACACACTACATGAGTTGAAATATTTCTATTGCTCTTACTCACTATAATTACGAATAGTCTAATACACGGAGTGATTTCTCCTTATTACATAATTTCTCTAAACGGTTCGTTGAATTTTTAAATTAATGAAAATAATTATATTCCAGATTAACACCACCGTACTTACTAGTGATCGGACTCATTCAAATTTCCACGAAATGGTACCACGATCATTCCGTAATAGAACTCACTACCTTAGATTATGAGACGTGCGAAAAATTCTGGTGGCGAAACGCCCTTTACGTAAATACTTATTTTCCAATGGAAGACAGAGTATGTTACTATCCTTTTATTCCAACCTAAAAATCTATAGAAAAAAAGGTCTATATTTTTGACCATTATTTATTAGAATTTATTCGTTTCTTTGACAACTTCCATCTCCCAATTTATAGTGTATGGTATGGAGCTGGTATTTGGCAAACGATACTCAATTTTACACCGTCGGTATAATTGTTTTGATTATCGCAGCGAGGTAAGTATCTATCCATATGTGTATAATGTGTATGTATGTGTACAATGTAATACAATAAGCATTTAATTGACGAATTTCTAATCCCCTTATAATTAGTTTCTTCTACGTCGGAGCAGCATTAGCGGTTTTGTTCCTAGTTGGATCCTGGATAATAACAGCTATTGTCACGTTAAACACAGAACACATTCCCTCGTTAGTATAAAAAATTTAATGACTATCTGCCTTTTGACAAAGAAAAAAATAATTTTGAACATATAAATATCTATACATCGATAAAAATTTTCTCAGTTTTATCACGACTAACTATAAATGATTTTATTTAGAATCGAAGAACCTTTCGCTCATTACGAAAGTCTGTACGACAAACCTTGGACAAGAATTGGGCCTTATTTAATAGGAATGGCAACGGGATGGCTCCTGTTCAAAACTAAGTGTAAAATAAATATGAACAAGGTACATCAATAAATTTTTTCAATCTGCAGGGGTGGATCAGCTAAATAATATACGAAAGGTTATTGATATGCACTTTCTACAACAGCCTAGATAATTTATTATTAAAATCTAATTTCCAGGTCACTGTAGCCTTCGGGTGGACAATTTCCTTAGCCACTATGCTTAGCATAGTTTACGGTCTTTACGGAAATATGTTTGGTCCGGTATTATCAACGATGTATACAACTTTGTCGCATTCCGGATGGGCAATGGGTGTAGCTTGGGTTCTGGTTGCTTGCATTACTAGGAACGGAGGTAACGAACTATTGAAAAGAAATTATTGAAAAAAGATATAATGCTAGTAGTTGAATGAAAGAACTAAAGTTGTACGTTGATCGCAAGTCGGAATGATGTGAATTTTGAATATAATTTTGCTCATATAAATTGTCATTAATATGAATAGAATTTTCATATTTATTGTGAAATTGATATTATCTACAAACTTATTCCAGGTGTGATAAACAGTTTTCTTTCATGGAAATATTTTTATCCAATCTCGAGATTGTCGTACTGTGCGTATCTCGTTCATCCTGCCTTAATGCGAGGCATAATTCTCAGAGGCGAAAGCTCTCTACATCTTACTCTGGGTCTGGTGGTAAGAAATAAATTTAAACATTAAAATTTAATGGTATTACTTTCAAGTATAATTTATACACGGCAATATAGCCATTAAAAAAATTTTCGTTCAATGAAATCGGTTACTTCCATCCAACTGTCTTCTAAAAAAATATACGTGTTAATGAAGTAAATAGTCAGATAAAAGTTCCGTTTACTTGACCCTCGAAGAAGTCCGAAAGAACTTCATGAAAGGTATGACTTTTCTCAGTCAGATGCCGCCAGCGAACGGTACGAAAGAAAGTGAAAGCTTGCGTATTTATCGTTAAAGATTTCAAGATTTTCAAAAGTTAACAGTTTTGTTTCTCCGTAGGCAATGCTATTCTTCGGTGTGGCAGTTTCATCATATACCGTTTCCCTCGTTCTCAGTCTTTTCTTTGAAGCACCCATGGTGTCTCTTTTAAGGATTGTGCATCCGATGCGTCGATGGAAAACTGATTAAAATTCTCCTGATCTCTTGATCGGTAGAAATTTTTAGAATTCATAAATGTAATCCAGATTAAATAACACTACAGCTTCCACAGTCAAAGAATTAAAAAGCCAGAAAATAGAAAATAAGAAAATTCTAAGTATAGGTTCACTCGTATTACACTTATTAATACCAGATGCTATCTTAAGCTTTAATGATCTATTAATTTTTGCTAGTTTACTACTAATTATTATAATAATAACTAATGAGGCAAAGAACCCGTAGAACAAAAGACTTTGATATAATATAGATTTGAAAAATAAATTTTACATTAATCATAGTTATAATAAGTGATTATAATTCTTAAAGATAATCGTAAGACTTATTTTTGTTTGTTATGGATTTAGAATAAATTTACATATCTAACGGATGTCCCACTTAGCGATGGGATTTAGGGATTAATATGTTTATTTCCTAACACCATGTCCTATATGTATATAGAAAATTGATTATGAATTTGAGAAATTTTATTGTCTATAAGTAATTTTATTTGAAATTATTACAATGGAATATTTGACAGGAAGTATCTGGGGAGGTTGGATATTGACTATCACTTTTTTTAAATCATTATAACAGAAAATGCCGTAACACATATATCACTCAGCCCACATGTAAAATAATAGCTTCGAAAGTGACTGTTTGAAAATAAAATAAAAGAGACAATCGTGCAGACTTTTTAAAATCATGCGTCTCATTCCAAAGTAAAAATATCTCTGGACATATTCAGCTTCGCGTTAATAATTTCTAAACAAAATTTTATCTACCTTGGATAATTTTTTAAACTAAAACTTGCATTAGTTTTATTTTTCGGTTAATCATGTTTAAAAATTGGTACACATTTAGTGTTTCCATTTCATATTAAAAAAATCATTTCGTTCGGTCCAAAAGTTAAAACTAGTTCAAGGACTCGTTGCGAGTATAATTTCACACGCAGACACTCACAAGGTGTCAAATATATGTCGTTGTTAATTGACCGACGTACAATACTACGAAAAATATCCCATCGATTTTGATAAATGTTTTTTTAATCAAATATTAAATAAATTAATTCAAAATGCATTGCACGAATTGGTAATAAAAATTAGATTTATTTATAGACGTAGACACGCAAAAATCGCCACATTTTGATGTGACTCACTTGTCAGATGTATAATACGACAATTGCGATTTCCTGTACCAAATTTGGAGTTGACTAGCCGAGTCCCGTTATGGATAGAAAAAAAACGTTACGTTATGTATAGTAATGTGACTTAATTATGACAATAATTGCAAATTTTTGTTCTAATATTCGGTCTTTAATTCTAAAAAGGATAAATACATACGCCTTGGGCACGTATACGTTTTCACTTTTGACAGAAGCCAAGTTTTATTATTATTTTAATCCAGTTAATCACAGCATGAAACAAGCCGCTATCCACTACAAGATACCATGTACCATTGGTTTGTATGTGCTAATGAATATCGAATACATGTTAGTGTACCTACACGATAGGTATACACACATATAGGTATATAATATAAAAGCGAAATATGCTATATGCAAAATTCGGAATTATTGCAGAGAAAAGCGGAGATGCTAAATGTTACTTCTGCACTGTTACCTGACCTGAAATGCTAATTAACAAGAGAGAAAAAAAAAAACGGTAAAAGAGAAAAAAAAAATCCAAAATGTTGTTATCCAATTTTACGTAAATATGCATAAAGAACATAGAATTTAGAGAAGTCAGTGGTCTATCACGTAAGCTCTTTCACCCAACTAGGATATAATATTTCGACATGTATTAATATACCCACATAAATTCATTATCTAAATTTATTTCACGCTGTAATTAATTATAACACACGTATGACACTAAAACAACATTTCAAATACTGTCCAATTTTTGTATATATGTGATTATCTCGTAACGTTTTAACGATTTCATTATTGCGTTGACCTATTCAAACATCTGGGGAAAGAATATTGCATCTTTTTTAATAATGCCATACGAATTACACAGCAGTTTTTCATCTTATACTGCACGGACATTCTCAATATCTCTTTGTGATTCATCTGATGTTGGTATTGCATGACTTTTACACTTGTTTATACATACATATAGGTATATATGTTCGGAGAAAATAATAACGACTGTTTCAAATTACAACCATTGGAATCATCCATCAAAAATTAAACCTCAATTATCCTTTTCTCATGGAGATTTCAACGCGGGCAGTTTAACGAGTGCAAAATTATTCTACTTGGCTATAACTATCTTTTACGTAATTTTATACATAACATGGTTTAAATTTAGTTAGACAAATTATAATCTTTTCTATTTTACTTATTCTCTTTCATACTTAGGTATATTATACATGTATGCAAATTAAAAAATTGGTCAAGTAACACTATATTAATTAATCACGTATCGAAAAAACCGCGATTTCCATTATTAATATATAATATATTGTTGTTATTATTATTATTATTATTATTATTATTATTATTATTATTACGGTAAAACCCACACAGTCATATATGTTACGTATATAGGTATGTAAGGAAGGTGCGTCCTCTAATTATAATTTCACTTTCTTCTTTGAAACAAATCTTCGAATATATCGAAAATGGTTATTAAATGCGAAAGTAATTATGTATTATTTTTTTTCAATCTTGTTTCAAAGAATTTTTTTCTTCTAATACTTCGTAAGTAAGGTGTACAAAAATTTCACGTTTCTTACGGATTATTTGATCATAAATTACGACAAGCAATTTTGTTTTTTTTTTTTGGACTTTGTGAAAAAAATTAAGGGCTAAGTTGGACAAAAGAAAAAAGTATTGTACCTTAATAGCGTGACAAGGTCACCGATTATGAGAACAGATTTTTGATACTAAAACGCTATTTGCAAAACCATAGAAAGTGAAATCAGAATTTAAGGAGCCAGGGAGAACGCCAGCCGCTATTAATACCGGTTTGAAAAGAAAGTTTTCGGCTAGACCGTCGTGATCAGCAGCGCGTTGTATGGGTTACCAGGACTTGACCATTCGTTATTTTCGACTAAGCTTATCAACGATAATATTAATTCCACTTTCAACATTTTATTCGTTTTTTTTTTTTTCTTCTTTGTGGCATTATTACGCAAGGTGTTTTTTTTTTTTTTTTTCTTTCTTTACATATATGTCACAGAAATACTCACCTGGCAAAATAATTTTTATACAGTCATCGTATGACTTGCATATTTCAGAATGATCTTCTACAATCTCTTGCGCATTGTTTTTTTTTATTACTTTCTAATGCGCGATTTTAGAAAAAAAAAATTAACCCTTTTACGAAAAAGCATTCCGAAGCTAATTTCTGTAATTATCATTTATCAAACGTTAATACCGATTCGATTCTCAACAACAGGTTATGAAGATAACAATATCGTCATAAATATAGAGTACGTATTTGAATCTATTCATGTAACGGATTAAATTGTTTTCTTTCGCGCTTATGCATTACTTAGCTGATAATAAAATGTCGCCAACAAATTTGTAATTTCGTTATAAATGTCTTTATAGTATAAATCATAAACCGTTTTTACACCCTATCATTTCTCGGTAAATTATTGAGGCATAATGGAAATTGAGATTAGGTAACGTCTACTGCGTTAATGGTTTATTTATCTACGCAGTGAATTCAACGACGTGTTCACCGAGTATAGGTATGTATATACCTACGTTACGTATCAAGAAATACACATACAATTCTACTAAGTAATTATACATCGTGAAAATTCACCCTATACTGCAGAGGTTTGTACATATAAAGGGAAATTTCACAACTAAATATCATCATATGATTTGAAACGCGCATCCACCACGTGGGAAATGAGAAATTATCAATAATACCACATCATCAACTGCCATGTCGAAATCTTCTCTGAACAAAGAGTTGCACGATACGGATATTCTGGTGATCAAGCATTTATTCTTGTATTACCGTAAAACAGTTACTTTTTGATTTGAAGGAAACGGGACTTGAATATAAAAAATAAAAAATAATAATTTTATTTTTTAGCGAGTTTTAAAGAACAAAGAAAGAGCCATAACGAATGCTTTGTGGAAAGCTTGAACATATAGTGCAGAGCTAAGCGTGTAATTGCATAACGTGCCTATTCCCGATGTAAGATTAAATTAATCTTGAATCTAAAACGTATAAGGTAGGTACTTTTGTTTGTTAAAAAAATTATAAAAAGTAAAAAAGAAGACCAAGATTCTTTCTCGTCTTTGGGCACGATCTTTACTCTTTCACTCATCATATTGAACATATATCTATTAATTTGGCAAGTTTGTTACGAGACTTGAGTCAGGTATGTACATACATACATAAATACATACATATATACGAAAGTACCACGTCGTAATCATTGAGATATGAATATAAGTATCGACTAACACAAACTACCGAAGAGTAAGTAGGGCATTTCTCGATTACCGCACACAGATACTCAATACTTCCAGTACCGTTTAGGCAACTTATTTCGTGGTATTGCTAAAGAAGACATCGCGCATACACCCTGAAGTATGTCACGTTACGGACCTAACTCTTCAAACAGAAGTACGAAAGAAAAAACAAACAATTATTTAGGTAGAGTTATGACACCGGGATAAGATTATGCGTGAATAATGTGTACGCAGTGGTAATGCCAAAATCTCTGATGATTTTCCTTTTCCATTTTTGTCAAATATATTTGATTCACATTCAATTTTTGGCGATATCGATCTTGAAACAGCGAAAAATCTTATTTGAATCCAAAATATTATCCATTCAAGTGTTTGAGGGCTGATCGAGACTTGAAGAGTACAGAGTTCTGTCGAAGTTGAACATCAAGTGGTTGGTTGGTGGGTTTTGAGTTTTCACCATTCCCCACTACAGGACTTAAGGTGACGTGCCTTTACAGCTTGCTGCCTTTCTTCGTAAAGCCAAAGCCAGCTGAAAACAGCTAAAGCGAAGCATTTCTCCACGCGCATTTAGTTAGCTGGGACAGTTTGTCGTCAAACGTCCAAAGAAAAGGAGTCACTAAAAAGTTTTACAAACATATCGGTCAGTTTTTAATGGACTTGATAAAAAAAAAATTTCAACTATAAAAAAATTATACAATTATGAAATTGAAAAAAACATCATAAAAGTTACCCTATTTAATTTATTTTATAATTTTTTTTGTTTTTTTTTGTTGTGTTCAAAATATATAATTTATCCTAGTAACGGAGTAAATTTGTAACCGTTTTACTAAATGGATTAATCTAAAACGGATAAATCCAGAAATTTGAATGAAGTGAATTTTACAAGTTCTAATTAAAATCAATTCAACATTTAGTGCAGGATCGTTTAATACGGTTCATCACACGATTATATAAATATTTATCAAAACTAATCTCTTCTCATAAATAAATAAATAAATAATGCGATAAATTATCGCCGTACGTAGTATATATATCTATACAGATATTGGTAAGATTTGATCTTGATTAACCATGACATAGTAACGATCGGATCATTTGTGAAACAGTTTTCCGTGGTAATCGTCGAAGTTTAAAAATTGAAAAAATGTTAGTAAAAACATTGATCAAAATGAATATCTTGATCGTTATTATATGTGCAACAACGATCGTTAAAATCAAAGCACAAAGCACGTTGTTAACGTTAGGGCCAGATTTAGTGTTGGACTCAAAGGACATTGAATCTTCGATGCATCGTACTAGGAGTCTTCCTCAGCCAGAAGAAGCTTTACACGGAAATTGGACCACGCTTTACGAGGCATTGGATGTCTATAATGTGCGTATACTCGCTGAGAATTGGATCGAAGGAAAATATCCGGTTACAGAAGATTGCTCTAAGGACATAACGCGGTTCATCGATGGATTGAAACGAGAAGATTTATGGGCAAGAAAAAGTGAGTCTCTTCTGTAAAGTTAAATTATATAATCGATTTCTCATATATATATATATATAATCATCAAATTTATACCGAATTTTTTTCCTATAAATTTTCACGAATTTTATTAATTTTTACTTCGTTTCTTTTTTTTGTTTTCACAATTTCTCTCGAAATATTCTGATCTTTGAAAAATCTGTTCATTAGTTAATTAGAAAAAAATAAAAATACGTAAACTATTACGTGCGAAATAGTCGGGTGCGATTGCGGGCGACTACTACGTGAATTAGATAATACCCCCTCCTTCACGGAAATGGTCACGATCAAATATATGAACGGTAAATAATGTAATTTATGTGTATATTAGTTTATAATTCTATAAAATGCGTATGCCTATATTTAAAAAAAAACTACACACATTAGTTTACATAAATTTAATTTAAAAATCGAACATATAGTATATTTAAGAATCTGTGCTTATTTGAAGACGCGTATAGATATAAGTAGGAAATTTTGTTTTTGACAAATATTAGATAAAATATTTTCAGCTATATGCTACACAACGTGGATATATTGTGAAACGGTTCGTCTTAACGTCCGTGACGCAGTAAGAACCCTGAACAAATTTATTATACTAATAGAAAGTTCAGTATATCTGCTCCCGACTTCGGTCAATTGGTAACATTTCGAACGAAATGCAGACGTAAGTCTGTATTTGGTGTGGTCTTAAAGTTACGTAATGTATAAAAAGCGCGAGAACATATGCGAACAATTTCTGGACGAAAGGTTGAATCGACTACTTTTACCACCCATAAGCAATAAGAAGAAAGAAAAAACACAATAGAGCATAATACAAAATAGGACTTGTAAAATGTCGTGGGAGAGTAGACACCGATGAGCTATATACGATGAGCACGTCTGACATGAACAGCGCTGTTACTACTGACACGCTTTTATTAGAATTTCCATGTCAGACAGCAATTATCACGATGCGAGTAGGTAGCTAAGTTAATAAGCAGGACATGCTCAAGTGGGACTTCTTATAGCATATAACAAATAAATCTAATATCGTTTCGTTTTCTGATTGATTAATTAACAAATTACAAATAAAAATGTTTACTCGTTGATTGAATATGAATAGAAAATTTTTTAGAGAACAGTTTGAACTTTCTTCGGTTTGAAAATCCGCCTCTCCAATGTAGAACAAGTTAGTAGTTTCCTGAAGCAACTGCAGGATACAGTAGTTTGTTTTTGTTATCGGTGCATGGATGTTAATTTCTCCATCTGCCCATACCGTTAGAGAATCTAAGCTTACTTTCAACTATCTGTACAGTTTCACTTCGTTCTTACTAAGTTGGATAAAACAATGGGACAAATATCTCACCGGATCAGTCAGGACATCCCCGATTTTCTGGTTTCTAATGTTTTTTTATATACGACTTGTAATCTGACGGTATGGTTCTTCACTACCACAAAGAGTAAAACGCTTCGACGACGACGCCACACTTTCAAACGTTTTACTTTCTTGGGTCAATGCCATCGTTCGCACGCCGCTTGGCTCGTTAACAATAAGATTTTTAGTTAAAGATTAGGGAAATTTCCCGCATTCACTTTCAAGATCTTTTTAATTAGCGAATGAAGTATCGTGCATTAATTTCCATTGAGACATACTTTTTAATGGTAATTTACAATTATTATACCGTGGATGCCGTAGTGCACAGCATCATCAGTATTGTAAAGATCCTCGTGATATTATATATGTCGTAACTATATTACGACTAGCGTATCCCCAGTTTCCTGGTACAAAATGCGATTCAGTGAAAGTAATAATCCGCGCCCGCCGTCTCCTTGTCCCAAGAGTCATTCCTTATCGAAGCGTAAAATTATCCTGTAACGTAGTTTTCTGCAGTATTAATAAAAACAATTTTCAATTCTCTGTTTGTACACATCAATCGGATATGACTTGCTTGAATTCTTAAAAACTTTCTATTTCCTTCGACACAGTATTAAAGGTTGTAGATATTCGAACCTATATGCAAACCAGTTGGAGATACGTGGGTTGGGTTTTCAAGATTGGATAACCATCTAAACGCAGAGTTTCAAGGCCGTAGAGAGTTTACTAAAGTCTGCGGTTTATCTACGCTGTCTGGTCATAATCCAGGCTGGTCCACGCGTAGCACATACCTCTTTCGAATTTTCACTGTTCGCTTATATCGTGACGATTGAAAATTCATTTCACGATCTAGCCATTTGGAGTTTAGCCGAAGGTTATAACCAGCTTAGAATATTCAATTAAAAATTCATTTTAAGCAGTTGTATCCGTTGTCAGTGACGGAATAAATAGAAATGAGCCGATACTTACTCACGGTGTTCGAGTATATCGATTTTCAATATTGTTTGGATTCTGTGAGTCAGTAATCTCGATTTAAGATGTGAAGTTTAACACATCGCGGCTATTTAAGTAGGTACACCAGATAAAAAGCGGTATTAAGATCCTGGGAAAGTATAAAGACGCGATAAAAGTTTGAGATGTATAATAGATCCATCTATTTAAGGAAGGATTCTTTTTCGTGTTACATAAAACCGTAACCGCTATATGATATTTTGAAAAATGACTTTGCACCTTTATATTATATCACGCATAATAATATTACGAGATTGTTCAGCTCTTTCATACCTACATGTATATTCCTTTTCATTACTTTCATTTACTTTTTATTTTATTTGCCTGTTATTTTTTGTTTAGTTTTTTTTTTTTCATGTTCACTAATGAGTATGGCTCAATCCCGTGATTACTCATACGTTTCACGAACTTATTAAAGGTGCGATATTTCTCTTTGCGAAATTTCAATATTTTTTTATTTTTTTTTTTTGTTGCTTTTCTCTCTATCTTTTTTGTTGGATAAAATTATCTGATATGTCATTAACAATAATTACCACGATTATAGACAGTGGCCCTAGCAATAAATACGAGAAAGTATTTCACTGACAACGTACGTCACACCGGAACAAACAATCGTCATTACTACGACTAGACACGTGGTTAACGTGGGATATACTCGTTAGACGAAACGCTACTTATACGGTTGAAAGTCTTTAAGCATTCAATGACAAAAAGTAAACTTCTTGAATAGTTGAAAGTGATTGAAGATCTTTCTTTTCATGACCTAGGCCTTTCCCTTAACGAAATTTAAGCGATGATGAATAAATAGATTTGGAGAATCATATTACGTATTAGTTATTTATTCTTCCGGTTAAGATGTCGTAACATAGAAGTTTGCTCAGTCTGAGAAGATGAGTTTCGCAATTTTCACCAACGCAACGTGAAATCTCTAAATCTCAGTTGAAATTAACGACGTTAAACATTCGTTTGATCCTAGAAATTATATGCGGATAACCGGGATCTCGATTATACAACACACTCTATAATGTGGTACGTTTTTTTTTTCATTCTATAGGTATCGAGTGATCCTTCGATATTTCTGTAAGAATAAAATTAACATGATATTGACCCGACACCTATTGATATACTAGAATATCAATCAATTAATACACGGTCATAGAATCTCCGACTAATAACTCTTGAAACTCGCGATTTCTCGCATGTGATTTCCGAATGACTTCGCGGTAAAATAGAAAGTATCCCGTTGATATTGTTATTATTATAGTCATTATAATGATTATTGGCTTATGCAATGTGCCGATCACTTTAAATTTGAATATTTGTCTATTTATCTCGTTTTCAATAGCAGGTATGTATGTACACTGTTATGTAGTCTCGACCTCTTGTAAGAGTAAACGCAATGTTATAAGCTATTTACGGGGTTTTGTACCGCATACCATTTCACTGAACGCACTGGTTCAATCTAAGGCGTCCGTGACGTTGCTGGTCTCGTCATAGACGTAGGAAATGTGCAGAACTTTATTCAATGGTCAATTTCCTGAAGCACAAACAAACCCTGTGGGTAGATTGCGTCAGCAGAAAATACTGAAATACTATTAAGATGATTTATTGCTCTTTTCACTTTGCCATTTAAAAATGCTGAACAATGAGTCAAATATTCCAGCAATATCGGCCACAGTCTTCGGTACGCGACTGGCACCCCTCCAACCTACGTAATTCTTTGAGAAGAAACAAACAAAAATAAAAAATCGAAGACAAACAAGGATTTTGTCTACCTAAAAAATACACGGACATCGATAATCCCATATTTATTCGACTAATTCTTAAATGAACGCAGTCTCTTCATATCTAACGGAATTCCTATATTAATCGACAGCTCAAAATTAATTCATAGTCAATGTAGAAAGGATTACTTTCGCTGGTTCCACACCGTGTTTTGGTTACGAAAATTGGACAGTCCGAATCACTGATCACCTATACTCGTGGTATAGCTGAGGCGTAGACACGTCCCCTTACCTAACAGTAATTAACTAGCAAGCATGACGCTAGCGTAACGAAATAGTCTAATGGTTCTATCACAAGTACTGACTCTGACCCAAATAACTATTAAACACAGCACCCATATAGTTACAACAGTAATATTATTTTCTTTATAAAAACTCAGCTTTCGCCCTTTCAAGAAACAAAAATCTCTCTGCCATTCACCTCATTGAGACGGAAAAAGTACTTCATGTAAAAAAAAAACGTTATGCATTATGCCTAAAGAACGGCCTTGCAAATTAGAAAACACTAAATTTAAAACGTGTCACATTTTACTGATTTTGAAATCAGCTGTCAGTATACTTAACCGTTTTAAGAGTTCGGTGGTCATTCGAGTTCTCTCATAGTCGATGTCAACTGATAGCTCGCGCAATATGTGCACGTAGTGTCCGAAGGCCTTGAGGCCTTTGTATATCACCTGCCGTAACAATGTTATATACGGTAAGACAACTAACTGTCAGGCTTAGAAAATTTTATGCACATTAATCAAGATAGTCAAGTTCTTTTTTATGGTTATGAAATATGGAGATACCATATAGACATAAGCCACAGTGTGGGTACTTTCTTAATCCTTGAACAGTCACAAAAGTCAACATTTTGTACTGAGAGATGAACTTTTCGTTTCACTGTCGATGCTATCTCATTGTCAAATTTAATAAAATTCGTGGTTTTCGATAAGAAATTAATTGGATTTCCATTATTAGGTTAATACATGGAAAGTGCATTATGTAACAGTGATATACCCTACGTACACATTACGTTATTAGAGATAAACGTAATCTGGGTGTCAGGCACAGTAGGCATGGTGTTTGGATACGGTATATAGGTAAAGCAACGTGGTCAACTCTGCAGTGACGTATCACAACGGAGCGTACAAGAAAGCCGTTCTCTATCCAAATCACTTTCCCTGACCATAACAACTGACTTGGCACGATTACGGCACAAAAAGAATCACAACGTGTATTGGTATAGATTAATAGAAAATGAATGAGGGCAAAATCGGTTATAGCTGACTCGTTATACTCGCTGTCTTGATGTATGTATGTACTATTCAACTACTACACCTTCAAGAACACTCTTACACCGGGAATTTCCCGAATGGTAGCTGCCTTATTAGATACACTATTCAGCATCGTCAACGAACCATGATTAGTACCTTTAGTGTTAGTATATTTCAAGTTGAGTGATTGACATTTAAGACTTTTTATATTATATACTTTGAGGATTTTTTTTAGCAATATTTATTCGGTCAGAGAGATTTTGGACATATAGATGGACGTACGTACATTTGATTCAAGAAACGAAAGTATCTAATGTGGAATTCTGCGGAAAAATTGAAGAATTCCGGAAACTGAGAATCTGTCTGTGAACTTCGCGGACAATTAGCCTCGGCAATGGCCACAAGAAAAACACGCTAGATTACTGCAGCATTGCCACTGGGTTACTACTATGGTTATATGAGATAACTCACTAAAGATTGCGTCGCTTTGATGGTGTTGCAATATCATAAGAAACCGGTTGAGAGTTGTGAATTCCGAAACGTGGATAGAAAACTGAAGAATGCAGTTTCCGTGCACTAAAATAGTTTCGTATATAAACTGCTCTCTTTATATATCACATAGTTGGATTTTAGTAAAGTATGTATATACGAAGCTAAAAAGTGTGACTCGCACCGTGTGTATCCGAACTTGACTTTGAATCGAAGTTCAAGACGTCGGTGACACAACTCTTACAGGATTCATTGTCATTCTAATTTCATTGTAATATATGTATGTATGTATGTACAAGTCACTAAATCTGATCTGGACCAATATTCAAGTCTTGATGCATAATAATAGATATGTAACCTTGCTTCGCCGGTTCTCCAACCAATTTTTAGCTCCTTATAGGCGTTGGCTTATTGCAAATGAACCACGTTTCGTTGTACACAACGTGTGAATCTTTAACTTCATATTCTGTTATTCACTTTATTCGGCATTCTTTGTCTGAAGTAAAAGTCGAGGTATACGTGGAACCGATCGCAGAATTCCCATCGCTTTCACCTGCAGCATCTGACGATGCATTAACTTTCGAAGTAAGATGACCTTGTCGTCAAGTTATGATCGAAACGATAATAACCTCTGTATACAGCATCTTGATGAACCAAAATCAATAACTTGTACAGATTTTTTTTTGTTATAGAAATCGATTCGAATGTCATTCCGAAATGGCATGCAGAATGGTAAAGGATGGTATCATAAATTGAGAAATATAAATTTCGTCGATTGATCATCTTCCAATTTCAAATACTGAAAAGATTATCGTGATTTAAGGAACAATGATTTTTTTTTTATTTATCTGAGTTTAGCCTACTTTGTCGAGGTCATCGAGTCTTACAATCATATCCCTGACTCTGACCATAAACAGATTCAAAGGCGTATTTCCAGTCCGAATGTGTTTAGTCTGCATTAATTTATCATTAAAGTCTGATACGAGTCTTATAAGTGTCATCTGCACAGAGAATTCTTCTATACAATTTAGTGACACACTTTGAGATCGCCTAAAGAAATTTCACGTTCGGGCATCATTATTTACATGCAGTTTGCTCGGTGGTGCAATGAAACAAACGAAACGTGTTGGCGTGAAAAATATTTCAAACGAAAAGCGTACAAGGCTACAGACGCGACGCTATAATTTGGCCAAAACGTAGCCCTTTATTTAACGACGTAAAAGGAACAAGGACAGATTTAATGCCATTTGTAATTAACCGGATTGCAAGGATGGTCGTGTATAACTTTGCAAGAAATTCACCTACTCGAAAATACTCCCATTACATAAATGTACAAAAAATTTATTGCGGTCAATTCACTTTGGTTAACCTCAGTTACATGAAATTATATAGAACAGAGAATACAAGAAAACTAAAAACCAAAAACAAATTGACGAATCGATATCGAGTGCAAGTAACTTGAGCTTGAATGAATAAATTTATGCGTGTTTAAATGGCAAATCCAAGAGTTATGAAGCGAATTTTTTTTTTTGTTTGCATATTTCTTATTGCCACGTTAGACCAAAAAGCCATTTGTTTTCTCCATCGTATAATTTATATTTGAAATACTATCCGGTTGAATGACAGTACTCTAAGGAACCACAAAAGACCGGATTCTATTTCACGATAATTTCTTATTGCATTCGCGAGGGAGATACCCGAGGCCGAAGTTCGATGCCGTTCACGATGAGGTAAGACTTTCTATTCGGGAAGTAAGAGAGTTATCTAACTGCTGCGCACCAAACCAGACACTATTCAACCATCTTCAAAGAGTAACGACTCTTGTCGCGTTTCTGTACTGAAATCACTGCTATTATAATTATTTTTCATCTAATGACAGACTTGCGTTACTTCACAATTTTTAGTTTCGTGCAAATGCAAAGCTCAAGTTCCGGCTGACAGATGCTCGTCTACAATAAACCCTTCACCAGCCCTCCACGGTCTTTCCTCAGAGTTATTTCATTCATTACCTTATTTTTCATATCGCAATCATCTTTCACCCGTAATATTATTGACAAACTTTATTTCCAAAACGAAATCGAAAGGATGAATTATTTCATCAGTTAAATCGACAAACTCCCTGAGGACAAAATTGACAACATTTGTTTTTCAAGTAATTAAATTACCTAATTGTTTAGATGGAGTATTAGTTTAGAAA
This sequence comes from Macrophya annulata, assembly GCA_963924015.1. NCBI lineage: Eukaryota > Metazoa > Arthropoda > Insecta > Hymenoptera > Tenthredinidae > Macrophya > Macrophya annulata. The sequence continues at coordinate 13,122,072 of OZ001259.1, read as the reverse complement.
ACAGTATTTGTAAATCGCACCTTGACATTATAGGTTGAAGAAAATCATCGTGTCAATTTTCAAAACGCTGATACCTCGATTTTAATGTCAATGAAATATTGTTGGTGATTTAATATGGTTTCTTTGTTCTTCTCATGTACCCTTATAATTACGGAATCCCATCTAAATTACGACAATAAACAATCATCTAATCACTAAACGTTTTATTTCAGTGGAGGATTCATCGGGAAGATTTTCTAACGGATTTTATTGGGGAAATTCATTTTTCGTTGGATCTGCAACTGAATGTAACTTCATCGGAATGGACTACGGCAAGAATAACCAACAGTTTACAGCATCTCCTAATGAGATTCTTGCGATTACCGCCGAACCAAAAAAGAAAAAGAACTACGGACTAAGCGGAGATATTCTCCTCACACCAACCATCTCTGATAAACCACCGTTTAAAATTGGCTTCTATATGCTCAAGATTAACATCAACGGATCTATCAGTCCTACGGTATAAAAATATTGCTCATTTATTTGTTGATTAAAGATTATTACAAACTTTGAACATCACTAACAAATTATTAACAACATGTTTCAGTCTCGACAGATCCATCTAGGAGTTTGTCTTCCATTTTCTTGCACTGCTTCGGATGTTGCTGTGGTAGCAAAACTAGCAGCTAGTAAAACTGCGGCAAAAGAATCTACTATAGAAAAAGTACGAGATCAACATACCGTTTACGATATATACGCAGATCCAGTGTTCTGGATTTTGTTGTAAGTATATAACGTCCGGCTTTGCCCTTTGCTCTTATTATATTTTTACCCTTTCACCAAGTTATGACTTTGAAATTCGCAATAATTCTTCATGCAGTGCAATACATATGTATATGACGTAACGTTGCACGGTTGGTATAATATCTGTACGGTTTGTTTTCCCGGTGAGAGTAGAGTAATTGCGTTCGTGCAGAAAGAAGTCATAAAATGAGAAAGCGAGTGACAGAATTTTGATGGAAATACAAACTGAAATACTTGCGACTCGTTGTTGAAACGACGTAAATCTATATATAAACGATCCATAAGATCGTGGGAATGACAGTTTTATCTAACGAAAATAAACTTTTCAGCGGATCGACTGTCCTCGTTATCGTTCTGATGTCGGCTGGTACCAGCTACGATCTTTATCTGACGAAAAAATTAAGGAGAGCAACAGTCAACTACGATTTGGAAAAACACGCTAAGTTGGAGCAACTGTCTAGTGGAAAAGTTTCCAATGGTACGTGAATGAATGTTTCAAAAAAATTCATCCCAATTCAAAAAATTAGAAATTCCTTTGCAGTGAAATCGGCAGGGGATAATAAATTAATTTTGTTGTAATTTATGTTTCACAATATTGGTGATCATCCTTCCGGCATAATATGAGATTTATTTGAAAAATAATTTATGTATCTTCTTTTACGAATAGCATACATGTGCAGAATAAATTTTTTTTTTTTTGATAATTCTTTATCTTTATGGGAAAAAGTTAGCCGGAAACTTAGTTTAAACATTCGTTGATAGTATTAAGCGTGACTTCAGTTTCCTGACAAACCTCAGATCCTTAGGACTCGATGTTTACATTGAAAGAAAATTTCCTGTGGTACAAATTAAATATAAGATCTCGATAATGATGATAGAATAAGAATTTAGTAAGAACGAATTATGTTAAGGGAGTTCGACCACTAAGGACAGTTTCAAAAATAAACTTTTTTTTGCATAATTCATTGGATTGAAAACGAGACTTTAATCTAATGAGATGAAAAACGTTTTACTAAATTGATGAATAAAAAAATCGAAGCAGACTTTAAAGTCAACGTAAAACCGTGACGAATCGACGAAGACTATTGCATGCCTAGTGACTGTAAAATTTTAATAGCATGTATGCCGTAGCTTTTCATGATAAGGTCTACTTCCTGTTCCAGTGTCTGACCATGGTGTTAATGCCGTAAATCCTATCAACAACAACAATGATCATGAGGCCAGCCTTCCTCCACCTCCTGAGCCAGAGCAATTGGGTAAGTTAATTTTTCAATCTTCGAATATCAGAGGTAAATGTAATTTAGAGTACGGTATGACGAGGCAGAATCTAATGTATAGTTCAACTCTTCGATCAATTGTAAAGGGGAATTTAATTGAGGAATTGAACAGTGCCTGTAAAAGAAATAATGAACACTCATCGCTCACGCATTGACGTAACACAGGAAATATATACGATCAGTCGAGCGTGTAATGTAACGTTGCTGATGCGCTAAGAAAATATGTCGTATGTACTGCACAATGTCCGTTGGACATTATGATCAATGAAGAGAGAGAGAAAGAGGAAGTGCGATTCAATATTAATATTGTTAAAACGTAGATAGAGCTTTAATTCAATTGCTAGAAATTTTCTCCTCAAGAAGACATTAGCCGATTAAATTGTTGAAAAAGTGACTCGAAAGCGCAACAATAAATAGTCAATTATTTAAAAAATCCATTTCACGAAGTCAAAAATTATAATTTACTGTGATTTATACCGGAAATTTTATGAATTTCGTGAAAATGTTAAGAGAGTTGATTACCAATTCATTTTTCGTTATTTGCTGTATTTTTAATGAGTTTTTATTTTTTCTTATTTTCAGGTGTCTGTGAGGAGTTATTATTGTCGTTTTCTATCCGTGGAAATTTGCGAACAATTTGTGACAAGTCGGTGGGACGAGATACAATAAGCACAATTCATGGTCTAAGAGCAATATCGATGGCTTGGGTAATTCTCGGTCATACATGCATCGTGGTTTTCAAATATTCGGACAACATGGAGTATCGTAAAATCGTCGAGAAAAGATTTCTATTCCAGACCGTAACGAGCGGTGCTTTCAGCGTAGATACCTTCTTCTTCATGGGTGGTCTACTGGTATCATTTCTCTACTTCAGAACAAATGCTAAAGGCGATTTGAGCAAGCTAACACAAGGCACGCGTGGATTTGTCGCAGGATTGTTAAAGTTTGCTGGCTTCATAGGTTATAGATTTTGCCGGCTAACAACACCCTACATGTTTGTCCTTGGGATTGTTGAAGTCTCAATGAAATGGTTTAACGCAAATTCAGTTTTTGAACCACCCACAGCTGATCATTTTAATTGCCCTAATTACTGGTGGAGGAATTTACTCTACATAAACACACTCTTTCCAGTAGAGGAAATGGTAAGTAAATTCATTTATTATTCATTCTTTAAAAAGCCACGCGAAATAATTACATTTCATGTATTTACACGAATAACTCGAGACAATGTCATCACTTTTCCATACTTGATTAATTCAACTTTAAATTACAGTGCATGTTATGGAGTTGGTACGTGGCCGATGATACGCAATTTTACATCGTGGGAGCTATTATATTAATAGTAGCAACAAGCCACGTTAAAATCGCTGCGTTTTCAGCAGTAATATTACTCGTCAGTTCCTGGGTAACAACAGCATACATTGCTTATACAAACAACCATATGCCAAGCTCTGACGATCCTCTAGCATTGTTTGATAAAATTTATGACAAGCCATGGACGAGGCTTGGCCCTTATCTGATCGGAATGTCCGTAGGATATTTACTCTTTAAGACAAACTGCAAAATCACTATGTCCAAGGTTAGTAGTCGGTTTTGATTGCTCTTTAAATTGCAAACAACGAATTCTTCCCAAAAATAAATATGGTAATTTTTTTTTCGTCGTTTTTAGATGACCGTCACAGTTGGTTGGCTACTGTCTACAGCTTGTCTTCTTAGTTTATTGTACGGTTTATACGAGACTGAATTAAGCCCTGCTACAGCAGCTGCTTACTCTTCGCTAAGCCACAGCGCGTGGTCACTTGGATTAGCATGGATAGTTGTAGCCTGCAGTACCGGATACGGAGGTAAATTTCTATATAATATATTATAAAAAACTGCTTATACATGGATACCTCAATGTTGGCTACACGATTTGTCGCAAATATGGTCATAAAAGACAGATTTTGTAAACAATGAGTCAGAAATTTTGGTCGAAAACTCTCTCTGATTGTATATACACCAATTTTTCGTTTCTATTCTCACACTTTCACGGAAGTAACGACCAATTACGTTATAAATACCTTTTATTGGAGACTTTTTCTTTAAATTGCTTTAATGGTCAGATAGACGCGGTGTCTGAACAGGGTTATTGTTAAACTACATTAAGGTATCATAGGAAAGTGTGATGTTTGACGTAAGCTTGATTCTGACTAATACGTTCTTTGATTTTTCATTTTGTTTTATACATTTAGGTTGCGTGAACCGGATATTATCAGCTTCGATCTTGTATCCGTTTAGCAGAGTAACTTATTGCGCTTATCTCGTTCACCCTATCATCATACGATTGACGGCTATGAATCTAGACGCACCATTTCATCTTGGAAAAGATACTGTGGTATGTTAACGCTGTTATAAATTTTCCGAGTTTTTGAATTAGGGTGGATTATCAAAAATATGAAATTAAATTAAACTAAAAAAAAATAATCTATTTTTCAGATGATTACTTTCCTCGGACAAGTCGTGCTTTCTTACACTCTTTCGTTTGCCATTTCTCTGGCATTCGAGGCTCCGGTTGTTAGTATGTTGAAGATTTTAGCACCGAATAAAAGAAAACGAATTCAGTGAAATTTTCAATATGTATATAATGTAATGATAAGAGTATGATAGATTGTTAATTTTTTAATGCAACAATGCTACGATTATTGACAATATGTGATTCTGGGACCGGTGAAATGTTAGCCGCGAGTGTAGATGTGGATTAAATTGAGAATGTTTGTATAATTCGATGAAAATTATTGAGGATAATTTAATTACCACCTAATTATTATTATGTATCTGATAGTTTATTTTAATACGTTGTTTCAAACATTTCGCGCGTAATTGTGCGCACGTAGCGTGAAAATTTATGAATATTTTTTATTGTGTAATTGTTTTTTTTTCCCCTTTTTTTTTTCTTCGATATTTCTCTACACGCTAAACGATTTGAAGAATAAGTTATTTAAATTATTTACCTTATTGTTAGGGTAAATTTTAATTATTGTATTCATATAGTATACAAATATACGGACTAGTATATCTAGATATTTGATTCAATGACTTATACTTTATGAATATGGATTTTGTCAGTAGTCTGTAAATAATAAAATACACTTTCTATATAAAATGAAATTTATAATATTGGTATGATCAAATGTTAATCCCCGGTGCGACGTCAAAATGCGAGTAAGTATAAAAGCCTAAATACATAAATAATGATTAGGAACTTGTGATTACATGCAGCTTTAGATGTCTGGACAAAATTTTACGGCTTCAGAGTACATACATTGCAAATGCTACAAGAAGCCTTAAAGCTTGTAATAATCGAAAACTAATAACGAAAAGAATTTCAGCATCGATATATAAAACTCGGAAATTCAAGGTAAAGCAAAACCAAAAATATAAATAAAAATATTACACCTATAAGCTTATAAAAAATTGTTTTGTATTCGGTAAAAGAAAGTTAAACTTTACAATGGTCAGACTTTAATGCATTTTGAAGATGTTCTATCATTCTATAACATAATCCAATTTTTATTTCTAGTTATTTACTGTTCCCCCATGTATGAAAATATAGTTCGTTTGTGATCAAAATAAATTGGTAAATTCATTTTTTCGAAGACTTCTATCACGTAATTATACTCAATTAGTTTTAATCTGAAATTTCGATTAAAATATCGATTTCACTAATTTTTCAAAAGAAATTAATGTGGGAAAAGACAGAATCCATAAATACCGATAATATCCTGTTTAATTACCGACTATTACTAAAAGCGATCCCAATATCAGTACGACAATATCTTATCGAGAATTTCCTTCTTTACCAAAAGCGTTCGAATTGTTGTGCTCTCCTTTTCGCACCGCGTTCGTAATCGCGTCTCTAGAGTATAGACTATCTTTTATTTTATTTTCTTCTTCAATCGTGTACATCACACGTCACAAATAGCGTATTCGTATATACATACGGGATCCATATACACACATACACGTACATTTTGTACACGAAGAAACATTGCATGGCCGTATTTGGGAAGTGGATTATAAATTTGCCGATACTATCAAAGGTAAAGATTATAAATTCCTTATTAACTTTAAACAACGCCATTCCACATATCACGATCGTATGTATAATCACCATTCTTCCACGACAATGAGATAATTATGATTTATACAGAAAAATTTTCACACGCTATTATACCTTAACGTCACACGTCGTGTCATACTTATCAAATATTTTCGTTCACTATTCATAACAACTACTACACAGATCGCTAATTCCGTTCGTATTTTATCTGAAAATCAATTGTTCAATGAATAGATGAGAAAATTTCATAGCATGTAGTCGACGGTCTAACAATAAGCCATCCCATTTCATTCCAATCCAATTCAATTCCTAACCAACTTCTCTGATTCGCGAAACTTGCATAGATATGAAATTTCAATCATCAAATTTTGTTTTAAACTCCCGACTTTCAATATTTACGATATTTTAATTGACTGATTATCTACTATTCAATGTATGTATGACCCTGTAGATTTAAATTGTGGCTTGAAGACATGGCAGAATCAAACGATCACCAAGATCAACCAGAGGTTCGTCTTTCCCAATATCTTTACGTGGGTAAAGAGTACCCAAATTATCAACCAGGAAATTGGTTTGTTCATAAATATTATGAACAAAGTCGTCTTTTGTCAATTAGCAAATTGGCTGATAAGGAAAACCCACTAGTGGCTATAGACTTGATTAAGAAGGTGAGATATACGCTTTCTGAACAGATATTTGAGTGAGAAATAGAATGACTTTGACAATTAGACAAAAACAGATACTTTGTTACTTGAATTTTAACAATTTTTCATTTCCTAGTTTAAATGTTTCAATATTTTCTATTTTATTCTACTCCGCAGGCTTTCGAAAGTAAAATGATTCAAAATCCAGAAACCCTAGTTTTCGCATTAGCTGTATGTGCGAGACAAACAGGCAAAGATACTCTTCGTCACGAGGCCTACAGCGCTATAAAAACGATCTGTTCAACTCCGCAGCAGTTTATTTTGTTTATTAAATTTGCTTCTGAATTAGCCAAGAATTCACCTGAACCTAAACACGGGTGGGGTAGCGGATGGAGAAAAGCTGTTAACGATTGGTACTTGTCTAAAGATGCTCTTGAGTTGGCTAAATGTGTGACTAGATACAAAGGCAGATACGGATGGACTCATAAGGACATAATAAAATTGTCTCATCCAAAAACAAGCGACATTGGTAATTTGATTTACTGAAACTATCAAAAATGCTGTTCTCTAGTCTCGAATTTCATTTCCTAAGCTTAATAAGTCATAAGTCTGAATTTACCAACCGTTGAAACAATTTTCTTCCCCCAAAAATCAAGCAATCAATTAATATCAAATTCATATTATGATAATAGCAAAGCAGGCTGTTTTGAAGTACATAATGTGCGGCTTGAAAGATACGAAAAAAGATTTTGGGGATAAACCGGAAGCAGCTGAAGTCATTAAATACATACAAAGTGTTGAAGATTTTAAACACTGTGAGGATGAAATACAAGCTGGTAGATTACTCGAGATTCATAATCTTACTTTAGATCATGTGCCTGGGCATCTGCTTAAATCTGAAGAGGTGATATTTGAGCTGACTTAACGGTAGTTTAGCAGAAAGTAATCCAATCACTGATTTTATTAACTATGTATATTGATTTAGGTATGGAATTCAGTGATACCGACAATGAGTTTAACCATGTTGCTTAATAATCTGCAAAGAATACACAACATTGGGATACTGAAACCTCACGCAGCGGCGGTTGATAAAATAATCGACGCTATTAGCGACCAAGAGAGATTGTTGAGTGAAAAAATTCACCCAGCTTTGGTCCTTATTGCGATTAGAAATTACGAAAAATCTGGCAAGTAAGTAATCTCGTTCATTCTTTCGAAGGAAAACTATGATAAAATTTGAATAATTATATGTAATCAGTTTTTAATTCAACGCTTATTTTTATCAGACCTTTATCATATGAAAAACAGAAGGTCAAAGATGCTGCCAAGAGACCAACACCCCCACCGCTTACACCGAATCGAAAAATAATTGAAGCTTTGTATAAAACGCTTGGCTATTCATTCAGTGTGAGTTTTATTTTCTATTATATAAAATTCGAAAATTTTTATTGGCCACTTTTCAATTTCTATATCTGATCGTTATTGGAGAAACTATGGTTTTCAATTGTTGAAAGTAATTGCAGGAATGATTTTATTCGATATCTGCATCAATAATATACATCCATATATTTTTGTCTTCTGTTGTTTTACAGAGTCTGGAATCAACTGACCTTCAATACATGATAACAATAGACATGAACAAGGCGATGCAAGAGAGTCATACATGGCAGTGTGGAAATGTGAGTGCTGCAGAAGCAGGGTGCTTGTTAGCGCTTTGTCTTTTGAAATGTGAGAAAAACGTGACTGTTGCAACATTCAAGAATATTGGTGTCCACGTTGTGAATTTAGACAAAACTGCATCGTTGGGACAAATTGTGAGAAAAATGAAACAGATGCCAGTAGGAGCTGTTAATTTAGAAAAGCCAATGATTTGGGCAGCTCAAAAAGATAAGAAATATGATGTATTCATAAACGTGGTCGATGTCATTGACAAAAGATTTGGGAACGGAATTAGAACTGATAATCCTCGAAAAGCTATCGCAGACTACCGAACTAAAATGTCACTAAAAAATGCAAAGTAAGTCTTCCTAAGAATCTTTATCGTGTCGTGAGGCGATGAAGTTTGAATTAAATTTCACCATTAAATTAATCATTAATTTTTTTTACAGATTAGTAACTTGTGCCATGACAACAGCACAAATGGTGAGTCAGACCGAAGACGACAAAAACGTTCTTACTATTTGTGGATTTGACGCAAACGTTCCAAAAATTATCGAAGCCTTTGCAAGATCTCTTTTTTAATTGACAATTATTTAACTCTTTTTCTAACAGCCACAATTCTCTCGATATAAAAATAAAAAAAGAAAAACAAGAATATCTATTGAATGATGTGTTCAGGAATGGATGACACTTATTATTTGTTGCAAGAATTTATGATACAAAACACGCAGATAAACATAAACATAAACAAGTTTATTTTTTAGCTGTTGGAAATAGAGTTATCTATGTTTTTTGATTCTCAATCTCTACTTGTTCGACATAAACAATACCCAGTAATAGGGTTTTAAGAGTATAAAACATTTCCTACCTTTATCACCAAAGGCGAGATCTGAAGATGACGATATACACTTCCTGCGATTAACAGTCAAGGTACACTCGGTTGTGAGAATATTCCGGTTTGCACAGTCCTTTTGTAACAATAAGAGCACTCAACTGTTATTCCTGATAATCTGAATATATATATATATATATATATATATATATATATATATATATATATATATATATATATATGCTAAAAAATGTGCCGAAATATTCATTCGATTTCAGTTTGATACGAAATCATCTCAAAGAAGGAGAATCATAACTTATTTTCATTGATGTGTATGGAAATGAATGAGTCGATATGAGTTATATTTTTGAATAATTCAGTTACTTGGATTAAATATTGTTATGTAAATCAATATTTTCAACGTGAAAAATTGCGCAACGATATCCACTAGCTGTTGTTATAGTTTTCAGACCTGTTTAAACGAATTCATTAATACCCCCTAGTGTAATATGAAAAATAGTTTATCACTATAGATATGTCTAGGATCTTTTTTATTTTAACGTAGAGCAATGTCATTGATCTATACAGACTGAATTTTTAATAAACTCCAAATTATTCATCAATTGATTGGTTTCATTTGCATGATTCTCCGAAGATGACAATTTAGACTTAATTTTACTTGAATCGATACGGCAGCAGTATTTAAATTCTAATTTGACTAAAAATAAAATATTTAAACGAAAATAAACGAATGACTGTTATAATATTTGCCATGCTTATAGTTTGCTGTATGAATCTTTTTTTTTGTTTTTGTTTTTACATATTCTGTTGCTTTAATTAGCATACATATATCTATGTCAGAAAAATAAAAATATGAACATGGATAGGCGATAGATTGAGGCTTTTATTTCTTGTATCTGTATGAATTGCGTATTATTCGTTTTTCTAATAAGTATAACGAATGTTTATCTTTTGAGGTCAAAGGCTATATTATTAATTAAAGGGGTTTTACTAAAATTTAACTAAATTTTCCATGACAGAATTTACGATTAACGTACGTTTTCTAACGTGATGTTAATAAGTATTGGTACAATAAAAATGGGCACTCTCTATGAATAAAACCGAAAATACATCCAATATTTTGAATAGTAAGTTTTTAATAATAAGTTAGTAATCATTATTAAATAATGATTAGATGTGATTAGCATTAAGAGTAAATTGATCCACTTTTTAATCATTTTTATTTTTTTGCCATTGAATGTCAATTTTTCGGTTATTTCTTCATGTTTGTTTGACTGCTCACAATGAAGTTCATAAACTTTTCAATTTAAGATTTTTATTTTTCGTAAACCGGTGGTTCAACACAGCAGAATATTTAGGTTTAAGACTAGATAGTATGCATGATATGAAACTATACTCTAGAAATGCATGTTATAGGTTTAAATAATATTTCTATTGTTTAATCCGGCTTTATACCATGGGTTTGCGGTAATCTATTAATAACATCGTTATAAATGCTTAATGAATTATAGACTTGCACACTCCCGGTACGCAAGTAAAGCAAAACAGAATAGAAAAAAATAATAAAAAAATAAAATAAATAAATAAATAGAGATGGAAAATTTTCACTGTGATATGCATTTAGCCCCAAAGACTATAAGCTAACTTTTTCTTTTCTTTTTTTTTTGTTTTTAGTTTAATTTTACTGTTATTTCATATTTGCCATATCCAAAGTGACCACAATTATTAATACTAAATATTACCCCGTCCTTCTTCCCCCTCTCCCTTACCACCCTACTGACATACTGTGATACAAAATACATTGTTATTGTTAAAACTAGGGAAATGGATAGATAAAAAAAAAAAAAACGGGAGTGTGCTTAGCTATACCTAATTTGTTAATTAGTCGTAAACTACATAATAGATAAGCGGTTCTATTGGTAATACCTATATTGAATATTTTTTAACAATTCAATTTTCACTCTTTATTCTAGTTATAAAATTTCAATTCAAATTGGACGTATCTAATCTAATACATTTTCCTAGAAGAACAGTATTTTTTGTTTTATAATTCGATATTTGTCCATTAGAATTTAAAACTACACGCTCTGCTAGAGCTGATTTTTATTTTCAGCTGTGAAAATATGTGTCTTGTTAAGTGAAGGATTTTTTTTCTACACAGAATATAATTGAAAAGAAAGAAAAAAAAGAAAATGCAAAAAAAAAGGAGAAAAAAAATTAAAAAATATATGATAATACAGTGCACTAGATTTATTATTGCTTAAAGTATAAACCGTAGAAATAATTCATAGCAACCTATATGAAACAATATACATATAGAATATCTATATTAAAATTCGTGTATTCGATTATTAATATAGAATAATATCCATTAATAAAAGGAAAAAAAAAAAGATAATTTAAATTCTCGGCTAGTAGAAAATAACAAACGTGATTTTTATGATATATATTTTTTCAAAAGTTAAAAAAAAATTCTCAATATACTTAAATCCCATAGAGAAGAATATGTTTAATGTGTTCATTATAGATGAAAGGAATATTAACTATTAGCTTAATTGAAGATTCCACTGTAGCAATTAAGTATATTAGGATGAAAATTGTGTTTTGTGTAAAAATTTGAGATATTGTAAACACAACGTACGACTAAATTCCATGAAATATATATAATTATCGAGTATAATAAAATATGATTTATGAGTGGATTTTAAAATTATTTTTTTTTTTTCAACAATAAACCCTCACTGCTATACAAAATAGAATTTTATAATAGTATTAACATATATAGAAAAAAAACAAGTAATAATTCACTACTTAAGTTGTCACAGTATCTCAAAGTTATTTAATTAATAATATGATACATTATGCGTGATCAATAATCATTTTATTTATAGTTAGAATAACTAAAATTATATACTATATTGTAAAACTAATTCGAAAAATTTATATTTGCTTCATGCTGGTTGCAGTGGTAGAGATAAAAAAACAAAGAATAAAACACTGAAAACGAAGAGATAAAAAACAATCTCAAGCTTTCAGAACAATAATCATGTAATGTTTACATTAATTTCACGTAATAGTAGCTTACAGCAATTAATATAATTACACATAGCCATTGATAATCCTGAAACGAAATATGAAGCCTTGAAAATCGTCATAATCACTAGAATAATATTTCGATGAAAAAGATAAATGGTTAATCGAAAAAAGGTAATATTGGGTTCATAGCAAGCTTGTATTGGAATCCCATAACATTATTTTTATACCTAATTTGTACTGTATAACATATTATAGAAACAATACGTAAAAACAGAAGTAAAACAAATAAAAATAAATAAATAAAAAATAGTAAAAAATACGAAAAAACAAAAAATTTATTAAGAAATGTTATTGTTACGATTAATATTATTTCTTTTCTTGATTTTATTTTAATCTGGCTATTAAAAAAATTATAGGTACTATCATATTATTGTATGTTGTACGAAAATTAAATATATTTATTTATATGTATACAACCGCATGATGATTATTTTGGTTTTGATTTGTAATTAGTACGTTCTATGCATTTATACGGTACACATTTATTAATTGCAAACCTCATAATTCTTATACATAGACGGAACAAAATTTTATTGTATTACAACAAAAATCCAACAGTTATACACACAGATTATTATTACGAAATAAATTCTTTACTGAAATTGTGTTACGAATTATTGTAAATTACCAGAATTTCTCATTTTTCGAATAAACCAGCGACTGTACAAAACTTTAAACATTTTGTCTATTATTTATGACTCAATAAATATGCTAATTAAATAATTAGCTGTTTATTAATTTTGAATTCAAATGTCTGGCTGTTGTCGAGATTAATAAAAGCCATTGCTACCACACACTTTGGTATTACCAACCTAATCTAGACGGAAAACAAAAGGAAAATAAAAAGAAACAGCTGTTTCTTGACAGCTGGACTGTCTTGATAAAAGTTGCATTATTATTCCCCAAATGAGACATACAAATGTTTGTTATTCACTTGCTATAAACTGTGAAGTAAATTCTCGGTAAGTTATACGATCAATTCATTATCAAGGAGCATAAAGCGGTACGATATTCTAAATCAGATCCATAAGCTTGATACAATTTCCATATTAAAAAGCATGCTACATTTGTTTATTAAAAATAAGTAGCTATTCTACTCTTTGTGTGTATATAATTTTTTTCAAAAATATCAACATGAACGCTTCCTCAGATTATTTTAAAAACTTGTCACAAACTAAACCTAACCTTAAAATCTATCTAAAACCAAAATGTCAAAGTTGAATAAAAACGTGCTACTATCAAACTGTCATATTAGTGACATTAACATCATAACGAAGTATACATTGGCCTTTAATCAGCGAGAAATTTATCCATCAATTTTCAATCAACTGTAACAATAAGTCTTACACTCAAATTGATCAACGATATCTATCACTCAACGAGTGTAGATACAAAAAAAAAAACAAAAGAAAAACTTTATTAGTTGCAATCTATATAGAGTTTTTATTTCTTATTACAGATGCTTTTTATAATCTTCGAGATATTCATACTCGGAAGCGGCTTATATTATTAAAAGAAAACGAAACCAAAATGTTGTCTGCATTTAAAAGATTAGCTGGAAAATCAGACACGCCTGGAAATGCATCTCCGAGGCCTGCGCATCAATCGATGCCAACAACACTTCAAAGAAAATTTGCTAAGGGTGTACAGTACAATAGTAAGCATTTTTTTTTTATTCAATAAAGAAAACCTAAAATTATTCAATGATTATGGTACCTGAAGTTCTGGATAAACAGTTTTTTGTATTCTTATTTGTTGTTTTTTTTTCTAGTGAAGATCATAATAAAGGGAGACAGAAATGTTGGGAAAACATGCCTGTTTCATAGACTGCAGGGTCAAAAATTCTTCGAAGAATATATTCCCACGGAAGAAATTCAAGTAGCTAGTATTCAGTGGAATTACAAAGCAACAGATGACATTGTTAAGGTAGAAGTTTGGGATGTTGTTGACCGCGGAAGACGGCGCCGAAAGTTAGAGGGTTTAAAAATGGACAATGCTCCGTCGGAGCATATTATTGAAGAACCAGCATTAGACGCTGAATTCTTAGACGTTTATAAAGGGACTAACGGAGTCATAGTGATAATGGATATCACCAAATCTTGGACCTTTGATTACGTTCAAAGAGAATTGCCTAAAATTCCAAGCCACATTCCTGTAATAGTTTTGGGAAATCATTGCGACATGTCTCATCATAGAACGGTCACTCCAGATCATGTTACTTATTTCATAGACTCGCTACAGGGAAGAACGGCACAGGTGAATAGGATTTTGTAATTTAACTAACACAATTAAATACAAAAAAATCCATTTCCAAAATTATATACATAACATTTCTCCACCAGGTAAGATACGCGGAGTCATCTATGAGGAATGGTTTTGGGCTGAAGTTACTGCATAAATTTTTCAATCTACCATTTCTTCAACTACAACGAGAGACCTTATTAAAGCAATTGGAAACTAATGAAGAAGAGACAAGACTCACTATTCAGGAGCTTGATTTGTTCCAAGATGGAGATGATGCAGATTATAATAAATTCTTAGACAATCTTGTAAACAAACGGCGTGCTATTGCTGACTCTGTATCGGCGTCGGCTCTCACGCCAAACATTACTTCGTCTTTGAGCACACATCAAATATCGCCGTCTAATAGCTCTGCAAGTTTGAATCTAGAAGTTAAGAGATCGTCTTCTATGCCTGGTCCGATCGGACCGATTGGCGGAGGCACTCCCATACCGGTGAAGAATGTTGACTTTAAGTTTCAACCAAAGAAAGAAAGCTCAGTTGTTAAATCGCCGGAAAATGCAGTCGTTCAGTCAAAAACTTCACAAAGTGTATCGACATTACCAAATATCCAAAGTATACCAAAAGTAGAAGTGACCAAAAGTGATGACTCAAATTCTGCTAGTTTAGAAAGGAGGGATTCGACTCAAAAATCTCAGTCTTTTATGTCGAAAATATTTGGCAAAAAGGATGAAGAAGCTGATAGAATAGCCAATGTCGGCACGTCTAGTGTAAACGACACTATAACTAGTGTCGAGGATTTTGTACCTGATGATGGAATGCTGGATAGGTCTTTTTTGGATGATAACAGCCAAGCAACACCGCAGAAAGTTCAACAAGAGCAGGCTGATACTGAGAGGCAAGTGTTTAGACAGAGTTGATCATCGCTATTAAGCAGCGATTAGTAACTGCTATAAGTTTTTCAATTATTGTTTTTCAAATATGAATGTTTGACTGGTTTCTTTCAGTGATACTGAGACTGGGAATCCATTGGTAGCTGGATACGAAGATGATTTATCATCTGCTGATGAGGCTCCTACGCCGGTGCAATTGATATTGACTGAAAATCCTTTGATTAAACAAAAACACAAGCGAGACTCTCTAGGCGCATCTGATCTAAACATTGATAAGCAGAGACAGAATACAACAAAGCGTGATTCGGTGTCTTCTGTTGAGCCAGAACTTCAAATAGTTAATGATTATGATGCTGGCGATTCTCAGGAAATTAAACCAGAAGCTTTCGATACCTGGTTAGGTCAAGATTCTAAATGGCGACAGAGTCCGGAAGGAGGAGAGGACGTCAGCAGTACCAGTACAAAAAAAGATAGATTAGAATTAAGCGATAAAAGCTTGGATGTTAGTATGACAAGCTCTAATGTGCATTTGGAACTACTTGATAATTCAAGCACAAGACAAATGAGCTCAAATAACAGTAGTCCTGTTATGAAGGAGAAAAAGAAACTAAAAGAGAAGGTATTCAGCTTTAATCAAAGAATAAAAAATGAGAATAATTGTAGGATGATTGAAAATTGTCCAGAAACAAAATTTCATGTCTTATAAGTAAATTTCGGATTGAAACAAATATTTCTGTATTATAAGGAATTGTTATGGAATATAAATGTGGATCTTTTACAACGAAAAAAAAAGAAGGGGAAATAATTAATTGTATATTTTTTTCAGAGTGAAGAAAAAGAGAAGAAAAAAAAGAAGAAATCCAAAGATAAAGAGAAGGATAAAGAGAAATCCGACAAGTTAGAAAAGAGAAAGAAGCGATCGTTCCGCCGTTCTAAAGACGAAAATCGTGAGCGTGATGAATTGGAAGAATTTTTAAACGGAGCAGCAACGAGGCCAGGAATAGATGCCGCTTACGAGGCCATATAGCCCTACGAGATGGTTAGGAGTTTGAGATGGCCACATCTGAGATCAACTTCAATTTCTGGCACATAATAAGGCGCATTTGCTTCGCAAAAATTTAATCCGTACAATAAAATTGTATGAATGATAAAAAATTGAGAGGTGGTGTTAATATTCAATTGCTTTATAAAACGAAATATCACGCGATTATAGCTTTGAAAGTTATTCTTTATTATTATTTCTTTTTTTTTTCAATCATTATTTGAGCGCCGGGTGTCTCCTACAATCTCTCACAACTGCGATAACATATTTGAAAAATTTCTGGTTAAAGAATGAACAATGTATTACAGAATATTATAAAATAAGAAAAAAAACACAAACACAAAAAACGAACAGTCATTTTTATCGCATTTTCGATTCTAGTTTTACAATTATCTGTAATACTTTTCGTTTTGTTTTCTATTAACCAGGACTGAAATCCTGTGACCACAAATCATTTGATATAATAATTTTTCGAATTACAGTATAAGTAATTCCTTCCTAAATAATGATGATGAATAAATTCTCTAATATAGCTGTTAATTGATATTACGTACAATATTCTCCTTCCAACTTGAAAGAAAAACCTTTTTGATGACAAATAAATCATATTTTAAGATTCTCATTCCATCAGTGTATATGTATGTATGTGTCCAATAATAATTGTTATTAATACTTAGAGAGTTCATACATTACACATAATATGTATATGTGTAAAAAACCATTTCGAAATCTAGAAACAATTTTTTTGGCTACGATTTTTTGTTTTTTTAGTTTACTTAAAATTCAATAATGTTGATGAAGATGAAAAAAAAAAACTACATTCGTTACATCATTTTTTTTTTCTGCAAATTTTGTAACTTTTTTTATTTTTTCATTTTTAAATTTAGGTAGTGAGTATTAAACGATCTGATAGGAGTAAAAAGAAATGACCTTAATTACTTTTTATTCATTATAATATTACTAATAGATTTGTTAATACTTGAATGTTTTCTGTGTTTTTTTTTCTAAGAGAGAGAAAGAGAGAGAAAGAGAGAGAGAATTGCGATTTTTATTTCAGACGTTGAACCATTTTGTTGTTTATACATAATATATAGTCATTTATAATGTAACGTTGTCTACTGCTGTGTCATTATAGAAAACATAATGTTAATAAATGTATATTCGAACAAGAATTATTAAGAGTTTTTCGGTGATTTATATTCTTTGAATAAATATTAGCATATGGAAATATACATATGTATACACAGATTTATGGATTTGTGAATAACTTAAATCATCGTTTGCGAACTGCGATCGTTGAACTTTGCAAAGTGAAATATGACTGAAACCCGGCTACTTCAAATGCTTTGCTGGATGTAAACAATACGCGATTCAATTTGAATAAACCCTACCTATTTTGATCTTGGTTTTGACACAATTCAGATAATCGATAATACTGAATTTTACTGCGTTCTAATGATGTAAAAATCATATGCTAATATGATAGCATACATACATATAATTATAGTTCCGCGAAATTTATAATTCGCGTGAAATTCACAATGCACCGTTTGGTTTGATGCGATTTTAGAAATAGACGAGAAATAGATAAGACGTAAATATATTACATTTTCTTTGAAGTTCTCTTACATTATTTTGCATCTGCCAGGTGCGAATTAGTTATAAATGTCATGCGGCTGACGTACGCGGTATTTAAACCCTGAATACTTCGCGATTTACAGGTGAAAGTTGTAACTTGCGGGTCAAGAAGACGGCATTACTCAGTTCGTGATCAGAGTTGGTCGGAGCAAGAGGTCGAAATGGCATCAAACAGAGTTCTCTTCAAGTTGATCCTCGTACGTATCGAGTTATTTTGATAGAATGTGTGATGAGAACAACACACGATGGTAAACCAGTGTCAATGTTGTCTAAACCGTTGCGTAGTCTAAATACATTCAAATTGTAGTTTCAACTCGCAATGTTGACATTTATCGCAGTCTGGCCAATAAAATGACTAAAAATTCTTCAAGACCAGAATGTCAGTGACTTTTGGAGCAACTTGTTGCATGCATGCTTTTCGTTCATCAAAGATTGAAAAAAATGTACAGTTTGATATCCACCATCAACGTGTCAATCGTATTTAAAGGTCTGGTCAGGCTGCGGAAGTGTAAATGACAGTTGTTTTGGAATTGTTATATATTATTATCATTTTTTAAACAATACAAATAGCTGAAAGTTTTACATAACACTTTATAATACGTGTAAATATTATTTGTTGCAATACAGCCGGTGACAATATTAATCTTTCCCATGGGTGTTATTATTGACATTGAGTGATTGCTATTATTCTATTATTACAACCAACGGTTCTACCACCTCTCAGTAAACTTTGTCCTTTCATTATCGAAGGATAAATTTTACCGAGGTCGAACACCCGGATCTAAGTATATTCACTCAATGTTATTAATAACGTAATAAAAAGTCACGCTGTATTCACCGGCGACTGAACCACCGGTTTCGTGATATCGCAGGGGTGGCTAAACTGAAATTTTTAACCTATATAATTTCCGCATGATTGTAGCGTGACTTCAGCGTGACATTTTCACAGAGTAATTCCACCATACGAATACGTATAGTCACATTGTGTTAATCAATTATGTAAGCTGCTTATGATTACTTTGATTTATACACGTTTTTTCTGAAAATATTAAACGCACTGTGAACATGGCTTGCAAAACTCTTAGAAGTGAAATATTTTAACCGTCAAATAAGTATATGGACGAAATAAATAACTTCTAATCTTAATTTCATATTACAGTTAATTGAGTTGAGAATTTACTTAATTTTAACGATATATTGTTGCGTATGCTATAACAATAACAACTTGAAGGCAATTATTGTTTTGTTCTTTTATTCTTTTTTCTTCAGGTAGTAATACTACTTTTTTGTTTCTTTTGTTTTTCTTTTTTCTACAGATGCTGGCTAGAGTGGGTCTTTTTAAAACTATATCTAGGTTTCAACCTTCAATATTTGCCCTTGGTCAAGTCAACCAGTCTCACACCCAAGTTAACATGGAAAAATTTTCTCTACCCGAACGATTTTTAGGAACTGAAAAATCCGTTTGGTAAATATTATTTTTTTTCTTTCAATTTGCACATTTGCACATACTGTTTTTTCAATGAAAATCAAAAAAAATAAAGTAGATACAATTTGAGTAGATGAATTATGACAATGTTATACTTTCAAATAAATGAAAATAAATATCAATTTAGTTTTGCATATGAGTAAAGAATTTACTTTTAGTAAGAGTAAGAGTAAGAGTTGATTTATTCGGCGCCCTGGGATAGAAATCCCCTCAAGCGCTTAGACTTTACAGTAAAAAGCAAATCATTACAAATTTTACACCTCAAGGTTACATTACTTTTGGTGGTTAGTGCGTAATTGAGCTTATATAGTAAGTGTTAGTAAAGTATTGAAGTAACTGAGAATGATAAATAATAAATAAAGAATAATCTTCACTTTTTTAATGTTGTTTTCAGGGTTGAATACATTCAGCTAGCTCTTCAACACAAGCCATTGAATCTTGGACAAGGTTTTCCCGATTTTCATGCACCAGAAAATGTAACACGGGCTTTAGCTGCGGCTGCGACTTCAGAAAATCCATTACTTAATCAGTACACCAGAGGTTTTGTAAGTATACATATAAAAGTCAGCAAAGTAGGAGTGAAAAAATTCGACTTTGATCATATTTAGTCAACAAAATTTTTGAATCTTATTACTGAGCACTTTCATATTGTACTTGAAAAATTTTGGAGTAGTGCTTTGGTCAGAAATAAGAAAATTAGATCGTCATGGTTCACTTTATATTTGGTCTATTCAACTTTGAAGCTAGGTATTTGATGTGTATAGATTGAAATTGGCTGAATATATATGATGCAATGTTAATGATAAGAAAGAAGCTGAGGTTTTATTACATCGCAATAGCTCAGTGACTAAGACTTCACTAAGATCGTCATTCGTTGACTCGAATGACCTTTAGATTTTATTTGTCCATATGTTTATTTTCCGCACATACATGAAGTAAAATCATTAGTATCGTTATCAACTTGCAGAACAATAAATCTCACAATAATGTAATACAAATAATTTTTATGTTATTATGTGTTGTATGGTTATTAATCATGAATAACTTTGAAACCGTTAGATTCATCGAAAAAGATGAAGAAACCTTTTTTGCAGAGCGTTCAATTTTGAACAAAAGTAGCTATGGAGAATCTTTCTAAGTAGATTAATTCTTAAGATATAAAAATCGAAAAGTGACACAAGAACATTTTCCATGTTATTTAAATGGAAAATAGAAAATCGTGATGAGCAACTTCTTGTTTTGAGGCTCGTTATTTGATCATAAAGAACGAGTTTCTGAAAGGACCTTTTGGAAAAAAAATAGTCGATTTATTTGGCCCACCCTATGCAACAATATTACGTATGAGCAATGTAATATTATGTATGAATCATAAATGTTTCATAGTTTTTTCGTATAAATTTGTACTTTTTAACATTATTCAAAGATTGAAAACGTCAATAATTTCTTTGAACTATGAAATATGTATTATTTGATAAACAAACTCATTCGAGCATGGAAAATTCGGTATATATAATTTTTTCTTTTTAGAAAGTCATATTCTCTCCAGTGTAGAATTTGCAACAATTACCACATTCTATTTTGCGCAATATCGTGTTATGAACATTATTATTATTATTCATCACAAACATACTGATAAATAAGTATTTCAGAGTATTACATGGTTTGATAAGAAATAATTACAAATACTTATGTTTATGATAGTAGCATGATAACTGTTATATTGATCCCTAATCACTAGTAAAATTAGAAAAAAAATACAGTATCTTTTTCGTTTTTGATTTATAAGAAACAGGTTTTTTAATTCAAGTAAATTTTTTTTCGGTTTCTTGCGTACAAAACTTTTCATCAATATTATTAAATTCCTGAAACTATTTCCACTTGGCTTCTGAAGCTTAGAATCACAATTACTTTGAATCTTGGGAACCCTGATCACTAGTCTATTTAATTATTACGCATTGTTGATACGATAGTATTTAATATCCTGTTAACTATTCCAGGGTCATCCAAGATTAGTGAATGCATTAGGAAAATTATACTCTAAAATCTTAAACCGAGATTTGAATCCCAACACGGAGATTTTGGTCACCGCTGGTGCTTATGAGGCACTTTTTGCCGCGATACAAGGTCACACAGAACTTGGTGATGAATGGATCATCATTGAACCTTTCTTCGATTGCTATGAACCAATGGTCAAAGCAGCTGGTGGTGTACCGAGATATATTGCCTTGAAACCAGTAAGTTTATGTTGATAATATTTTACAGGGCTCACAATGCTGAATACTGAAATGATAATCTAGTCTAATTTTCATTTCTTTAATTTAAAATAATTAAAAATTAAAACTGGATGTGATTAAAGAAAAAAACTTTCTGATTCCAGAACAAAACTAGTGGTGCTATAAGCTCTGGGGACTGGGTTTTGGACAAGACAGAATTGGAAGGATTATTTAACAAAAAAACAAAAGGAATCATTGTCAATACCCCTCACAATCCTACAGGAAAAGTTTTTACTCTAGAAGAATTACAGTTCATTGCAGATTTGGCTAAAAAGTGGAATAGTCTTGTAATTTCAGACGAGGTTTACGAATGGCTTGTATACAAACCCTATCAGCATGTTAGAATAGGTGACTAAAACCATTTACCGATTCATTTAAACATTGAAAATAGAATTTAATTACCTAATAGGATTTTATAACACCACTCAATATCTTAAATAGAATTGTATATTTATTATTTGTAAGGGTGAAATTTATGAGAATATTTTATTTCACAGCTACGCTTCCTGGAATGTATGAGCGAACTATCACCATTGGATCAGCAGGAAAAACTTTCAGTGTAACAGGGTGGAAAGTTGGATGGGCTTATGGACCAGCAAACCTTCTTTACAATTTACAAGTTGTTCATCAAAATACAGTTTATACTTGCGCCACTACTCTTCAGGTTGAAAATTATCAACACATATGAAATTATTTAAGATTAATCGGTTATAATCCCCTTTAAATCTTTTTCGCTTATTCATTCGGTTTAGAGTATCAAATAGATGATTTGCGACAAATAAACTTACCGTTTCTATTTCATTTTATGCAGGAAGCGATAGCAGTCGGTTTTGAACAAGAAATTGCTCGATACGGCCAACCAGATTGTTACTTTGAAAGTTTGGCCAGGGATCTGTTGCCAAAACGTGACTATATGGCATCATTTTTACGCGACGTAGGCATGAATCCAACTGTACCAGAGGGAGGCTACTTTATGATAGCTAATTGGACGGCTTTGCAAGACAAAGTTAATCTTACAGAGGAAACAGATCCGTTGAAAGATTACAAATTTACTAAATGGATGGTAAAAAATGTTGGTCTTCAAGGAATTCCACCCTCAGCATTTTACAGCAACGAGCATAAGCATTTAGGAGAGGATAACGTACGATACTGCTTCATCAAGGTAAACTAGTCGTGATTTAAAAAATGAAATGAATAAATCGAATGTCATAGTAATAGCAAAATTCTTTTGCAAAGACAATTTTTGTACAAATTAATTGAAGTAACGTTATACGTAATTATTATAACTTACAAATTATTATTTTTCTTTCAGAGGGATGAGAATCTGCAAGAAGCAGCAAAGATCTTGAGGGAGTGGAAAGCGCGGCAGTAATTTCATCGGAGAAAATAGCCTTAAATCTCATTTTCGAAAATGAAGAATCGGAAGTCGTACTCTATTCACGTATATAAAATTTATATATTTTTTTCGGTTATTTATTATTGTTATTCGGTTGTTATAGAAGCATGTAAAGCAGGGCGAACATTATGGATTGTTAATAAATAAGATAGAAAAGTTTTTACCCGAAAAAAAAAAGAAAATGAACGTGAAGTATTTTTGAAATTATTTCGATTATTTATTACCCTCGTTCTATTGTATATTACATTTGTTGTTAGAATTAGTAACAGGATTGTTATTAAGTCGAGAAATCTCCTCTCAGCCATCTCTTAGCATCTCTAGTGTCTGCTCCAAAGGTTTTGCCAAATCTAATAATGAGAAAAAAAGTTGATTAACTTTTGGGATCTTAAAAAAAACAAAAAGAAAAAAAATATATAGAAATCCATTAAAAAAGTGCAAAATATGCAAAATTAATTAAGCCCTTTAATTTTTGACACAATTTATCAATTATGTGTCGATATTTCAGTAAAAATGAAAACAAAAAATTGCAAATTTTGTGTAGAAAACTATTTTGGGAATTATTTTAGGAAATATTTGTCAATTCAAACCTGAACGATTCGCCAGGAATGTGTCCTAAATAATTTGGAATCATTCCAACGTGTTTATGATAAATTTCAGTCGGTTGAATGAGTAGTGGTGGATCCGGACGTGAAATTGTTACCGGAGCCCATTCCGTGCTTTGTCTTCGTCTGTAATTTGATGTAAAATCGCAGAGCGCACTGTTTGTCATCGTCGCGTTTGTAGCACCGAAATGCGCGTAGCCATAAGGTATGTGTCCAGTGTAGCCTGTCCAAAAAATAACCAATTATTATCCATATCCCACCAAAAATGTATTTCTTTTTCGAGTGAATTTATATCTTCAAGCTTTATTCAGAATTTTATGATGTTTTTCAACATTTTCAAACCAAAATAAGCCTAATGATGAATAAATTCGTTAACATACGTCTAGCATTTTCTCTTACGAAAGAATATCTCATTCGTTTTTCGCTGTCTATGAGATCCATGATGATTGTATTGTTAAAATTAATCTTAATTTACACGAATCAATCGAATAAAATTATTTTTATCTTCTAAAATGAGTTTGCGAAAAAGTTTCGTGATAATTTATATTGAATTTAGAAAAGTCACAGTTCTTGATTGACGGTTGAATGTATAGAGACCGGATTTGCGGATGAAGTGAGATGCGAAGATTTTGAACATTTGAATGAAGAAATTTCGAATATTGAAATAGAATGTTAAACAGTTTTGAATATTTTTGGTGAAGGTACAGCTATACGGAATTAAAAATGAATAATTTCTTAAATGGTAATAGAATTAGATGTAATATAAGGGATGATAAAGTGAGCTGAACAAAAGGCACGGATTTTACTTACCATTTACAAAGTACTTTCCAGGATTAACGTTATCCATAAAATATGGAGATGGTGCGTGGTCCCTCGGTCTTTCGCATTGTTCGTCAAGTGGTAAATTCCTCATTACACCCACGCAATCGGGACGTACAGACAACATAGGTAGCTTAAACTGGCTTTCCAACAACTGAAATGATAATTCCGACACGAAACGAGTTTGGAAATGATTGAGATTCGAAACTCATGAATTTCGTGATTATATATCTCTAGTTCTATTTGTTTTTATAGAAATCATATCTTTATCTTTCACCTATGATCGCGAAACTATAAAACCTAACTCTTTGGCATATTTGCATAAATTGTTTTAAAATTATTAACTCAAAGAAAAAACTTGCCTCTAATTACCAGAACAATTTTAACCGTTATTCATATACACATTAATTATACAGCACATGTTTGGGATTTATTGCGTAATGTCTAGTTTTGAAAATCGTGCTGCTACCACATTTGTATGTATATGCAAGGCAATGCTCTGTGCAAGGCCGTCATCGATGCAAGAGATATTAAAAGTTAGGACATAGATTGTAGACGGTAATAATTACACTATCGAAAATTTTCTGCACGCAATACTGAATATGTACTATATGAGAGTGTTAAACACTCATGAAGTGATCGTATTTGAAAATACTTTTTGTTTTTTTGCTTTTTTTCATATTTATATCTTTATGAAGCGTAACGACGTCTTGAAGCACTTTCTCCCTCACGCGACGAACACTAACTGTATAATACCTCCACGTATGCTGTAATTGTAAATTGTCTACGACACGATATAGTGTACGTACGTAATTCTATCCTAAATAAGAGATTACGGATTTTGAATTATCCAATTCGTTATTCCGAGTGAAAATTATTGAATGAAGCTAAAAAAATCCTTGAAAATAAATTGAATTAAAAAAAAGTATAAAACAGATTCTCGACATTTTACTGATCCCATTATATCAATTAGTAGTTCACTTTACTTTCCTTATCTGTAATACCGAAGATCCGAGAATTACCTACCAAACGTTCTTCGAGATTACGTGGCTCTCCGCGTCCGCTCTGGACCGCGATAACGTTCTGAAGTTGATTAAGAACTTCCTTGTTCCTCAACTGTTGTCTTTCGAATTCTGCAATTCCTTCTGTGGCTGTCACGGTATACCTTTGACCATGGCTCGCATTTAAACCAGGTGTAAAACCTGCCGGTAGATTAATGGTGCCCATTATTTATTCAATAATTAACCACCGTTCATTATTAGTCGACAATAAAATTCAGTTCGAATCTTATGATATACCTTCGTAACCGGGAGTCATAGGGTGAACGTAAACTGGGGTGCCTTTTGTAAATCTCGTATTCACGATGTCGATGTCATTTTTAGGGGGCCGCGTTACCTACGTGAGGAATTCAATATTGACAGATTTTATTAGTAGATTAGAATAGAAACTGATGAGCCCTATTCAAAGATAATGTTATACGTAGAATTTAGAATACGTGCAAAAGGCAGATGCATATTGAATGAAAATAAAAATTTAACGTAAAAAATTCGAAAAATGGCATTCATCTTATAATGCAAAGATCCTGCACCCTGGATTTGGTGCGATATAATTGCGATATGAAAAAGGTTGAAATGGTAAAACCTGGTATTCGTCAGTGGCACGGTTTGAAAGAATTAGGGTTTCCGCATGATTAATTGTCGGATCTAGCAAAAGCTTATGTGTCTGACTTCCGTAGGTCTCGCCACATCTGTAACGATACTGGGGGCAGAAGCCCGCGTATCTAAAATGTGATATAATCAAAATGAGTAATTATAAATGATTTTATTATTAATAAAGGAAACTCAAAATAATAGTAAATTTATAAAGCCTTTTACGTATTATATAAGTTTAAATATGGTTATATTGTTAGTCGCAATTAGGATCGGTTTTAATCACTCGTTATTTTGTCTTCAAATCTTTTTATCATCCATCGGATTATGTCACGTTCTATTACATCGGCTTAGACGTTTCCAAACGAAACTATAGCATTAAGCGGTGGTTTCGCCTTTCGGCGATAGGTACTGTTCGAGTTATTATACCTGATTCCGTGTTGCAGAGAATTACACTGATTCAACCAGATTATGATATTTAACATTATCCTTATAAAATTTAGACATCATGATTTTAAAGATATCTTGAAACCTTGACCACGCAATATAATAAGCTTTCCAACGGAAATTGACGCAATTTAAAAATCGTGTACATATCTACATACAAATACGTGTAAATTTCACATTAAATATTTAAATACTTTATTTACAAATTATTTTCGGGTAATAAAGACTGCGTATTTATTTATCGTCTTATTCGTTTTATTTATAAAAAAAAAAAAATTTAGCATATGAGTAGTTATATCGCACTTCAACTTAATATAAGCGAGAAAATTCTAACCCGGGAATTAGGTGAGGATCCACGGTAGTAACAAGCTCCGCACCTGCAGCCATTATCCAGATTTTTTTTCTCAATTAATTAAAATGACAATTTGCGATTTTATAATCTTGAATATCACAGGAATTTTATTTTCATTATAAACTTATTTATTTTTATTTTTTCTTATAAAAAAAGAAACGAGTTTAAAAATTTCACTGCATGATTTCACCGATGACAGAATATAAGACAGATGTACAAAATGACAGGAAACAGACGAGGTAAAAGATTGCAGAAAAATCTCTTTCTAGAAAAAAAAAAAAACGAAAGAAAATTATGAACACAGCTAACATTTTTTTTCGATAAATCGACTCAAGGTGAGACGATTATTTTAGTGAATCTCGATATGCTTATAAAATATGTATACATAGGTATATGATGGCCAACCTTTCGCCTATAGAAGGTTTTAAACCATGAAATTAAATTACGTAAGCTTGCCACCTGCAATCAGAACTCTGGACAAGAAAAAAAAGTCTTCGTTTATAAAATAGTTATTACACACGGCTTTGATGGCGGATAATTATGATTATAATCATGCCACAATCGATAAACTTATTATATAATACCAAAACTCGAGCATAACATACATTTAGGGTATATAAATGTAATAAATACAACTCCGAAATCGTTTTTTTGTTTTTTATTCCATTTATTCATTCCGCGATTAAAAGTTTGAAATTCGTTTATCACCGCGCCCTGTAATAGCTATACGAAATCCGTATTGTACAGACGATGAATTTTAATCAGTACATAACAATTGTATGTACATACACGCGAAAATATGTATACATAAAGTTGTTATCATCAGGACAGAACAATGCTCGAAGATAATAAATTGATACGAAATCCATTGTGTTATAAAATATATGTATGTATATCGTATACATAAATATTCTTGCGATAATATAAAATCCACATTATTTTATATACCTACCATACCGATGCATTAAAATATTATAGCTCAGATTTAAAATTAATCAAGGCTATTTACGCTCGCATTGGTAAGTGAAATTTCGAGAAAGTTTTCCTGATATACATTATACCGTTTGCAGTTAGTTGTCTATATATTCGCGTCTATCCTCTCGGTAAATCCCACATTTTTAAACGTGTGCCTATATCACTTCGGAGTTCTACATTCCACGCTATATTCCCATAGATAGTATGCATACGTGTATCTTGTTCGTAACGGATTTATTACTATTTTTTAATTTTTTTTTTCAAACACCTAAATAACACAGATGGTATTTGCATGCTAGAAAACAAGTTGAGGATTTCAGTTAACGAAATATCTAGCAAATGAACTTTTTAAATAACTTTTAATGTCGCAAAGCAACAAACATAGTTTAACCCAAAGCAGGATGCATACAATATGATGATATTATACTTTCGCGAAAAGAAGAGAAGTCACGTTATTTTTATACGATAAGATATTCACATAAAGATAATATCATCGTGAAATTCCGGTGAGGATGTTATGCAGGAAAAATACTCTTCGAATCTAATCTATCGAATAGAGTTATTATAAACAATTATAAATACCATGAAGTATAGATTGTAAAGAAGATAAATTGTCAAGTAGATCTATTATCTTATAGTAGACTACGTGCTTCGGAGCATCTCTAATTTATACAAACCGAAACATGAGATCCGTGCGGTTTCAACTGAAAAGGCATACTTATCGTAAAGTGTGAATTAATCACAAGATAAATTCGTTCTGACTTTGTAATCCACGGGCGCATACTTCCGTTCATAGTGTTATTTGTCATTATGAATTTACTGAAATATCTCAGACAAGCTGCCTGTTTTGTGCGGTTTTGCAAATATACGATATATACAAGGGTATAGTGTTGATTAATAAATACCTTCGATCCCTGCAGTAAATTAATTGGTAAGTGACGGATTAGACATGCGTATAGTACCTACGCTGTACCTATAAAGGAACAGTTAAATAAAACAGGAAGTTACTCAGGGCCAGGAATACGCGTACCTACAACCTATAGCGTTGTGCGTGTGCAGTGTAGAGAAGAGGGGAGAAAGCGATAGCTGCTTACAACGTGCGTAGCAGAGTGGAACTGGAAGTGGTCATCACCCACCCGCGTGGTTTTGCCAGTTCTGTATTTTATTTTCCAGTTTTCGAACGTCGTATGAACAGAGCGGATCAGTTAAGAAGTTTTTTCCTTAATTCTTGATTAAGAATGTATCGCGTTTTATATTCGCGTAGTTTTCGATCCTTAGTAACTTTAAACATAAGAATTTTTACGTCTGTATTTAGAGTTTCATTATTTTTTGTGTATCATTAGTAATTGAAGAACATTGCTTAATGGCGAAACGTGAACTAGTGTACATCACTCCTATATAAACTATAAAAATTTTACAATTTGGAAATAAAATTTCAATTCGTTAGTAAATTTTAGTATGTACTGGTCAGTGCAAACCATCTATACCAAAGAAGTGCTCAGACGACGACTATGACGACTACGCGACGCGTTGAACCATGAATTGAAATCACCTGCGGTCTCGCACATGTTTACATACATACCTATACGTAGGATATAATATATGCATACGCGAATAAGATATAGAAATGAGAAATAAATCACCGATCACTGGATTTTTGCTATTCAATTTTTTTAAATTTTTTATTGCGGCTAAGGTGTGAGTCGTGGATAAATAGCGGAAATCCCAATGAATCCTGAGTGATATTTTTGAACAGTATAATATGGGAAATTTTTCATAATTATTTGTGTACCGTTTTACTACGTCATTGTCATATATCAGCTGTCGTATTTTTGATTTTAAATGAAGTGTTTCATTGAATAAGAATGACTAAACGTAGATTACAACGAACACTTTTACCAATGTGTATAAAATGGTGAACCAATTGACAGTGATTAATCAGGAGAACAGGATTGAAAGATACGTAATAATCAGTAAATAAAATTGACTACACAATTTATCGATGTAGATATTATATTTAATCATATCGTAATATATTGAATCTGATTGTACATCTATAAAATCGTATAGTTTTGTTCATTAACTTCGTTCTCAATGGTGCAGGAGGATTCAATGGTCAAGATGTGGTTTCGTCAAGAAAAGAACTCTGTATTTTACGTAGATTCAGACTACGAATCATTCAGCACGTTAAATGTGGTAGGAATTCTTTTTATTTATACCCAATTTGTCTACATTTCTATTTATTTTTATCATTTATCGATTCACATACGTGTAATGAACACACAGCTTTACTTTACATCATAAATACATATACATATACACTCTTATAACACTTGAGATGACAAAGTGAGTGCGTCTCTTTGTTATAACTTCCAGAAGGACTGTATTCCTAAGACATAAAGTTCCTTTGTCTTAAAATAAAGTAAATTTGGTACTTTTGTGAAATATTTTAATTACTCCATTCGTAATAGAATAGGCAGCAATAATGCCTAATTGTAAGTGGTCTGAAATTAGTATCGTGTGCAGTAAACGGCTGGTTAACCGCGACTTATCGAGTTCAATGACACTCATTGAGTATTATCCGGAAAGTCTGAATCCCAGAAGCTGATGAACGATTTATACAATATCGTTTAACCAAATTGGAGTTTTTTATTTATTATTATCTATTTTTATCTTTCAAATAGAGAATTTAGATCAGAAACTCTTTGAGTGAGTTAAAAATCTTGCTAACATTTAGCTGTTACACAACTAGAAGATGTTCTTCGCGTTTTGGTATACAATACATATACGTCATTAGTGTGAAAAATATGTATACACGTACAGGTATAGATATATATACCTATAAAGTTGGAGTAATTTGAGGTAACAATAGCCCTCAGAACTTTCAAGAATAATTCACAGTTAGACCGGCAGTCTGCGGTAATTTCGAAGGTATAATATTTGTGTAGGATAGTATAGGATTTGTGTAGGTAGATATATACCTACCTGACTACGGTTAAAATGGAATGAGAATAATAATATCTACACATATTATATAGTGTAGAGTGTAAATTGTAACATAGAGTTTCTATATATGTTTTAATTGCACCATTGCATTATAGAAATGCATATATACTATTAACTTATACCACAAATAGCTTTTACCTATTCTATATATTCGTATAGAATGTACATGGCAATTATGACAATGTCATGGATTTACTTCATGGGTAATTTTAAAGGTGAACTTCTGAAATGCTTCCGCAATTTGCTTCGGGCAATTTAGCTGGTTGTTCTACAGCTGAGTTTCGTTTCTACCTATCTGGTGTGTGTATGTATATATGAATGTATGTATGTACGATTGACAACGTGTGTCAGTGGATAAAATAAGATTTTTTACAATTTGAGGAAACTGGATGTCATAGTAACTTCGGGTCTTTCAACCCAAATACATTAAATCTTGATAGACAATCCCCACGTTGTTTCGAGTACACAAGTTTATGTAATAACTAGTGTTCCTTACGACCTCGTGTTGCGAATGATTATCGAAGATAATTCGCTCTCAAAGCACGTGCCTTAGAATCGTGAAATTTATACAAAATACTGTAGAACTTTAGAGATGTGAACGAACAACGCCTGCCATGCTGCGATGAGTCAGTTTAACGCTCTTTGTATATACCCTGCGTTTACCTAACGTTGAAGTTAAACAATGGCTTGTAACTAGCCGGAGATGCATCGGCAGTCGAAACCCATACGGAATACAATGCATGTCATAATCAGCGAGACACGTGCATTCGTTGTTCCTGTCCTATCAGGTGCATAAAAAGCTCCTGCAGACTATTTAGAGTCTTCAGCATAAAGTGCCTCAACCGGAAACACGTTCCTGACGTTTTCATGACTAGATATTTTTCATTTGTTCTCCATTTTTAACAAGCACATCGAAGTTTAGACCAAAATCAAAAACTATTTTATGCTTCAGACTCGATACAGTAAATTTGGAATTGTACTTGACACATCTTTATGGTCTACGATGATCAGAAATGTTCTTCTAATCTTTACGAACATGAATCATCATTGTATGGAACCGACGTTACTTATCAACGACTCTAGAGATTCTTTGCAAGTGATTGAACTGCAGCATCATGTACTTGTCCCTGCAGTGCATAAATATGTTGGCTGAGGCACACGCCATAATAACTACGACTTCGTTTTAAACGACGTTGATGGGGTTCGAGGGGGAAAAAATGATTATTATTTCCCTGCATACCATACCACCTTCCCTACCGGATGTAACGTGTTTGATTTGTATGGTACTGAGCACCTGTCCCTACACTGTGCAACCATGGTTTAGAGTTTTGAATTCACCGATGATTACCTACTGTCATCTGGATTAATACTGCACTGAAAGTCTGAGATAATTATATGAGAAGAGTTAGCTTTTTTTTTTCTTCTTTTTTTTTTTTTAAGTTTTTATCGTCGGGGAAAACGGATGTACTTCCGGTTATACGGCTGTACGAGTAAAGCATATGGATAGATAAGCGAGAAACTATATACACGCGAATCTCGAGGGTCTTTTAATTATTGTCTAAAAGTTGTTGTAAGATTTTTATTTTCGGAATAATTATGTTCATTTTCTAGAACTTATATGACTGAGAAATATTATAATGAAATATTAAAAATTTTGTAATTCAGATTACAGCTTCAAGGTTTAATCAGTCGTACGAAAATCGATCTGTTACTATTATCTAATAATTAATTTCGGTTATATTGATAAATTTTTTCCTTACTTTACACGGTATAATATTACATTTTGAATATTGCTACCGTTTTACCTATATAGCGCAAAAGATTAGTTGCCATTGTTTGCAAAGCAGTTAACCTTCAGTACTGCAATGAAAGTAGATATTAAGTTACGAGTACACCTGTCGGATGTAACAGAGATAAACCATTATCTTTTTTTTTACGTATAAGTAAAATTATCGTGATAAAATCCGTTGATTTTTATAACGCGAATTGATATACCTACTATATCGTTGATATTGTTTAAAAATAGCTTACGAGTAACAGTTATATGCGTATTTTTCGTCTATGATACCTAACTGTTCCGCATGATAAGAGCAATTGTAAAGACAGATAGTAAATATGAGAAGTGGAACTGTATTGACTCATTAAGATAAAAATTAAGAACCAAAAATTGTCACGATATGAACAGGTTTATCCCACACTCAAGCATCTATACCTATAACCTTATATGCGGATGATTATTACACGCATGTGCATATACATACCGATATATAAATTTTTCACTTGTGCAAGACATTCGCGCTAATCATCGGTTACTAATTGCGGAAAGCTTTAGGGGTATATCAATCAGTATAAGATAAATCACCACGGTAGAGTATTGGGTATAATAATTATTACACAAGCATTAGCATTCCTCGTTATACTATGTGTGTATATATTGGCATAAAATGGTTTAGATCTTTTTTTTTGGATGACCGGTATAAACTTTCTCTTGAAAAAGCGAAACAAAAATGAATAAACATTTCATGGATATTTTAAGTGAACATGTTATTTCTATCGTTATTGATATCGCGATATACTTTCTTATTGTTATAATGCTTTGTAATAATTTTATTTTAACGTTTAGAGAGTAGCGCTTTTCGTTATAACAGGAACAAAATCACACGTCACAAAACGATGGTCATTGTACCACAGCTTCAATTTCCACAACGTGATTTTGAGAAACGTGATATTTAGCCCGTTTAAGTAATTCGATAAACAATCTTTTCCTTCTACCCGCATTTTCTTGAAAACCTTTTCAAGGCGAGGCCATAATCGATATCGCGAGTGCTACTGATGTGATATTGCAACATGCACATTGTGCACGTATATTAGGCTGCAATTCATCTATCATTACAATCTATCATATTTTCCAATTAAAATAATAAATTGAATATTCTGTTTCGATTTTTTTTTTTTTTTTTTTTTTTGAAAGAATTCTTGTGAATTGTGCAAAGTTAATTAGTTTGAAATATTTTTGTACAGTTGTCTTGACATTTTGGGATTAAAAATAGATAGAAAATTGAACCAAGGATCACTCTTGTGTCGTACATAGAAACATAGAGAAAAATTCATTGGTGAACATTATTCTATTTAAAAAAATTGCAAATTGCAAATTGTACGTGAAATCTGGTTTCTAAAAAAAATTATTAGATATAGTGATACGTGAAAAAGGGTATTGTGTAAGAAAGGAAGTTGAAACTTGTTATGTTGGCAAAGAGATACAGATACAAACGTACATATACGTAGACGGATAAGTAAGTAAGTAAGTATACGTCCGGTTCGAGTTCGTACATACATACATATATACTCGGTTGAAAAAATAAGCCCGCAGCAAAAACCAGGTTATTCCAAGCCTGCAGCCTTGACTTTATTTCTATTATTTCAGACAAATATGTACATATTGTATTTTTATGTGAAATTTTTTGATAACGTAGTTTTCATTACTTCATCTATATGTCCTCGCTACCGTGTAGCACTAAACGAATATTAATCATACCTCATTCGTGGCACTCTTCACCATTGCACAACATTTCAATCCCCTAGTGTACGAGATTAATGGATGATTCTTAAACTTTTCAATATATTAATTCAACATGCAGCTATCGTCTTTATTTAACGTCGATATTCTGTACGATTAGCATACCTATATGTATGTTATTATAGATTTCATAAATTGATAAATATTAATTAATGATGAGCAGAAATTGCATATGGATATATTACAACCACAGTTTACGATTTGAAGATTTTAAAAGTGGTAAGATTCATTTA
This sequence comes from Macrophya annulata, assembly GCA_963924015.1. Taxonomy (NCBI): domain Eukaryota; kingdom Metazoa; phylum Arthropoda; class Insecta; order Hymenoptera; family Tenthredinidae; genus Macrophya; species Macrophya annulata. Next base: position 13,087,032 of record OZ001259.1, on the reverse strand, counting down.
TTCAGTCAGACGATGAGTGAATACATGTTACCTTCATTGAAAAAGTGGTAAGATTGACGACTTACGTATTCCTCAACCTGGAGGTTTATACGGACGAATGTGCAAATTGCGTCCCTTTTCAATTACTTGATCGTTTCACAGTTAGAGTTTAGCGATTGATTACAGGCTCGACTTCCTCAATTTATCTGATTCCTACTTTTCTTGAATATACATCAATAACGTTTATAGCAATGAAAATAAAACTGGTATTTTTTTATCATCAACAGGTTGTCGTGTCTTATTATTTCATTTTATTTTTATCCATTCTGTGGATCAGTCTTAATACGAACATCAGTGGCAATTCGATAAATTGAAGATAATATATCAACAAGTGTCGTATGTTTTCGATACTTAATGATTCGAAGATAAGCTATCATTGACGTTCATAGACGTACGTTATAATTATTTTCGCCACTTTTATACGGCAAAGATTTTTATCCTTAGTTCACGAAATAATTAAACTGATCTAACAACCCCAGATATGGTGGGTTGTATTATCTTTTTAACAATCTTGTGTCCTAAACGATTCTCCTGTAACTGATAAGAAAAAAAGTTTCAGATTCTTCCTTTTTTTTTTTTTTTTTGACTTCACTACACTTCACGACATCGTTAATGAACTATCTTACTAATCGCGCTTAAGTATCAAGTACTTAAAATTAGCCGCTGTTGGGACAGAGAGCACATCATTACCGGACACCAAATCTGTAAGATGTAATTATCTGGTAGCCTTAAGTGTGTGACTTTTTCTTATAATTCATCTCGTTGACTTGTCTTTGCCATTGATGGATATCGGACCTTTTTTAGAATCTTGTAAACCACATTATTTTACCCGTCAAACGCGTCTTTCTTTAAATGAATTTCTTCGTACAGTACTAAAGAAGGAAAATACTATGATAGGTATGAACAATATCCAGTTCTTCTGTCTTTAATGACAGTGAAAGTGGATGTGAAACAGGCTTGTACAAATTCTGATACCTATACAAGTTTCACGTAATACTATAAAGACATTGAATTTCCTTTACGCTGCAGACAAAGTTAGAATTATATTTCGAACGTCCTTTCAGCCTATTTGAACATCACCTCATTGTCACTCTGATATTAAACTTATTGTTCGCAATTACTTTCTCGTGACAAATCCGCAAGATAAATCTCATAGAAATATTATTCATATAGTTAAAAGCAATTCAGACTTCAAAGAATGGAGTTAATAGTCGATAAATTTCTTTGCAGAGTTTAACGCAATCGTCCAACCGTGAGTCGAAATATTCTTTCCGTTTCATTTACGGCCAATTTTCTTCGTCTTCTTATTTTCCTTTATCATCCTTTCTTTATTATTTCACGTTTGAAATAATTACTCTCTTCCTTTTTCCAACGTTTCGTTCATCTGAAAAGACGCGTTTAAGACCAGGCTTCAAGTCGTTTACTAGTTTTATATCTGTTTAAGCCTGCATCTCATTCAAGAGGAAATCCGCTGCCATTCTTTTGGAATTAAATATCCATGCTTCGACGGTTCACTTAAGATTTAAACCTATATTAATTAGCTCATTTATCGCTGCTCTTTAATCGCAAACATTTTTTAGTAAAAAGGGCAACTTCACCAAAACATTCCTACATCCTTAACCATTCAAATATATTTTGGTCCCGATTCCGTCCCATTTGGGTACAATTTTCAGGTTTACCTGTCGGTGGTAGCACGTATATTGCTGAAGTTTAAAACTGCAGTTAAACGGGCTTGCAAGGTGTTGGGGTTATGGGCCGACGCCCACGCACGACCATCAAGATCTTCTCTCACGACACGAGGTCTTGGGGCCACTAGGTCACGATGCTAACGATACACGCATAGTTATGCTAACCCAACCCAACTTACTGCGAACCTAACGTAACCCAATCTCATACCCAACCTCATCTCATATCATCTCCCGTTCCTCTCACTCAGAAGGCAACCAGACTGTTCCGCAAGACACAACTGGCCAATGCTGATCATTGCGAATATAATTATACAGAACGACAAGGGCAATGACATTTTGAAAAATAATTAAACCCTCCTATGATCTTCCTCTCGAAATATCTCATTCGAATTTGTCGAATTTTATTCATAAACCAGGATTTTTCTTTAGCTAAAACTCCTGGAGTCTAGAGGACTGGTTTAGGTGGGTTTGATACAATTTTTTCAACGGGCTTTTAGGATTTATTTAATATTTTTGGACATATTCGTTAGCTGGCTAATAGATACTGAATCCGTGATTCTGTAAATGGAATTTTTTGACCGTTAACTTCATGGACATGAGTGTCGAATGGGTATCGTATATTACGAATTTATGGGATAAAAATTATATCCGATATGCGTTGATACTAGTACATTGGTATTCAGTGTCTATAAATACGATTTACGTCGACTGGATGTATTTATTAACAACAGGTCCATCCAAGGTCCACGCTTTAAGATATGAGATACTCCACTCCTAAGCCTGATCAAGAATATTGCAAGTATAACGTATCAGTTAGATCAAAGACAAGATGAGAACTTACCTATTGGCGAATGTTTGAATCTTTCGAAGCACCTCTCAAGTCACCCACATTTGGTCCAACCTGACCGCATTCCTCTCTACCTCTACAGCTTGGCTTTGATACATTCTGTACGATGTGAGCAGTCTTTCTCTCCACTATCTCTTGTGTATCTCTTCTTTCTCCTCTTCTGACGTATGTGATCAGCTCAGGTCCCCAGGAGTCAAGAGAGCAATGCTTCCGTCCACACCTTAATTAATCCTATACAGTGAATACGGTTTTAATTAGTCCAGCTATAGTTGAACTCTGTGAATTTTATTGCTTCATGTATTTGCAAAAAAAATTTATCGATAATTAGCTCACTTCTATTCGCGCAAATGCATCACAGAATTTCTCGATCATCTGAAGTGGAATATAACTTTTATGAAAATTTTGTTACATCGAAGAATGATATTGACATAAATTAATTCGTGAATTAATTACGACGTATATTTTGGTCTGCGGGTGTGCGAGTACTTACTCGAATATGTCAACCGTTTGATCTGGAGTTAATGAACTTTCCACTGAAGAATGTTCAATTAAGATCTCCTTGGAAAATTGAGTTCTATATAGCGAAAGACATTTAGCCAATGTGAACGGTGAAATTTCTTGGAAGTATGACTCGAGGGATCAGCAGCACCAATTTTGGCCTATCGCAATTAATTAATTGTACAAAGTACAAGAAGAATATGAGTAATTAATGCTTGTTTAATATTTGATTAGATTTTTCATTATACATACATATACATATGGTCAATCGTATATAGAAATACCATAGCTAATTGATCTCCGCACCAAATGTCAATGCTAATTTCTTGGGCTGTTTGTAATATATGACAGTGAAATCACGGCTAGGGAAATTACTCAATGAAAATATGTAGCTACAAATGTTTTGCGCGATTGATATTATGGCGCCTGCTCTAATTATGCTAATAATTGTAAGTCAACATATATAGAGATTAATTTTATACAGCTTAAAGTAGAGAGCAAAGTCTTATAGATTCTTTACGAAATTTCGAAATATGTTTATTCTTCTTTCGAGTAATTGAAATAATTAACTGACAGCTCATTGAACACGGGTAAAGTGTCTCATAAACGAGCGTAAAACGCGACTTGGTGCGAGAATAAGCGTTTATATAAGATTTACCACTTAAAATTACTCAGCTTCTTGCACACATCAACATATATAAATACCACGTATTTATATTTATGGTATATGGTATATTATATAAGGGTTTTTTATGTATGTATTGTACCTATATAAAGCTCTCCAGATAACAGTGGAATCTATGCTATGGTTTCATTTCGCGTGCCATACATTTTTCTGTTTACAGTAAGATATGCGAGAAGTTGATACCAGGCTAAAGTATTCTCTCTTTAATTTTTTAACTCATGTACACGAAGCTATGCGTGATATGTATGTAGGTATAAGTTATATGAATAAAATGTTGGACGTTTCAATTTTATTGTAAATTCCTTGAATTCTCTAAATGGTCGGTCGTACTTCCATGAGTATAAGTTGAAAATATTCAGTTCAGTTCAGTTCAGTTCAGTTGAACTTAGTTGATACAAGTTTGTTAGTCAAAGTGATTCTGCCGTTATTTAAAGTAAGTCCTATAGCGATTAGAATCCCGTACATACTACACCCCATGTAGTTGTGGATTACGTTAATGGCGCGTGTCAACCATTACGAATGTCATTATAAACTTTTACACGCATTTCATAGCCGACTGGTTTTAGAATATTAGAGATTTGAGTATTTAACCGTTAATTTTATATTCTCAGAGTATATAAACGATCGAATATTAACACGTGGACAAACGATAAATTAAACTTGTATAACAGACAAAATTATCCAAAGCAGATATGTTTAGAATAGTCATAAAAAAAAATTGCGTACTAATATATCTTGAACAATACGTCATTCTTACAGCATTGATTAACAATCTTACTCTGAAGTTATTCATCGAGAGAAATCTGAATCGAATTGGCGTGGGTGAAGTTTTAAGGATCGAGAGGTCATCGGCGCCACGCTACTTAATTGCAGACCATGTTCATAAACCACTTCCAAGTTCTGAAGCGATCCTCCTGTATTTTGTCAGCCCTAATTCTGATCCTGGTAAAAAAAATTTCAGGATAAAGTGGTAATTCCGTTATAATTCAAGTCCTAATCACACGAGGGTCCCAACTTTATACCCGCTTTTGGATAATTTCATCCACGTGTTTAGTCGGGTGTGGTTAGGCTCGCTTTAGACGGTTTGAAAAGGTGGGGGAGCAGCTAACACGATTCTCTCCTCCCTACCTGACAAGAAAAAGAGAGAAAAAGAGAGAAAAGAAGAGAGAAGGGGTCCGATCGCTGCACAAACCGGAGTCAGTTTCTGCCAACGGCTTCGTACGGTGCAGTCGTACCAGATTTTGTTTAGTGTCATTATTATGGAGTATTATGATCTCCATATAGTCACATAACACAAGTAATTTGAATCACAGAGTTATTGATGTGACTTGATTCGCGTTTCGTTATTAAAACTGAAAAGATATAATCAACTGCATCAGTTTAAAGATATCCTGTTGGAAAATCCTCCTCATGTAGAGGTAAGACTATATAAGGACATGGATTTCTCCGGTTGAATTGACTAAAGATCTTAACAGATTTTTGTCCGTTTTTTTTTTTTTTTTTTTTTTTTTTTACGGCAAAGTCGTAAACTCTTCGATTATTTTACTTCCTAAACTCTTGATTAATGGTATAGACAATTAAGCATTTCACGCCTTAATTTCCGTGACAGCTGGACCCATCGATCTCCTTAGTAGTTGAAGAGACGCACTCGTGCAAATTACAAACGATAATCGATCGATATCGATACTGACCGGATATTCAATTCGAAACTGAATGAAAATAATTTTCAAATGTTTTGTTTTTCGCTCTTTATCACAGTGGAAGGATTATAGGCAAAGATTTAGGCCGTTATAAATCTTCCCAGTGTTTAAAAGTTGCTCTTACTAATCGTAGCCACGTTCTGTCCACGTGTCGAAAGGCTATTAGCTATAATACGTTCGTTCATTTTTTGTGTAACTGATATTTATCTCGAACGATAAATATGCAAATATGTAAAAATGACTACTGAAAGTCAGTTGACAAAATTTTGTTAATCTTGTGTTATGGTAAACGGTTGATAGTCAGACATATTATAACATCAACGTAGGGTATAGCAACAGCAGTTAATATCACGGCAAGAAGTGAGCTATATAGATAATTCGGCAGTTCATTAACCCTTTCGTGACATAACGATATGCATTTTAGTTACCGATATAGATTTCTATGAAAATAATTAGACGAATGATGAAAAATCTCGATTGGCTATGATGTGAAATAGAAAACAATTAATTGCATAATTTAATTTCTAACACGAATTATCACGCCGTTGTTGGCTGAAAATTAGATCACAAAATCGAATTTCAAAGCATGTGAGTTACGGGAGAAATGTTCTTGTACGTATATAGAAAGCCGTAATTAATTGAATCGTGTTCGTCTGTACTCGAGACATCTTCTAGTCTCAATTATAAATTACGGGTCTTTTACTACTGCTAGTTATTTCAGGTAATTACTGTTACTATCAGTAGAGAAGAAAAGTTTTCAAAGTACCGAGGATACATCTGTTCGGACTTCGTTTTCCCGATTTAAGTATCACAATTTTATTTCATCGTGGTATCTGATCCACGACTTTCATACTTTATCATGTCTTATTTATTTTTTTTTCTTCTGGTTTCGTCAATGAGTGTTAATTGCAATAAATTACAAGTCACTAGGTGAACCATGACGATTTTGTACGGATATTAAAAAGTCTGAAAAGAATCTTTAACTACTGCTAATTACCGTAAGGTCGGCGTCCCGCTGCATTGCAGTGTTCACTCATCGATCCAGTTAACCGAAAATATTGAATAGTCTGATCGAATTGAGTACAAGGAGTTTAAAGTTGGGAGCCAGGAAGTCTGTGGCTACCAAGACGAAAATTTTGCCTCGAGGTGAGCGAACAGTTATACGAAATCGTGGTTGAGGTAGGCGGAGAGCACACCCAGGGACGAGGCAATATTCTTATGTAAATATATACATGTTACATACATACATACATATCTTATGTGTACAGAAGTACCTACGTGATGAATACGTATGCAGGGCCTCTATATCTCCGCTCCGACACCTTTTCAATAGAATATGTACTAGATTTTATATCATTTTGGGGTATCGCAAGCTGATCCAATACTTAGATTTAATTACCTGTGAATAAAAACAAGATATATGGGGGAGAACGGGGCAGAATGGGACAGAAGATCGGGATGTATTGATGGGGTAAAATGAGAGGCCGAAAAATTATTGGAAAATTGTGTTTCTACAATACAATTTAATGGAACCATTGAGAGTATAACATTTTTGAAACCATTTTTAGTGTTTAAATTCAGAAGTCTGGAGTTGGGCAAAATGGGACAATTTGAAATTATTTAAAATATATAGTTTCTGACAAACGGTAGCTCATAACTTTTGAAAAATATTTTATTTTTGAAGCAAGCTCTAAAGTCAGAATTTAATGATGAGGCAAAATAGGGCATCCACAGAAAAGCAAAAATTTGCAGCGTAGAAATTTAGAGCAATTTTAGAATTTTCCCTGACGATATTATTTTTCGAAATGTCAAAATTAACCATCCATGTTCCAATTTTTCTTTCAAACAATCATTTAGAATAATAGGAATAGTTACGGCGGTATTTTTCGCTTAGCTGTCCCGTTTTGCCTCGCTCTCTCCTAGATCAGTCGATCATTCCATCGAATCATAACCTCGTTCATTAGTTACTAATTCTGATATCTTTGGGAGACATTCACACATTCGTTTTGATATACAAATTTAAACATTACATCCTGAAGAAAGAATCAAAAGGATGTTTTAATTCTATGCTTTGTCCTTCGTTCGAATGCCAACCCAAGCACTTAGACATGTGCATACTTCAAAATGCATGTTGAGGTGTATCCGTTGGGCTTTCCGCGTTGTGTCACACCTCAACCCTGTAGGTTTTTTTCTTGTTTTCCTTTTGTCTTTTCATTGAACAACACGATGCTTTGTTCAGAAAAATTTTGAGGATATGTATAGGGTTGAGTGTCGTTGAGAGCCACCGTAATAATCTGGTTTGGTTCGTAGCAGCTGGGCACTAACCCCAACGTCGATTAACACATGTCAATCGAACCAAACCTCCGACACCCATTGATCTAAAATTAATTTCATTACTTGGAAATTTTTTTTCTTTATTTACGACGTGGAAGTAAAATAAGGTATTGATCATTTTTGCGAAAGTCTTACCCCCGGATGTATGTAATTCAATTCAATTTAATTCAATTCAATCCGAAGACTACTGGTTTATAGATTGATCAACGATCAGCGTAAGGAAGAAAAGCTGCTCCATAAACGATAAGAGATATTTTGACGTGGAAGAAAAATTCGTGTTTAAATTTCAGAGTGTTATTTTTTCTTATTTTAATGGTTTGTAATTCCGGAGTAGGGATCCGTTGGTCCAACCTAAAATTATATTATTTGGATTAACAAAGCCCTGGGATTAATTGGGGGCCGTATGTCGACCTCTTCATCCCCTGTGGCCATTCGGTATATCTTCCCTTTAAATAGAACGAGTTAAACAGTTTAGCCAACCGTTAGCCATTGTTAGTTGTCGAGCTGCGTTACGCGCTTTCTGACCTCGTTAGAAACAATTAAAACTAACAGACAAGCCGGCGTACGGTTTAATTGATGTATAGTGGCTTGACGTGCAATCGGTCTGCCGAAGAAGCTCGCACGATGAACGTTGGAGGTTGAGTTCAACAACTCTCATCCGGTTTTGTAAGTCGCTCAACGCCCCGCGGTTTCTGTACTCGATTCATATTCGCGGACGCGAAATAACGAGACGATTTTTAACATAGTTTGTTTCCATTACTTGATCGATTTTTACGATCACACTTTATCTTAAAGATCTGATTATCTTACTTCCCTGCATTATCAATCTCTGTTCATCACTTCTTTTCACTAATTTACTCCAAAATCTGAAAAGCATACGTTAGTACCTCTTCCTGATTAATTTATCCCATTTTTTAATTGACTACTTGTCAAAAATGGTCACATTTTTTCGTATTTTTAAACAAACTTGTGGGAATTATTCGGTCTAACGGATTTTTAAGTCACAGTATTTTTTTTCACTTTTGTACTAATAAGCGAGTGAGGAATAGGATTTACTCATTTTCTCATGCAAATTTTTGCTTAATCACTGCGAAACATGCAGCTGTTAAAACGTCGTTGCGGATTTCCCAGACTTTTGAAAATCCTGAAAAAAGAGGATGCCTTCAAACTGTTTTTGGATTGTTAAAACCTGACAATAAAACTCGACTGCATTCGTACTTCACACTATGGAAAGTGGATCTACAGTGCAGGACTATAGAAATTTGTATAAGTAGTTCAGACCATCATTAATTCTAGCTTTTCAAAAATTTGTAAATGCTTGTTGCCTAACTTAACTAACTGTTTTCAATTACGGAAGATATACAACGTGAAATTATTCCAAATAGAATTATAATGACAATGAAACCAGTCTGGGGATACAGTAAAGCATGAGAACCCAACTGATTGTGAGTTTGGACCACAAAGAGGAGGGCTCCACGCAATCAAGGGATTAAGTAGTGGACTTGAACTTCAGATGAGTCAGTTTTCAAACTGACGATTAAACGAGCAGAGAACTTTCCTTTGTTGCCTGTTTCACAAATTCGGAAATTATTTAACCCTCTTGAGTACCTATTCCGGTTCACAGAAAATCTCTTCAAAGGTGGGACATCCAAGACCGGATTGTTCAACTTTGTGAAACAGATAAACCGTGTCAAAGATCTGTCAATCAAAATGTTATTCAACGTTTGTTATTTCGTGTCAACCAAATTCGTAGACGACTATAATGCAAGAAATTTATAGAAAATTTCTAAACCACTGCATTTTATCCAGCGTATGAAGACTTCAGAAAAATCATTACAGACGATATAATATATTAATATATTACACTTTGAAAATATTTTTCGGCTGTTCATTTCATACTAAATTTAAGGTAATGATATTCTTGTGAATCAACAGCTTGCACAAATATTATCACAGGTCTGCCAGTGCTTATCGCTGTCGTGTTTTAAAAATAGAATAACTTTTGTGAGACATCAAATTGAAGTGAAATTTGTCAAAAAACAATTAAAAAAATAAAAATAAAGTCGAAGTTTGTAAGTGGCCAACGAAAAGACTTGCATGCGGATGTGCAATTCACTAGATATCACTTGACTCCAGATGTAAATTCTTTATACATTTAGTGGGCCGAGACGTTCTCTGCTATGGGATTCGTGAGTGGAATCCCGGAAGGATCCTCGTTTAGTCTTAAAAAATACTCTTCCGTCGCTCGGCATGCATATTCAAGTGTGCCAGGCAACCGGTCCTCCCTCAGGAGCTTCGGAGATCCTCTAAGAGCCCAGATCTCGCTAGTTCTCCATTGGGAGTAGCTGGGTAATTTGTACCGGATGATCCAAAACTCTCAAAGCAATTAAAACGAAATTGAATAATAATCAAATTATTTTAAACAAAGTGGAAAAAAAAAACGAAAAAATCGCCGTGGGATGGTTCGCTTAATTCTTTATATTTTTACGGGAAAGTTATATTCGGTGATGCGGTATACTCAATGTTTCGTTTAACGATGCGAAAACATGGGGGGGATATGGAAATATTTCATAAAATGATTTTACCAATAAAAAATTCATTTCAAATGTCCATGATCCAGAGTTTATATACCTACATCCAGGTTATCATTTCAAAGATAGATAAGCCGACTTTATCATTGTAAAATCAGCCTTGAATCAGACTCTACTCTTACTTACGTTTATAAATCTACAGACCGCAGCTCCGGAAGCTAAATTAACTTAGATTTACGTACCTGCAGTAGTTTTTTACCGAGTAATTCCTGGTTTTGACGGCAGTGAGGGAGAAGTTATCTCCGCACCTTACCCTCGGCCCACCCCAGAGAATTTCTCAATTTAGAACTCGCCCTAAGTAGACCAGAAGTTGTTCGAAAATTTAAATTAACAACATTTCCATCGCAAGATTTTATTCTCATTTCATAAAATATCGTTGTAATATTGTTATATCTATATTGTTATATCTATGAAGATAACGTTGTCAAGTGCTGTTATAATGTTGGCTGATCAACACTCTATGTACAGTAATCCTTGACATGATCACACAAACTTATTTGATATATATGCTATCTTGATATAGATGCGAGATGACAAGTTGACAGATGTGAAAGCAGACTAGAATTTCGAGAATAGTTAGTGAGAGTGACCGTTGGTCAATTGGGCTAGGAACAAACATACATCGGGGGTCTTCTTAGATCCCGGAAAAAACTTTGAGTTTGTTTTCATAGTGTACCTATTACATATTGAAATGGTGTATGTATTGAGGTGATAAATTGATTCCGCGATATGGTTCCTAAATTAATGTTTAAACTTCTTTACAATAAGTTTGTAAGCCTTCAAGGTACTGTGTAAAATACGAACGACCTTTTCATTCATGAGATTCACAAAATTAGTATCTCCTATTTCCTTCCTCAGAAATATTTGATTATCATTTCCGGTCGAGATAAAGAGAGATGTAGAGAGTGAGAGAAAGAGAGAGAGAGAAGAGCCGCTAACTTCGTGGAATATACATATAGAGTATTATGTAAATTCTCACGAACCACTTTACGTGGCTTCGTATGTCTGGTAACATTCGTATCCTATATGTGTTATAGTCAAAAGTGCAACTCAGCGCTCTTGGATATACGTGACTACATGCAACTTTGTGAATATTGCGGTATATGTGCCTGTACTCACGTGCCGCATTAGTATTAAAGTTCCGTATACATACATGGACGTAATGTAGTATGATAAAACGTAAGAGTAGGTATACTCGCTCCGTGTCTTTTTTTCTTTTTTTTTTATGAGACACACATTCATCACACGAGAGTCTCACCGTTGGACTTTGCAAGAACTGGAACACTCTCCTACTTCTCACGCATCTATTAACTACCAAGATTCACGATGGTAAAGTTATGCCATTAAGGATTACCGCAAATTGACCTGGCAAGTTTACTATAAGGTATCAATTTAAGTCGAGAATAAAATCTGGAATCGTGTCAGCATCATATTTTCACTCCAGAACGATCACTTGTTATTTTTCATGAGGTAGTCTGAATTACCTTATCGGTAAAATTTCATCAATATGATTCGAATGATGATTGTCGAATTACTAGATGAGAAAGTTTTCGGAAAATTTTCACATTATTTTTCTTCTTCGTTTTCTTACTATTTTGAGATGTCGAAATATTGGAAAAATGTCTACCCCAAACAGTTTCAGTAACGAAATGGGAAATCTGAGCCAACTTCCGAGATTTTTTGATGATTATTCGTATTCGTTATATACAAAGCGGGATTTTTCTATACTTTGGTATATATTTCTTACGTCAGAAATTTTCTCAATGATGACACACAACCGCGGGTTCTGTGCCCTTGACGTGACAAGATATTGTACCTACCACATAGAATTATTTCATTTCCACATCTTTTGCTTGGAAAATATTATTCGTATAAAATTTATTTGGTAACCAAGGTAATCCCATCGTTGTAACGAGTTTGGATAATCCAGCAGCCCTTTCTACCTCGTATAACGTAGAATGTACGTAAATAACTGCCGACCCACATTAAGATCTCGTCGAGATTTAACAGCTTACCATTCTTATCTTTATACTGGACTGACCAAAGGTCTGAAGGCTTGGAAACAAAAGAGACACATTGGGAGCGATGCGAAAGGTATAAAACTAAAAAAAAAACCCAGGAAGATTTAGGACGGAAAATTGTAGAAAACCTTGAGCTAAAGCCTTCCGCTTGTTTCGATCCGATTTTAGGACCCGCCACCTTCTTACGCTGAAAACTTCGACTCTTCCTCTTCTCTGATCGTGAGCTTTTGCTAAGGGCGCGCAACTCGCGCTACTCAAGGTGCGCCGTGCCAGCGTCACTGTACGTCGTTTGAACCACTGCGACGGACCAACGTGATTCGCGCATACGTCCTACCGGCTCATCTACCAGGCAAACAGCGGGCAAGAAGAGAGGTTTCGAGTGCGGTTGTTTCACGTCACGATAAACGTTGTCCCTGAACTCAATACATACTTGTTGTGCTTTTTTCGTCGAGTACTCGTACGTCTCTTGCACCCTGGCTGCTCGAGTCATTCGCGCAATATAAATACGAGAAAATTGAACCGCGGAACTTCATGCAGTAAAAGTCGATGCGAATTATCGCCTACATTTAATGTATAATTCGCGATTTAGTACCGATAAATGATTTGGCTTCAGATCGATTTTTGAAGATTAAAGTAACTTGAAATGATTAACTCAAATTACTAAAAAAAAAATTTTTAATCAACATCGTTTTTCGTTCAATATCTACAAAATAGACAAATTTTAAGACTCATTGATCTATGAAGAATCTTTAAATATCAACGATCAATATTTTGGACACATTTTATCGAAACTAGCTGAATCCCGTTTCCATACTTTTATACATTGATAAAGTTCGAGCCAAGGCCTCATACTACTGCTTTGTATAATGTCTAATGTATTTGTGGCTATTTTGTCTTTTTGCATTTTGGGTTATTGACCAAAGTCTAGATTAAAGCAAGCCACAAGATACTGAAATTGGAGTAAATGCATAAATGATAAGAAATGCAAACAGGACATTAAGATTTTGGTATTTCATGTACAAAAACATTAATTAAATGTTATATTCTGCAGTATTTTGTATAACTTTCAATCCGTTATTGACTTTCTAAATTTTTCAGACAAATATATAAGAATCACACAAAGTTTTTTTTCTTTGATTTTGTTTCTATATCCTTTACTAATCCGATCCAAGGACAGTGTCCGAGTAAATTATTTGTCATAGTTATTCAAACTGCCTATTAATTAATTAGGTAGATTATTTTTAGTATAAAGTAACGATAATAAAACGTAATTACCAGTGTACGATAAACCATAGTATTGAATTTTCGCAACTCACTTATTAATTACTATTACTTCACGTAACGAAACTACAGTAAAACCGATTTTACATGTATAAATGTGCATTTCGAATTCGTAATAAAATATAACGACCATGTATGTAATATAATGATTAAGAACGTTGAAGGATATTATTTATCATTAACTGTCTCATATATAATAGATCTCTATATACTACGCAGAATTTTATTGGGTTATCATTAACTGCAGAAGATATAGATACCTAAATACCTCTTCAAATGCGAATTCTGCAGACGCCGTAAAACGACCATGAGTTATTAACGGTTTTTTTTTTTTTTTGTTTTTATTACCAAATTGGTATAGTAACCACTTACTGCAGTATTAGCTAAGCCTCGCAGTGACACAATCAATTACGTAAGTGGTGGCACGGCACTTAACCAATTAGAAGTATCGATTTCATAGATCAGAACTTCTCCTTACTAAAGAACATTGTTTTTATATTCGCAAAAAAAATCCAGCTACGAATCGAATATTGTCTGGACAGATCAGGAATTTGCATACAGGCATGCTGCTCTTTGTAAACTAGAGGAGGGGGGGCAAAATGGGTCCCTTAATAAAAAAATGCTGATATCTTTAGTTCTTTTCACTTATTCTACATTTTGCCTCTCAAAATTTTTGAGCCATCAAGGCCCATTTTTGTGAATATTTGCAAAGCGAAAATAAGACACTTTTCCTGTCAAGTAAGGTGATCAGTGCGTCATTTGACCATTTTCAGAGAACACTAATTGTCATATAAAACATACGCCCATTCTCGGCACCCAGTTCTATATAATTCTTGTAGCTCATTCAATTGCGAAACTTAGTTGTGGTCAGGAAAATGATTGTATTCCAGGGGCGTATAAAAAGATGACATAATTGTTTACTGTTTACTGATGACTGATGATATTTACGATGATGATTTTATCTCATAATCTCTATGCAATTAACCGTTGACTCAAATATCAAAACTAACGAACGTCTATATCAGAACCCATAACTAATTGATAAGTATGTATAATTTTTTCTACCTCATGTATTAGATGCGTGTGAACTTTTTGAATCGTTATAAAACAGTTTTAATTGTTACAAGTTTTTCATCGTAGATTTATAATAGCAACTTAATTTTGCTTACTCTTTTTACGTCTGTTGTATTAATAATAATATAGGTAGGTAGGTATATATGATAGATAATGTGTGCCTGGTCAGAATCACAGTCGTAACTATATATAATGTATATAAACTTTTTACCGTTATTCTAACTGTTATTCTAGGAGTAAAACTGTTGATTAAATTATGTATTGTAGCGCGTGCGAAAAACATCAAAACGATAATGAATTAAATATAATAATAGTCATCGTGTTGTAAGCCGTTCAAAGATCGTCAAACATTTTTTGTTCAATTTAATAGTTTAATGTTTCATTCATAAGCATCGTAGTCAATCATCATGTAGATTGTACAGATTAGACGAGCCTTCATCTATGCGTTTCGTCTTAATAACCACCAGATTTATATATATGAGCTATAAAATAAATTATTTATTCTTTACAAGTTTGGATGGCAGTTGGTATGTATATTATCAATTAACAGAAGGTCGAGAATATATCTAGATCATCACAAAATTCTAAGAAATTTTTTTTACGACAATTACAAATTTGGAGTAGAATTATATTCATTCTTTCATTTATTTATTTTTAAAACCCATCCAACGACCTACTTCTACTTATAACGCGATATTACTGAGGTCATGGTAGAGATGAGGTCATAAAATCTTGCCATATAGAAATAATCTGACAAGAGGTGTAAAATTTTTCGCCAATTATACGCGTCATTAATTTGCATTAAAATAGTCTCTATAGATTGAATCTTAAAGCATTTTTAAGCTCGTAATTGATTATCATTTTAGATGAGAATGAGCTATCTTTACTTGTCACAATTATTATCGACATGATAATACGTCAATAAAATTGATCAAGTTTAATATAGGTGCTGTTATACGTACGTAGTCGTTGAATTGAATCCAAAATCTTTTTCAATATCAAATGTACCAACCGTGGTATGACAAACCGAGTATGAAATACCTGACTGATTTAAAACGGTATCGCGATTTCCAACTGGTTATCGCACGGCATCGACTTTGGGCGGAAATGAAACTTGAAGCCAAGATTCAGCGGGTTTAAAAGAATAAAGAGAACTGACGTTCACGGCTGAATGATGACCGTTCTACTTCGTCGACTGTTCTTTGCTATTCAATTCCTAAAATTCTGTCCTATAACTTTATTCCTCTGAAGTCCTTTGTCCGAAGAACACGTCTCCGTTGATCTTATGCAAATTGTTGTAATCATTGCGATCAAATATGATTCTCAATTAACTTGATAAATTCCCTCGTATAATACAAATGATTCATCATCTCGAACAGATTACGAATCAAGTATTTCTAATACCCGAGCAAAGCAAAATTGCATAAAATTGTTATGAATAAAACAAAAAAAATTCTTTTATCTAGTAGCAAATTTTTTACAAATCTCTCTTCATTCATTAAACACGTAATGCGAGTACGTGCATCTGAAGAAAAATAGAAAAAATGAAGAAAACTGCTTGTGGTATAAAGAAATAATAAAACAAGAGACTAAGTATGTTGAAATTTGGTTTTTAGATGAATTTAATTTGAACAATACCCAGGTACGTGCGTTATGTGGTGAAGATATAAAGTGGTATGCACGTGAGCAAGAAGAAACCGAGGTAACTGGGTCACTTTTTCCATTAGGTTTTCACTTTTTGTATGATACCTACCGATCTAAACAGTAGCCAGAACGGTTGACAAGACGATCATGTCCTTTCAATAAAAGAGGATGTGAGTGGTCAGTGCGGTTAGCCCGGGTGTCCGCGTGCCCGACTCGCTAGATCAGACCGCATCCGGCCTTTATCTTTGCTTTATACTTTATGAGAATAAAACTCGAACGGAGACATCCTGGGCCTTGGACTTTCTACGTATTAATTATTCCGTCATCTGGTCATCCCTTTCCTCGGATAACATTGCGACATGCTTGTGAGTAAAGAGAACAAATACGGTATTTGAAGTTATAAAATTTTTCCAAAATTTACGCAGCAAACATACCAGCAACGGTTCTCATCACTATACGTACATGCATCGTACAATAGATTGACAAACAAGGACTAAATCGTGTTTACAAATCATAGAATCATCATTGGGAATCGAAAAATAGTCACTTACGTATGTGCGTAAAAATATAATAAGGACTGATTAGACCCAATCCATTCAGTTGCGGATAGGAAAGACAAATAATGAGGCAAGGCAGGAAGCAATCGTAAAAGCCATCCCGAGGTCGATGTTTAGAAAATTTTCAGTAAAATAGTGACAGTCGAACTGATCGTCCCGAAGTATATTTTTTTCTTTTTCTACGCTATGGTTAGATTTAACATTTAAACGTTGAGAAGTTTGTTGGATGTCTTCGGAACCTGATCACTTTTCGAACTTATTAATGAGGGTTTTAACGAGGTTGCTGCTGTTGGTAGATTCGCGTTATCTATACACGATAATATGCGAGAAGTTGTTTAATAAGTTGGATAATAAGAAGCCATCGAAAGTGCATAAAATGAAGAACATGAAGAGAATGAAGACATACATGCCCAGGATAACGAGAGCGTTGGTAACTCGCGATTTCTATCGTTATGAACTTGACTATTTCCAGTGTTTAATTAATTAACGGACTTAATTATCTAAATCAGGATAAATTCTCGAATAATGAATACAGAGATATGACCAGACTTGAACAGGTGAATAAAATCATAAATCGATCATATAACTACTGTTAATATTTAAAGTAATTCCTTCCTAATATCCTCCGTATTTCTATGTAGATAAAAAATGAAAATAAACAACAAGTTTCAGTCAGTCAGTGAATGAGCAAGTGCTTGAGTAAAAAATCCAGGACATTATCCGAATTAGCTGTAGGTGGAATAATTCAAACTGTAATATTGTAAAACTCGCTTAAGTCCAGTGTCAGCGTGTTTGCGGGTAAACTTTTTTTTTTCTATAAATTTGTCAGGCTGAAATTAATGATTTTAATTAATAGCGCCCGGTTGAATTTTTGTCTCGTAGTAAATGGCACGTAGTTGTATATTATATGACCTGTTGTTTGCTGTTACCTCGATTGAGCCCTACAGCCTACTATAAGGTAACGGTTGCGAACTTGGTGAACAAAATATGGGCGTGGATATTTTTGTTTGAACATCAAACAGTCGCGGGAGTAGAGAAAGAGCAGATAATATTGTAAGTGGTAAGTTGGTTAACGGTATTCGAACGAAGCCGTCAGCACACTAACCAACATCTTAAGAAACAGCATCCATCTATCGACGAACGGCTAAAGATTATGCTGTAGTATCGACACGTATGTATGTATGTATGTAACGTCTACCTACTACTCATGATTATAACCGCATGATCGTTAATTTTTTTTTTCTTTTTTCAAACATCATCTTAGTTATTTGAAAAACAAACATATATATATATATATATACATATACAGTATATACGTAGTTATATTCATGCGTTAACCGCAGTTACCCTACTTCAGACTTATAAGAGATTTATACTTAGTCTTAACTATATCAAGATGGACAAGTCATCTGTAATTATACAACAATTAAATCATTGAAAAATTTCTTCTACTGATTTTATGTTTAATATTATCATCTTTTTATTTTTTATGTCATATTTAATTAGCGACAGGATTAGATCATCGATTATCAATTTAACGAATATATACTTTCTAACGAAATGTTATTTTTGATTATTTAAGATAAACTACGACTTCATGATAATCTATTCCGAAAAAAATATATAAATAAATGAATAAATAAACCTAGAAAAATGTAGTCATTTGTTAGTAACAGTGTTAGTTTCATTTCGAATAAAGAAATTGAATTCAAAAATATATATATTCATTAAAAAATTCATAAAAATAATGAACATTTTTCATTTTTCTTTAACGGTCGTGGCTTATTTTTTTGCCAACGTTACGTGAAGTAGTGCAGTTGCTGTTATAGTAGCCCGGGTCTTGTTGTCTTTCATGTATATTACATGTATAAGTATAGATATGGTCTGTATATGTGTCAGCCATCGAAGTTGGCAGGAATTTTTCTCAATCCGTTTTGCGCACACGCCGTATAAATACTAGAAAGCATTTCGTGATCGTCGCGCGACGACCGCGACGGTTTCGACGGATTACGCCGCGCAGACGTAAGACCACGTATGTATCCGGCGAACAGAAATCACGGTTGTCAAGTGATGACGTCACGTGTCATTTCTCGGCGCCGCGACGCGACGACCGCGACACTGTTCTATATAATACAATCGTCGTCTTGACGCACAGGCGCACTTTTACCTGCGCGTCTATATGCTCCATATACCTATTTATATACCCCTTCATAAAGCCACCCACGTTTCTATATCTAACAAGTGAACGGTTGTACATACGCAAGCGCAATTTAACTGAGAAAACGGTTCAACAGTTCAAACGGCTTTTCATGCCATTAATATTTACGCACATGTTTTATATCGGGAAAAACAACGCTCTTAGTATTGGAAAAAAATATTTTGTCAGAGCATGATCGACAATGATACTTACGTAGCCTCTTTTTTTCACATATTTATACTTATCTTGACTTATTTTAAGGATTTTAAGGATAAATTACCTACTGCGTTTAAAAAGGATTCGAAATTATTCGTCGTATCTCTTCGCGTTATAAGATTTGAATTGCCAATTGATCTACACTTCAAACGATGGAGTATTAGCGTATAGATGAAAGTACAGTGCATTTTCATAGAAGATATTATGAATAGGTACAAAACTCTGTTTCTCTCAACTTCCTGGTGTCCATCTCGGATAAAATATACAAAGATTAGGTGTAGTACCTTACTGTATAATACAAGTCAAGCAGATGGTGATCTGACTCGATTCTAAACCTATGCCAAGGAGTTTCTTGAAATTACATAGACTCTCGGCAGCTTTGTAATATCATTCGATCAAAGATTGCATAGAAGAGTGTTGTACTTGACTTCAGTGAATTTATATACATACTTGTATGGGGTTTAGTTTAATGCGCAGATTTCAGTTCATGAAAAGTCTTCAGTGTGGCTAAGCATCCATGAATAATTTCCTAATTATTTTCATCCTTAGTTCTACTTTAATTTTCCAACAATTTTTTATTTTTTCTAATAACATTTCGAAATACTATACAACATACCTACATACGTGCAGTACACACACATCGATTCGTTGATGCGATACAAGACCACATTTGGTGATATTTACTTATTGAATTCATTTCATTTACAGCTGCGGTATTTTATTATACGTAAATTGTGTCTGTGTAAATAGAACGTTATACGTTTAGCTTTAAAACTTGACAAACGCAGCTGGTATCGGAATATGGTACAAATATTGATATCCCCTGCAATAGGCACTAATATCCCGTCGAAGGAGTTTTTTTTTTCCTGAATATTTTCGAAGCTAGGGAGAATTTTTGATTGAAAAAAAATTCACTTTTTAGTTAACGGCACGCATATATTACTTCGAAATAGATTTTCTTACCGTTTCCTGAAAGACTAAATTGCCAAAGTCTTGATTATGTTCTTCTCTGCACAGACTCACTTAATACACAAAGAAACTTTATTCTTTATGTATAAAATCGATAGATTATGATTATCAATTTTTTTTTTTTTTTTCTTTTTTTTATCCATGAAGTTTAGAACATTGAAAAGTTTCACCAAAACTCAACCAATATCCACGGTTATTGAATGTCCTCATTGTCAGTATTGAAATTTTCTCTCGAGTCTTTTCAACGTATGTATATACCTATATGTAACAATGTAAAATACATATACAAGTCAATCTAGAATCGATGAGTATTTCCTGATCGTTTCGATGCACAGTTGAATCGCTGTTGATCCTATCATCCGAGAGCGATTTATCTAAGTGGATCATCATGAGAGCGCAAATATTGGTCTCTTCAATAAAAAAAAAAAAAGAAATAAGTAAAAATAAAAATAATATGAGAACTATGAAAGTACTAAGACACGCGTGTAATTTTGTACAAACGATTGCATCTCCGTGTATAATATAGATCGTTTTGGGACACGTGTCGAGGCTGTATGCCACGTGTTAAAACTTACGCCTCAGGTGAAAATGACTCCCGCTACTGCTGCAGTAGTGACGGTCGTTATTAAAGCTGGAACAGGGCTGTGTAAGTTAGTTACTGTAATTGTACATACCTACTTTCGCTCCATATCGGAGCAACGCGTTGGACTCGTCGCGAAAGCTGGTCCACGTGCATTCCTTTGCATACATATATTTATCATATCCGTAACACGGTGCACTTAACATACGGTGGCAAAATAAATAAATTTATATATATAATTGTGTCAACTTTAGAAAATTTGGTTGGGAATTTTCTGAGAATAATTGACACAATTTTAAAAAATTACATTTTATTTATTTAAAAAAAAATTCTTATTGGTATTACTTTTGCGAATAATTATTACAAAAATTCATCTATTTCTATTTTTTTTTTGCACTTTTGAAAAAGATTATTGATATACAAGATTAGGTCTCTGTATATTCGGAAGGCTTGTATGAAATACTGAGAAAAATTATGTTGCAATACTTTACGACATTGTGTCAGGTGAAATCTTAACAAACGGCAGTTTTATCTTTCTCAGGTTTTGCAAATGCTTGCGTTGCAAACTTCTTGAGCCTACTGAGATAAAATCAAAGTTTCAGTATCTCTTTTCTTTCTATTTTTTTTTTTTCTGTAAAAATTTTCACGTGACAAGAGTAACGCGTTTAATCAAAGATAAGTCAGGAATGCTTCTCACACCAGTATGGTTCATTTTAGTATCCTATACTGTTTTATTATCAGGATGCAAGCACGTTCTGCACGACGCAAGCAAACCGATAAATTACAGTAGAAACAAGTCTTAGAAAATCGTGCAGGAGTCTAATTCCTCTTTACAATACCGTAGGAAATCATTAGGCAGATCACGAGGTGCACAAGTACTTATAAAATCGAAAAATAGAGACGAAAAACTAGTCCAGATCCCTTGGCTGATCCATGAAAACTTTTTTTTTTTTCTTTCAAGGCGTAGTAAGTTTATGAAAAGAGTCTACGAATGTGGGCACTTAGAAAAACTTGACGAAAGACTCAAAGTGTATTATTATAGTCTGATTAACCCATATTGATGAAATAATTTGCCGATTTTCACTAAGATAGAAGTAAAAGGAGAGCTACGAGGCTCGAATGATACGCATTTCGCTATGGTAACCAAGTTCAGTAGCTTGGAGGATGTGAAATTGTCCTGGATCCAAATCTTCGTTGATGATGGACACGCATCATAAACTTAGTGGAATTTCTTGAAGCTCTGGGTTTGTCTTTTTCCGTAGTTTTCTGCAGTAATTGCTTTTTATCCGCTTTCTGATTCACGTGAAGTTTTAATCAATAAATTCCTGAAACATATAACGAGGAAATAAATGACCTTAATTTTTGTATACTGTAATTGAAAATTTTGTTTTAATCTTACGCTGGAGAGGATCTTCTACTCCATATAACCGTATAGCTGATAGATTCTAGAGCCCGGAGAAGGGATAGGGTCATGAAATTCAAACTGCACATTATAGATATTTACCAAGTGCTACTATCTGCGATATAAAATTCTGCTCAATTGACTTTATAGGTTTATCGAACACTGCAAAGATTCTTACTAAATTGTGAAAACTTTCTTTTGCTGCAGTATTGGTTTTTAAGAGATGTAAATCCTTTTTACGACCTAGCTCACGTCCACCTGTTCCAACGCCATTAGCCCACGGACGACGATATTTCAATCCGCAGGAGGTGTCAGACCTTCCAAGAATATCCTTTTTTCTATTATTTCTTTTTTTCCTCAACTTTTCCCGCGTTGATATTTTCTACCATTTTATTTTTACGCTTCAGGGTGCTTGTCCTATATCCTACAATATACATTACCTTACTCTGTTCACAATCGAAACAAATTTTGGATGTTGGAATAGATTATTCGTCTCAAACTTCTCGCCATTGTCTGTAGGCGAGCATCGTGAATTGCTTAAGCAAAGCTTGTGTTTAAAATGTGCACGTTTTAGCTCACCTGCCATGAAGTGTACAGGATGCTCTCTATATCGTACATATACATAGCAGAGTACGTGCCAGGCTAGCTGATAACTACGTTTCGTTTCCTGTGATACGAGACACGAAGTCGCAAACCGACTACACATATACACAAAGGAAAGAGATAGATTCTATGAAATTTGCATTAGGAATTATTATCAAATCGCAAGAACCCGTTATTCCGTTGTTCTTCCTTTGTGGCAGACACGAGGTTTTCCAGTTTGAAACACGGTAATCGGCTACCACGTCCGGCACGGTTATCTGTAAGTTGTTACAAAGGTAAATAGACTTAGTAGACGAAAGCATCGAGAACCATTTCTAGATCGTAAAATAACGATGAAAAAATTCACGGGCGCTTATACATTGAAATTTCTTTTCACTTTTTACTTTTTTATATTTTCGTGTCGTTATTATACCGTTTCTCGAAAAGTGGTTCATTCTGTCTGTTTGGTAGCACACTTTAGACTACTAGAGTGTAAATAGTTTACGACGATGCGAGATATGATATCGGGATATCGGTTAAGTATCGATTTTTCAGTGGCTGGTTGCCAGTCTACCATATGTCGCACGTGCTACTAACTGACGATATTGTTTTACCACTTTTGGTCAAAGGTGGTACATGGCGAGTTTCACAATCAGTGGTTCGCACTTTTCTGCTATTTGACGGTGTGTGAAAAGTGAGATGAGGTATCCAAAAATCGATCCCATGTTATTCAAACTTTTTAGAACTGTGCCAAGTATGATTGTTTTAAAAAATTTCAACTCTACATAAAATAAAAATTATTTTTAAATTTTTATTGTGAAGAAAAAAATTCGAGACTGGGTTTGTATCGCATTAAAATGAGTTGTACGTCGTTTAATTAAATCAGATTATCTACGTAATCAATTTTAATTATTTAATTAACCTTTTCTAATTACTGTAGCAAAATATATTTTCTTATTTAATCAGGATTTTTACCTCGAATTTAATTCGATACTTTTAAGAAATAATTAACTTTTGTCAACCTCGGTATATTAGGTGAATATTTAAGTTCTTATACTTGTCCACTATAATATAAATATTTGAGTATCTTATTTTCATACTAAGGGAAGGTGTAAACGCGAGATAAATCTAAAAAAAAAAAAAAAAAATACAAAAAGAAAAAGAAAAAAAATTTACGATTCTTAGCTAACTATCTCTACCGTCTTTTCTCGTTGAAGGAGGAAGGATTTCAAAGTTATAGCGATGGGATCTCCCTCAAGAGCAACTTAACTCGTTCCGTTTCGTTCGCGATCACGAAGTCTATAGATATTTTTTTACTCCCGACATTATTATCTCCGTTGAATCTAGGCTCGTAGTAAGTGCCGATCGAATTTTATTTGACCTCAGCAACGGATCTTTAAGAAAGTATATTAAACTGATCTATATATATACTTACGCAGAGTATATGCCTTATACCTATGAACCTTAGATTCTATCCATTAACCGGACTTAACCCTGCGAAGTTCAAATATATTTTTACACAAGCTCCTATCATGGGTCGTTGGACGAGGTCTAGTTGTCGTTTTGGTTTCATACGAAGGTTGACAAACTCTGTATATACATTATAGGTATATGTATGTACACATGTACTATATACATATATACGTATATACATACACGTACATATGTACATGGGTATAATACATATACTTATATTCAAAGCATAGCAAATGCCACAAGCCCGCATATGGTGCCGCGTTGTTCAACATCTGCTCCTTGTTTTCAACCAGTAGATATATTGCCGAGTGCATAGGGTATATATGTACCTATATACAAACGATTAAGTTAACCCTAGAATGGAATCCATTCTGAGCCGTACGTACCCAGAAATGGATCTCTTGGGGATTTCGTGTCGGACGAGTTTTTCCTCCGCTATTAATAGTAGGTATTCATAAATCTGACTAAATTCGGGCATTTAGTATCAAATTTTTTACCTCAAATTCCAATTTTGAATATATATATCTTTTTTATTTGCCGATATTTCAGGCGACTAAACTTTTAGCAAGGTTTTCGGATCCTGAGATTAAACTCCTTCTTAATTATTCAACGAGTTTAACTCATCTTTCCTTGAAATTAGTTTTTGAGTTTTGCCTAGTCAGAATGTTTGAAATTTTAGTAAATCTGGATTGATGGTGGAATATATAATAATGATAGTGAATAAACTCAGTTTAGCTTAGTCATCAAAGTGCGGTTTATGTTTATAAGTGTAATTAATTAGAGAGTAAAACTAATCGACGAGTTTGCCAATTAACTAAACACTTTATTACACATTCATGTGTGAAAATTCGCTAAACTTCTGTCACGATAGACTTAGCGAAGTGTCGCGTCGGCACGGTTATCACCGCGCAGATAAGCCATGACGTAATCGTAGGATGCGGCCGATTCGCTCGCGGCCTATGTGCGGTTGAAATTCTGTCTGAAAGCACAGTGGCCATAGCTTTGCGTAGCAAAGTTGTTCGTTCGTGTGTGCAGGACGGTAACTCCTGGGTAATACCTCGGCAATTATGTGGTGTGGGTCGACGAAAGCAGACAGTCGTTCTGAACGTCTTAAAGGACAAGGATCGCGTGAATTGCAATGTTGAACAAAATACCGAGGATTTCTAAACAGACTTAGATGGATAAAGTAATGAACTAGTTAAAACGTATAAAATTCTTTGAATAATTTACGTGCAATAAAACTTTATACGATATTTAAAAGCCCGTGAAATAGAAGTTAAGACAACGTAGTTTTGATTAATTTCATTTGAGAGCTCCTGGTAATGATTCACACTGTAGAAAGGCCCAGCTTGTGGTGTCAGTCTTGCCGGAATTCTCGTCTTGAACTGTGTACCAAACGTGGTTTACAAAGACACCATACGCTTTCAGGCAGTAGTCAGTGATCCTTCCCAGTGGTTACAACGTTTGTATGTCAGCGATCTTTATTTCGTTTAGACAATTTTTAATCATCCATCTCGGAGTTGACAGTGAGTGAAATATTTTGGATCTTGAAAATGTGGAATTCAATAAAAATCGTCATAATTTTACAACATTTTCAATTACCAGTACGAAAATTTTACCAAACGTCAAACTTACGTTAGTGTCTGTTCTGTGCCCTTGGTCTTCAGTCGTTAAGCACAAAGATCGACTTTCAGTTATCAACTTTACTTGAACAGTTTTTCCCTAAATGGGCCGATCAAAAGTGATTCTCTGAATGATGAATACTGAAAAAAGATGACTTTTTTATTATACCGTCATCTGAGACTTATTAACAAAATTACCGAGAAGTAAATGAAGTGTAAATTTTGACAGAAATAATTTCTGTTTTTATAATTATATTATAATTATTGATTAAAGTTGTTTTTGATCAAGGAAAAGGAATAAATACCACAATGTCATGTAGGAAAAAGATTGACGCGAAACAATGGGTCAGCTATACTCAGTTGGTAAGATTTCTAGACTAATAACTTTCTAATCGATATACGTTGATAGCATGACGTTATAAATAAAATAATTGCAAATTAATGATGAGAAATTTTCATTTTTTTTTTTTTTTTTTTATAATTATTGATTTTAATTTCATTTCTTTGTTCTTGGTTGGGGGCACTTATAAGAAAGTAGAAAGAGAAAAATTTCTATAAAACAAATAGAATGATATTTATCAAAACTTTATTGCTCAGATATGAGAAATAAGTCGAAACACATATGTGCCTGTCGTAATTCCAGTCCGCGAATTAGGACTATATACTCATGCCACCTTGAGTAAAAATTATCAAGCTGGCTGGTACGTACTTAACCAGATGATGCATGACCCCAAATTACTCCTTACATTTGGTGCTAATTTCTTGATAATGGCTTCGACTGTGAAAGTCGACATTATGTGAATTGGTATTTCGGATATTCCAAATCCCGTAAAATTTCAATAAGTTTATATATGTAAATGAGATTTTTCTTTTCTACGACGTATATTAAAAAGAAGACCAAATCGATATATTAAAACCTTAACCTAATCTATTGATTTATATCAGCTAGATATAAGCTGGTGTATAATTAATATGGATTATAGCTTTATCTCTTTGCGTGATAAAAGTAAACCTTGAAAAATTTTTGGCGCAATAATAAACCGTCTGCTAAAAAAGAAAAAAACAGCAACAAATTGCAGTTAGCTTTATAATATAAAAAAAAGACTTTAATAAGCATACAATGAAGACTTATCGATATAGATTTTCTGAATGCGTGTGCCGTATTCACATTCTCTTATACATATATGTATTCGTATTCAGTTAGTACTGTGAAGAGCGCTACGTGTCGAGGCAAATAATAATTACCTGCAACATCATCTGATCCTCGTTGCAGATAAAAATATTATGTAAAAGGAACAGATGATGCAGTTTAAATGAAATTTTTAAAGCAATCTATTTTTACAATTCGCAATAATTGTGTATGGTTTTTTTTTCTCTATCATTGTGGTCAAGATTAAAAGACATGTTGTCTGACTAGTACGGAACTTTACTACTCTAGCATCTTGAGTGACGATATTCCGAAGATGGTTTGCCAGACTGTTTCCAGTTCTTGAACTTAGCAATATTACTGGAATAGAACAAAAAAACAATTCCATGACACTTTCTGTAAAAATGACTATACTAGTCTTAAGAAATCTGATTCACGGATAAAATTATTACCAACCTTGAATAATATTTCTTCGCGTGATAAATAGTTCCGAAGTAAAAAAAACCCGTGACACTTTAGATTATTTCTCTTCTGAAGTCTCCACATTACGTACGTAGTTGACGAAGATCTAAAATCAATATCACACACGTATAATCTTTCGCAATGCTGTTACTGGGAATGGTTAATTCGTTTACCCAGTTTAATCGCGGAATTTCCCATCTGCAGTGGAACTAATTGTAACGTTGGTAAAATTGCAAACTGCAATAGTGATAATAACAATTAGGTAGAAATTATGGTCTTCTGTGTACGACGGTGACACTACGCTGCTCATGTCGGCTGATGATGATTCCTTCATCTGCATTTGTAACATGCATGTCAACGTTACAACCGGATAGTCAGATTAGTCCGTCGAACGCAGGTAGCGGAAAATTATTCATTGAATATTATATGTATTATTTAAATATACGATATTTTAACTTACTCATTCATGGTATCGTATAAAGGACAAGATAATAACTTTCAAACGGAAAAAATGGGAAAACTATTTAAATGGGACTGATTACGGTGACTGGCAATATTTTCAAAAGTCTTTGTGCGGTTATCGTGAAGCCTTGTTCAAGGGTAATGACAATTAAAAATTGGAGTTCTGTGATCCGTTTTTACCGAACACGATCAAGATCTATCGGTCACGTCATCGATAAAATTCCAATGATATCGACGGTTTCTATCAGCCAATTGTTGCACAATATATCGCGTGTGCCAAGTCCAGGAAAAATCTTTACGTATCCGCGAAGTAATCCCCATCACTTGAACGAGTAGTCTGCAGTATACCTGTAATTGGAGGGTCTGGTGCAAGGCTTTAAACCGGTTTGAAAAACTTACTTTTTACCGAAATTCAGTCGAGTTTTGGAGCGTGGCAGTACCAGAGTAAAAAGCCTAAATTTGCCAATGATATACCCACCGTTGGGGTTCTAATTCAACAGAAATATTAGACTACGGTGAATTAGGTTCAAAACGATGTAAATAAAAAAAAAAAAAACAAAACGTTTGTTATCTTAACCTGCAACTTGTCGTTATCATGATAGCAAGTGTGTCAAAAATTTTGTTGACTTTTTTTCAGAGGTGTATAAGAAATAATATATAATGCGATAAGATTCTTAGATAGTAAAATCCAGTCCGTTGCAGTTCATTCTCATATACTTCATGAAGTTACTCTGCTATAATATGAGCTCATGTGCTTCCTTTAGAAACATTTTCTTGTTTTGTTCCTGTTGTTTCTTTTTTTTTTTTTTGTTTTTTTCATACAAATATACACGCATAGTTCGTAACCCTCGCCGGAGACACAGCTTCTTGACTCTCCATGGAGTTTTATATTGGTCCGGACTCTACTGCTTGTCCGCTCCAGGTACTCGAGATTCAAAGCCCCCCCTCAGTGGTCCTCAGACAACGGCGTTACCTTAGCACGAGCAGAGGAAATTAGATCCTATGAGAAATGAAAATAAATTGAAGAAATAATAATAATAGCAAGAAAAACCGAAGTTCATATCAAATGCAGAAATTGTAAATTTGTAGGTCAAAAAACTTTTCGCTAGATCGATTTTTTCAATCATCACTTTTGCTGATATTGCAAGAGGACTGAATCCACATCAATTCCATAATGTTCCGTATCTCGGAAACTCTTCAGGATCAGATCATTTCATGCATAAACAATGTCGTTCTGAAGGAGGTGAAATGCTTGTGCATTTTGACGGGTTTGTATTGAATCGTGATTCGTGGGTCACCGAGTCTTCGATTGTTACCATCGTGTTCCAGAAGCTCTTCGCATGAGGTAATACGATTGTTCTGGTGCATCGAGACGAAGTAAAACCAGAAATGGGGTCGTAGGTAAACCAGACAAACTTGAACGGTACGAATCGTTCCACGTAGTCGGGAACACAGAACCGGCTACCTGGCCTGGCTGGACCTTTCTTTGCTCACGATACGCGCTGGGCAAGGTTCCTACCTGTTTCATCTATTCTCTTTCCTTCTCACTCTTGATCTCCCTCTCTTTTCATCTTCACGACGGTCTGTCCCACCAAGAGGTAGGCACTTTTGCCGCTACAGCTCGAGAGCTCAGACACCCAACCGGACTTCAGTTCAGTGTGATGCTGAGTCTCGTTTAGAGAGAATATTCAACACGACGCGAGGTGAATAACGTTTGTGTTTAATCAGTAATCGCATCTTTTTTTTTACTGCTAATTTAAATAATTAAAACGGTGGGGTGATTTTCTGCTATTTAGTGCGAATGAAAGTTGGCGATCAAACTGAAAGTCAAAAGTGTCTAAAGAGGAAAAAACTGATTCTAAAACTTCATATCTGAAGGATTATCTTTCGTCTGTTCGAACCCACAGTAATGCGGGGTGAAAGGTAAACTGAAAAATTAATTACATCATTAATTAAGGCGAAAAATTTCATAGCGAGAATTTACATGAAACTAAAAATGTATATCTATAAGGTCGTTAGAGTATTTTTCTTGATTTTTATTTATTTATTTTTGTTTTTTTCACATCCTGAACGCTATTTCCGAGAAAACTTTCGTCCCTTAATATCTTTCCGTACGAATCTGTTGAAGTTATCTCTTCTCTTGAGATCGGGATGGTTGTAGGGTTTTTATTCATAACGACTTATAAAACGGTCTTAAATTACGAAAAACGTATTTTCCAGCGACAGTAAAATGGGAAATTAAACGCCCAACGTAACTTAACGAGTATACGAAGTGCGTAGGTGCGGGTGGTCAACCGTTTGTAAACGGCGCTCCCGTACGCATCCGTCTGATCATCAAGTGACGAAATTCTATTGGACAAAGGAAGTAATATGACCGTGAAAACGTGCCAAGGCCAATAAACTGCGGCTTGAATTATTCGCGTTTTTTTTTTTTTTTTTTTTATTTTCATTTTCCTATTTTTAAAAAAAAAATTTTTAATGTTATATCTTCACTTCAGACAAATTGATTTCAAACCTATCTATGAAGGTAGGTATAATCATACTTTAGTCACGCTCGAATGGTATTCTGCGGTGCATATTAGACTTTGACAATAAATATACGGTAATAAAGACAAATGCATTTAAACTTCGTAAACCACGTCAGCTGTTCGCCATACCTATAACGCGACGTCGTGTCGTTACGCCGTTAAATAACAACGCTTGAGCAATCATCGAAAGCGATTGACGCAATACATCGTCAACGTTAAGAGTAGGTACGGATACGCTAAAGCGCGGTCAGTAGTCGACTGTACCTCATGGTGGTCTGATGCGATTATTGAATATCTGTAACAGGGTGTAGGCAAAGACAGTTACATATTCTGACGTCGTGTCACTTGTGGAAAGGGATAGACGGCTGCAGTCTGTATACGTAATTTGCAATCTAGTTGAAGGTGACAGTGACAGTGGAGACGCCAATTCAAAAGGCGTCTATTCGATTAGCGGTAAATCGTGTTGGTGACCCAGACTCCGAAATCTTAAGCAAGTTTAAATTCAGGTCAGTTTTAAGACGCGAACGGTCAAACAGGACGCAGTACCATTAGTTTATTTTATCTTTTGTTTCTGGTCAGTTTGTAATTTTTATAATCTTAAAACTAATTTCATATCAACAAGTGCAGGAGTCATGCTCACGGGTTCCTGACCATGAAATTCTAATTTCACTACTCAAAGAACAAAATTCGTTTCAAGATTATAACTTTTCTGGTGAAATAATTATCAAGTCGTAAATTTTGTCACGCTTTCTTGGTAAATCTGCAGGCAGCTATAAGGCTGGCTCTAAAGTTGGTTGGGTTTCAACTTATGTATATTTTCAGGTATAACTTCAAACCGTAACTTGTACAATTTTGAATGAATAAGAAAGAGAAGAGAGCAATAAAAAAAAAAATAAATAATAATAGCGTTGAGAGGAAATAAGTTCGTGTCATTCGTGTAGCAAACAACGGTTAGAAACTCTCCTTGAACTGTCAAACTGTTAGAAAGAATGGAGAAAGTTGCAGCACACTTTTTGACTGTGCTACTTATTCACTGTTAGTTATAGAACCGGGGCTCAACGTTCAAGTTGCATTCGCAATTACGAAGGTGATTCCGAAGTTACATCATCCTGACTAATACATGCAAGTATTTTTAGCACAGATTCTAAACTGCCCAAGTTAACGTTTACAGCATTTAATTATAGATGCAAAAATTTTTTGACTTTGCATTTTTTCACGAATATTTAACTAAGGTGTTAAACTACTGCTTCAAGCTGAGAACTTATTGGTTTTGCAGTGACAGAGGATTGGAGGAAGCTCCATAAATTCATCATTCGATTCGTGTCTTACCTGTATTCGCTTACATAGGTATATATATTTATGGCGTGGGTGATCATGTTTTGCAATTCTTACTAACGTAACCTACCTTGATATTTTCCCTTATGTCAAGAGTGAGAGTTTGCTGTTGGTGTCTCTGCTGCAGGTTTAAGCCTTTGATTTTCATTTAAAGTCGTTACTTATTTTCATCGCTTCCTTAAACTCCTTTGAACAATTTTAGTTAGAAATGTTTTCCCTTTAAGCTGAATTTAACTGAACGGATAGGACGTGAATTACTGTACGCGATGAATCAATGCCTGAATAACTTTGCTGGCCTCAGCATTAATTCAAAGTCATTACCGGTGGATTGCACAACGTGCTTGTAAGTCGCGTGGGCTAGTCTCTTGAACAACCAATTAACGAGGAATTAATATTGATAAAGTTGAACCGGGTTTAGTTCCGAGTCCAACTCGCTGGAGATAGAGAAAATTTGAATATCTTGGGTTGTCAGTCACGACTTGACCCTTATTCTTTTTTTTATTAAAAAAATTATCGACGTCGTGACTTTGGTTTATCGTCAAATGAAAATCGTGATATCTCAGTAGCTATACAACTTCTATTTAAATCGTAACTACAGTCTCGTTATACATGCTCATCTAACGATGTACATACATACAAGTCGCGAAACTTTGACGCGTGCTATTGGAGACAATGACCCATAACGCCTTGTTCCAGTTACGGTTTTTCAACAATGACTTGCTCCGTTCTATTTTCATCAATAATCTGTCCTTACAGAAAATTTATTGGCCTAAAATTTACCATCATGATTATAAATTACTAATTTATTTCATATCGCGATTACATTCGTATATCTCACGATCATTTAAATCGCAATATTATTTGGCAAGAAATTTCGAGACAATATATCTACCATGGAGTAATATTTTATTTATTACATTACCAAAAATCGGTGAGGTAAATATCTTAAAGGTAAAAAATAATTCTAAATGATGCTAATTCTAACGGAAATATAATAATCTAATGACAAGAATTCGTACAAATGTTAATAATTCACCGCACTATTTCGAATACGGTTTGATTAGATCTGCCCACTGTTTGCGCGAAAGTTAACAGTATTTAATGAACCCAAAACTTCTATAGTCGTTAGAATCAGAGTTCGCCCACGATGTTCTATATATCAAGTGTCAGTATAATCCTGAATAGAATTTTTATGGTAGTGGATTTATTCGCGGTTTCAAATTGACCAATCATTCAAGACGTTTGTAGTTATGATTCACAAAGCCCACGATCAATAAATTTTATTATCAAAAGTGACTCTTATTGATTGAAATGAATCTGATTTCTTTAGTGTTAGAAGTTTTTTGCTGTACAGGAGTAATAAAAAAAAAAATAAATAAATAAATTAAGAAAATAGAAAAAAAAATTGAGTATAAAAATAGTTTCAGCGTGATACACATATACATAGTATGTTTGAAGAATAAAACTCGCACTTATTTCACTTTATACACATTCCTTTGGGCTTTGAGGCAATGACTCAGCCATATCGAATTCGTGTAGTGAATATTATTATCGGAATTGCGAATTATGCGTGGTAATATGTTACTAACAGAAAGTTGGGATCGGCGACCGCAGTAAAGTAATAAAAAACAATAACAAAAACCGCGGGTTTACAGCGTGATCAACAAACCGCTTCACCAAACATTAAACTCTACCTATATATAAAAAGATGTAAAAAAATATTGCCCGAAGGTTCGCTGGTTAGAATCGTCGATTTATGTTCGTTTATTAACCATTATTAGGAACTTTTGGTTTAAGTTTAAAGTCATTTTTATATACATAGGTATACATAGTAAGTATATAGGTATATAGTTTATGGAGAATTCATCAGCTTCATGATATTTGAAACCAAGTTACCGCATCCTCCGCCGTCAATTATTATTGTAATTAATTGTAATCCGAGTCTCACTTCGCGTAATATAAACGTAGAGAGATAAATAGCCGTATGAAAAAATGTGTATAAAAATCGTTGGCCTAGAAACTATGGTTTTAAAATCTTTTAAAAATGGCTCAAGATCCCACGCAATTGAAAACGGGTTTTTTAAACAGCCGGAATGAACGCTCGCTCGTGTCTTGGGTCGTTGATTTCGAAGCCTATCCATAAATTATCTCCCCAAACTTGCAGAGAGCCTCGGCATCTTAATCTACGATTTAAACAACGTTAAAAGAAAAAGCCTTCCTTCCTCCGCCATCACGCGTAGCATATATATATATATTATATATATATATATATATACGTAGATGTGATAAACGTAAACTCTTCACATGCTTTGTAAGTCGCGAATAAATATCGCGCGTCTAAACGGTGACTAATCAAATGCCTGCTGCACATAAAGAAACTCTTAAACAAGAATATATCTATACCTACTTCTCGCAACACTTTCCGTTTTAACGGTTTTTTATCTCAATACTTTTAAGCCCATTTGCTTAGGGACAGGCTGCTCCTCGAACCCATTGATAAAATAATAAATATTCATGCATTAGGGTATTCGGACGCGTGCCATAAGGAAGAAACTAAAAAAGAAAAGAACCGTTTTCCTAATCCTCAAAGGCAGCTGCTTCTCCGTGACGTCACGTATTTTTAATGCCAAACTCACTTGGGGCGTTAAAGCGGTTGTTTAGCCACGTTTGGGAACCGGACAGGTGACCCATTACTAATTTTAAACAAGATAATCGATCAAATATCGTGATAATAAAATGTGGAATCATCATCACGATTTTGAGCTTTTAGTAAAATAGGAGAATACTTTGAATCAGTTTTTAGGACGTTAGCATAAAGAATACTGAACCTTGCAGAGTCCTGAACGCGCCTTATTGTTAACTTCCCTTTTCCTTGCTAGGGCTCAACCCTATTGTATGTATACTAAACTTGGCTTAGCTAGTACTACACGATTCGCTGGCTTCGACTTCCACCTGGACTTAGAAGCCGACGCTGGTGTTTACAGCTGTGCCTTTATGTTCCGCGAGTGCACATGTCCGGAAATACCACCCAGTGTCTACATCGAAGTCGTAGCTATTGTCACCGAGCAAACAGCCGGCTTGTTGCCAATTTTTTAAGCAGTTTTAAATTAACATCGATTTAAAACCAGGCGTGGTATACTAATTGGTAAAAGAAAGAAAAAAAGAAAAATAAAAACATTATACGACATACGCAAAGATTAAAATTTACGTAGTATGCGGCGATGCTTATCGTCACCAGTCAGTTCGATATTGAATATATAAATTGTTTAGTTCGTCAAAAGTTAATGGCAACTAACGTGCGCAACAAATTTCAAACAAAATCGAACCTCTACCATTCGGCGTGTTGCATAGGTAAACATCAATCAAAGATAACTGGTCTCAATCAGACAGCTGTGATATAAAATTGAAAATATTAACAGTCGTGCATGATTTATATATACTTATATGTATAAGCATTGTGTGCTAGTTAATAAAAGAAAGAATGCGCACTGCAGTCTATGATTATAGCGACACGCCTATATATATATCTATACGTTACAGCTCTATGGGTCGTGCAACTAGTACTTGGGAGACTGGAATAATTCATACATGTCTGCACTTGTATGTAACTACGTGTACAATATTGCGATATATTGCCTTGTGTTTTATGGCATTGTCTCTTGTCATATATATAGTATAAGTCGCTATATCATGCATGTTCGCTTGGATAATACATGCTGTATTATGATGAGTCGAGGTTAGATCGATCGTTGCAGGTTTTATCGAATACAGTGTAGAAAACGTCTGATAATAAAATTTTTTATTTATTTTCAGATGGAGAGCGAGGTACGGTCCTTGAAGCAGGAATTGGAGCGGACTCGGGAGGCGTTGAAATTGGCAACAAAACGGTGTCGAGACCTGGTACGGGAACTGGATCACCGAACGGTTAGCCATGATACAGAGAGATCACTACAGGATCAGCAACTGTCCCGAATACTTCGTGCCCTTCTGGTTGTAGAGGGGCGTTTAAAACAAGAGCAAAAATCAATTCGCCAACTGCTATGCGAGAAGGACAATGTGATACGAAATCAGCAATTAGAAATTGCAAAGTTGAGAAGATATACTAAGAATTACATAAAATGTAAGAGGGATAACACTCTGTGCAAAGATGTTCTCGACACTGACGAGTCTACGGAAATTATGTCCAATGATATGCACAGCATTTCTAGCAAAAGTGATGTCAGTAGATCTGATAGTAGCCTCAGCAAGGATATTAGAACTCTGAAGTGTGAGATTATAACGAAACTAAATGAGGACTCAGACCAAGATCATGGACTTAGAAAGGCTCACAGTTTCGCTGAAAGTGACGTCTCAAAGACGAGCATTACCTCCAGCGAGATTACTGACGTTTCGATTACTACCACGGACAGTAGTCCGTCTATGTTGAGTACGGAGGGTTTCTGCGAGGGTGAAAGTACGGATGTGTCGCCCGGTTCAACGTTGAATAAGTCAACTAGATCCATCCCGATGATTGTTACCGACGAGCTTTTATCAAGTGACAACGAGGTAATTGTAGACGAAAGACCTGAATTACCGAAACGAAAGATGAGCATTATTCGGGGAAAGTTACTCAAAGAATCAAAGAAGTCAGAGTTCAAAGGGAACTGTGTTACGAGAACAGACAGTAAGGACGACGGAATGGACTGTCATTTTATTTCGGACGAGGAACCCGTTTACGAAAATACTTCCTATCTCGACAAAGAATTGCAGAACAATGTTGCTAACAACTCGAATGAACTGACCATGAACAATATCAACAGATCCAATCGCGTCGAGACTGTCACCGTGGAACAAAGTCTGGAAGAAAATAGTGGAAATTGGTACAGTGATCCGGACGAGGATAAAGCAAGTGATGAGGTATTCCGACATCGTGCTTATCAGCCGAATAGTAAACACAATTCCGTACTGGAATGCGTGAATCAAATTCTTCTTAGAGATATGGAAGAAGAGGAAAACGTGCTTTCGGTACCTAGGAGATTCAAACATCGGGGGAGAACCGTTCACTTTCAACCTGCTAGACTGTCGGATATAGAATCTGTTGGGTCTGAGATGGAAAGAAAAAATTCTGAAGAACATATATTGGAAAGAATCGCAGGACAGGATGTGGAACGTAATGGGATTAACTCTTTAGGATTTGCACCTACGGTGTCGGAAAAAGATTTTCGAGCTAAGGTCGTGCATCCAATTGGTGAGTCAGTTCGGGAATCGATGACGGAAGTTCTTAGTCCTTCAAACGTAGATTTTGAGGGATCTAAAGCCATACCGCTGGTAATTATAGAGCCTAAAATCGAATCGGAAGTGGCGGGTGATACACCTGCGACAACACCGCAGAAGATTAAGAATTGTGCAGATTTGATGAAGTCTTCTTCGATTCATACGTCAAGTCCTCCTTTGAAGATGGAGCATATGGAAGAAAAGACTTGCTTGCAAATGAGCTCGAAAGGACTGACAATTGCTAAGAATTTAGATTATGAGGATATAGAATCCTTGCCGGAGACAAATCCTGGAGTAAAAACTCCGCCAGCTTTGCCACCAAAGCCACAGTACAAAAACAATACTTTAATACTGAAGAAAA
The DNA here is from genome assembly GCA_963924015.1 of Macrophya annulata. NCBI lineage: Eukaryota > Metazoa > Arthropoda > Insecta > Hymenoptera > Tenthredinidae > Macrophya > Macrophya annulata. Next base: position 13,049,481 of record OZ001259.1, on the reverse strand, counting down.
TTCCGAGTCCTTCATTTTTGATAAACGAAACTCACAAGAAGCAAGTAGGAGGTGATAACTCGTCAGAACACGACAAGAAACTCTTTAATTTCTCTGTATCTCCAAAGCTTGGAACGATTCGCAGCCATTCGTACGATGAGAAAATATCAAAATCTACGAAAATGAATAACAACGAATTACACAATGGTTTTTTCCTTAAAAATAAATTCAACAGTCTTCGTTCCTCATTTAAGTCAAGACAAAATCTCAACAATGTTTATGACGGAACCGGAAGGATGCCGAAGGTAACAAACATTGTACGACACTTTGAGGAGTTCAAAATTGGAGAAGCAGAAGATCGGACTTTAACTTCCAAGGATAAAGACAAGGATAAAGATAAAGAGAAGGAAAAAGCACGGCTTGAATACGACCAGGATGATATTAGGCAAAATTTTGAAGAATTTAATCTCGATGACTGTGATCTATTCGATGATCCTGATCGTCCCGAAGCTGATGGCTCAGAGAGGCTTAACGATCTGATATTAGCTACACAAATCGAGAATACGACAAAGGGTAAAGAGTCCAATACAAACGGTGGATACGATCACTTTCTGGAAGCTACTGGACTCAGTACGAAGTCCATACTGACACCCTCACGATTATTAAGCAATCACAAGAGCATGCTGAAGCCGAAAGACGTGAAATATAAGAACAAGATAAAAGCAACCGCAGTTTTGGAAAGGCATGGGATAGCTGCGATGAGTTCAACCCACACCCACGTTAAACACTGGACCGGTCCGTTCGTCTGAGTTTACTTTGAGTTTAGATATCATTTCCTGAAATCGTTAAGTTTTCGTTACTAAAGCTTTCCGAAGATTTCTTTAATGTAGCTTGAGTATAGTTTTTATCGGTTTTTATAATGCGTCAGTCTGGAAAATTATTCAGATGAGCAACACAGTCTTTTTTAGAATACCTAATAATAACGACGTGTCAAATTCAGTTATGATTTGATTTTATAAGTAACGAGATTGCTTTATCACTCAATATCTTATGGTTATAATTTCATATTTTTATATTATAAAAATAAAGAATTTCACAAAGAGGGTGATAAGATTTCAAAGTAGGGTAAAGCCAGCTAAGACATATCACCGAGTTTCAGAAAACTTTTTCTAGTCTTTTTTATACCCAAAATTCAAAACTAGTTTATCTTCGTTTCGACGTTCCTTTCAAAAAATAAAAAACAAAAAATGGTAATTTACGAATCAAAAGTTCTAACTTTCGAGACTGGTGAATCTTTGTCGCCTTTACTCTATTTTTAAAAATACGTATTTCGTTAGAGGCTATTGTCGAATGCCGTTATAAAAATGGAACATCTTTCGTTATTCGAACTCTCTGAATGATTGTTGAAAAAAAAACAAAATTGTAATCGCTTTCCCGTTCGTATGTATATAATATAAAATTAATACCGGAAACTGTTTTGAAGAGATTTCAATATCGTTTCCGTTAAAACGGTTCGAACCATTATACTTATATGTATTATGCTTACCCAATAAATAACGTTTTTAGAACTGTCGTCAAGATTGATGGTCAGATATTCCAAGGGTCTCCACTACGTGATGTTAGATTAGAAAGAAGGCCCCTCCCATCAATCTTGACGAAAATATGTACAGACTGGTTTGATTTTCTTGTTAAGCTTTTAATCGGTATGTAAACCATACGATGATAATTACTTTATTAAATTATATAAACATTCGAAATTTTGTACATTAAAATTCACTATTGTAAATTTACGAATGTCTTATAAAAAAAAAAAAAAAAATATAGCTTTCGTGATAAATAAAAATATACTGTCAATTTATTCATGTCGTTATCACTCTTCACCATTCTCTACCTCCGTTGGCGATTCTCTGGACATAAATAGCACACGAAGGTTTACCGGAATTTAGGGAGCTAGATTTCCCGGGCTAATTGTATTAGTTGGTATTATACACGAGTAAGCTAACAGCTCTTAAGATAATCGCTATAGTTTCATGGTGGATAGCTTGCGGAGTGAACTAATACAATATGCCAATTGCAATTGGACTTTTTAATGGTTATCAGAATAATAAATTGTACACCCCGTTAAAATGTCATGCACGTATGTGTCGTGGAAAATATTCTTCGAACAAAACCAATCGCTGTAAATCTAGGTAAGCTCATAACTTAAGGTCGTTGATCCAAGCTTTAGAAGTGTGAAAGTTTCTGGGGCTGTTCGAGCCCCCATCATAAATATGTAACAATTGATAAATCGAATTATAAGTTAGAGGACAACTTTTCATCTCTTTATTTTCAAATTTTTTAAAATATCCAGAAATAAAAAGTCTGATCCACTTACTCGAAAGAAAAAATGAAAAAAAAAAATAAATAAAACACAAAGGAATATCTAGTTAGGGGCGCATTATTTTGACCATATAATAAGCATGGAATAAAATAAAGTAGAATGACCATATACAAATAATGTTTACAACCCATCAATCACCTATACATCATACACAGTCGACGAGAAACAGTCCGACAAGGTAGGTCATCAATTATTTCAATACTAAAAAGTATTTTCCATCCATTAAATGGGCGGGCATAAAGGCCAGAAAATTCTTTTCATATTTCAATGGTATGTAAATACGCAAACACACACGTCTGTACTTGGGTGATCATTTTAGTGCTGTTCGTTGAATCTCTAATAACACTTTATGGCCTAACGCCTCAGTTCACACGATACAAATTGCCATAGAAATGTCATTATCATTTGAAAACTGGTGATAGTAAGAATAATATATAATCGCTGGGTACAACATTCAGTTGCGAAGTAAAGTCAGAGAAACTAAGCAATCTGTCAATCCATCTTTTGTTCGATTAAAAGCTCCTAACCAAAAGTCCCGTCATCATTACTTAGGGGTAATAAAAGATCTCCAGTGGAAATTGAACAAAATTGTGATCTAAGTGTGGTAGATAATTTATGTCAAATATAATGTCTGGCCGAAGTGTTTTCAAAAATATCTATAAAAAATTATTAGCAGACGCTTTTTGGCCAATCACATATTTTAGTTGGATCTATTATCATTGGGCAGGCTCCAGTGTGATTTATGGCATAATCTTTAGTAGTTTGGCAACCACGGTGTACTTGGCTAGTTGGATATTTATTTACTGGAAATTCATGATTGCAGTTGTAAACGAAGCGCAGACTGATTTAGCAGTCGTTCTTGCTTATCAGACTATAATGACTCATACAATAGGCATACCTTTATTAGTGATAATCTGGATGATTAGAGGTTTGGAACGCGTCAACCGCGTCATCTCATCTATTGCAAACGTGGATGAAAAATTATTGGAGTTTGGGCAATGTCCGAGCAAGATTTCAACACTGATGAAATTGATTCCTCTGATATGTCTTCCTATGGTTTTAATTGGAGGAATTGTCTTGGAGAATATTAAAAAATTTACAATCGTTGATAATCTACCAATCACAGGCATATGGCTATTTTATTCACATAGTTATAATCTAGTTGTGTTATATGTCCAGGGCCTTTTCGCTTGTTTAGTTTTGATACTTGGCGATCGTTATAAAGCTGTCAATTTAGTGCTGAAGAAAATATCTCAAGAATACATTTACGATTTGAGAAATAGTCGACATTTTACTTTAGACTGGATAATCGCACTACGAGAACTCCGAGCGATTCATCGGAAACTCTACTTTGCGGCGGAGAAGATCTCCAAAGCTTTCGGTTTGCAGCTGCTGATCATCACGATAGTTTCTCTAAGTACCGTCATTGGAGACCTCTACCATTATTATTTGTTAAATGCTTTTCCTTGCGATTTGCTACCTTCCTATCTAAACGAATATCTAATGTGGTGCTTGATCCATGTTGGACCACTTTGTATGACGGCTTTCTGCTGTAGTTGGACTTCAGCTCAGGTAATAGCAATTACATTTATATGGTTTATATTTCAATGTATGAATTTACCTATAATACTTTAATCGCGGGAGATCATCAATATTTCCTGTTTCTTCGTCGAAAACCATTTATCATTACATTTTTTTTTTTTAAACGAAATAGCTGGGTTTCTAGATCCAGAAGACACTGGTCCACTTCTATCTTCATTTCCCAAAACCACGTTCGAGAGTTATGCTAGAACTTAATGATAACTATTTCACTCAAATAATTTCTCAATCAACTTTTACCTCTCGCCTGGTGTCGTTGTGATTTTTAACGAGTCATCTTTGGTATTGCAGGAAAAATGTGCGGCAGTTTTATTGCACGAGATGAGCGTTTCTGACGACAGTCTACGTATGGAGGTGAAATTAAATATAGGTATATAAGAAAATTACGAGTTTGTAAATTTGAAATGTTTTCATTCAGATATCAACATTTTCTCTTCAAATGATTCATTACGATCTTCGTTTCTCAGCGTGTGGATTCTACTACATTGACTTGTCGTTCATTCAAATTGTATGGGTATATAAAAATTATCATAATTATGTAGATATTACGTAGTTTATAGGCAGCTAATTTATTAGCATGATTTGAAAATAATATTTTAATATATACAAGCTTTTTTTTTTTATATAATTTGCAATGTTAATTAGTCATGTGATAAAATTGTTGCAGATTGCCGGAACTATCGCGACGTACTTGGTTATTTTAATACAAATAGGAGCTGTACCACATGGGTGTCGAAAGAGTTCCGTAATTAATTAAAACATCACTAATTCTTTGGTCAACTCATATTCAGAAAATATACATTTTGGAAATCATATTTCCTCTTCAAATTTACACTCTAGTACAAGCAAATATACATTTCTTTATCTACACATAGAAGTAAAGGCTTACTAATGTCTCTACACACTATGGCATTCACATTTCGTAATGCTTTCTAAATACGATAATATTGTATCACATATTGAAGCAATCAACCTAATGCTTATAGTTAAAGTTAAGCCATATGCTTTTATCCCATTCAGTGTCAGGGCACACATATTAGACGTAAATTACTACCGCAGTTGTAGCAAATGAAATATGTACAATGGTTAGTACGAAAGATATTGATCAGCAGAATAGAGGCTGAAGCTTATGCAAACTTCGGTTTTTTGGACTATTGTCAGTTCATTTTATGGACGAGTACGTCAGTAGGTACACACATCTAGAGAAAAGGAATTGGTCTTCAACAATAGACTCTAGTGTAGAATCATTCGGTAAAAAATTTCATCGTCTTTTCTCGGAGTAAGTTTCTGAACTTTGAAGAGTTTGGTCGCAGTGTTTTACAAGAAAATTCAACTAGATTCTCAAAGATGATTCCAAATCTACACGAGTTACTTCATCCAAAGGATTTCTTTGCTGCTTTATGGCCCTACAGATTCTCGGCTATGGTATTTGGCCACTGTAATTCAGCATCGAAAAAATTGCGGGTTATCTACACCATCGTCATGGCCTCTGTTAGCTCCTTCGTATCGTACTTAGTGGGTTCCGATAT